>JAMWET010007080.1:252500-273942 GCA_024036415.1 Prochilodus magdalenae | reverse complement strand
TCAGAGTTCCTGTTCAAGCTGCTGTGTCACAGTCATAAAACAGAGCACACACACAGACTGTACAGACTGTACTCCCTTCACTGCAGACATGACGCAAACACACACCATAGGCCTGCACGGGCATGACACTGAGTCCAGGCACCTGTCTGTCCTTAAAGAGCTGCTCTCATCATACACACATCATACACACCAGCCCTCATCATACACACCAGCTCTCATCATACACACATCATACACACCAGCTCTCATCATACACACCACCTCTCATCATACACACCAGCTCTCATCATACACACCAGCTCTCATCATACACACATCATACACACCAGCTCTCATCATACACACCAGCTCTCATCATACACACCAGCTCTCATCATACACACATCATACACACCACCTCTCATCATACACACCAGCTCTCATCATACACACATCATACACACCACCTCTCATCATACACACATCATACACACCAGCTCTCATCATACACACCACCTCTCATCATACACACCAGCTCTCATCATACACACCAGCTCTCATCATACACACATCATACACACCAGCTCTCATCATACACACCACCTCTCATCATACACACATCATACACACCAGCTCTCATCATACACACCAGCTCTCATCATACACACCAGCTCTCATCATACACACCAGCTCTCATCATACACACATCATACACACCAGCTCTCATCATACACACCAGCTCTCATCATACACACCAGCTCTCATCATACACACATCATACACACCACCTCTCATCATACACACCAGCTCTCATCATACACACATCATACACACCACCTCTCATCATACACACATCATACACACCAGCTCTCATCATACACACCACCTCTCATCATACACACATCATACACACCAGCTCTCATCATACACACATCATACACACCACCTCTCATCATACACACATCATACACACCAGCTCTCATCATACACACCAGCTCTCATCATACACACATCATACACACCAGCTCTCATCATACTGACAAATAATATTTATACAATCAGACAATGAGAGAGGAGGGGGAGAGGGGAAAGGGAGAGAGGGAGACAAAAAGGGAGAGAGAGGGGAGAGAGGGAGACACATAAGGAGAGATAGAGAGGAAGAGAAGAAGACAGAGAGGGAGAGATAGACGGGAAAGAGGAAGAGAGAGAGGAGGAGAGAGGGAGAGAGGGAAAGAGATAGAGGGGAAAGAGAGGGAAACAGAGAGGGAGAGATAGAGAGGGAAAAGAGAAAGAGAGAGGGAGAGAGAGAGAGAAATATGGGGGAGAGAACACAAGAGACAGAGAAAATGAGAAAGAGAATAAACTATGAAAGAAGAAGTGATGAATATAGAATAGAGATTTTAGGAGGGAGGAATATTCTCAGAGTTCCTGTTCAAGCTGCTGTGTCACAGTCATAAAACAGAGCACACACACAGACTGTACAGACTGTACTCCCTTCACTGCAGACATGACGCAAACACACACCATAGGCCTGCACGGGCATGACACTGAGTCCAGGCACCTGTCTGTCCTTAAGTGCTGCTCTCATCATACACACATCATACACACCAGCCCTCATCATACACACCAGCTCTCATCATACACACAACCTCTCATCATACACGCATCATACACACCAGCTCTCATCATACACACATCATACACACCAGCTCTCATCATACACACATCATACACACCAGCTCTCATCATACACACATCATACACACCAGCTCTCATCATACACACATCATACACACCACCTCTCATCATACACACATCATACACACCAGCTCTCATCATACACACCAGCTCTCATCATACACACCAGCTCTCATCATACACACATCATACACACCAGCTCTCATCATACACACATCATACACACCAGCTCTCATCATACACACCACCTCTCATCATACACACATCATACACACCAGCTCTCATCATACACACCAGCTCTCATCATACACACCAGCTCTCATCATACACACATCATACACACCAGCTCTCATCATACACACCAGCTCTCATCATACACACCAGCTCTCATCATACACACATCATACACACCACCTCTCATCATACACACATCATACACACCACCTCTCATCATACACACATCATACACACCAGCTCTCATCATACACACCAGCTCTCATCATACACACATCATACACACCACCTCTCATCATACACACCACCTCTCATCATACACACCAGCTCTCATCATACACACCAGCTCTCATCATACACACATCATACACACCAGCTCTCATCATACACACCAGCTCTCATCATACACACATCATACACACCACCTCTCATCATACACACCAGCTCTCATCATACACACATCATACACACCAGCTCTCATCATACACACCAGCTCTCATCATACACACATCATACACACCACCTCTCATCATACACACATCATACACACCAGCTCTCATCATACACACCACCTCTCATCATACACACCAGCTCTCATCATACACACCAGCTCTCATCATACACACATCATACACACCAGCTCTCATCATACACACCACCTCTCATCATACACACATCATACACACCAGCTCTCATCATACACACCACCTCTCATCATACACACATCATACACACCAGCTCTCATCATACACACCACCTCTCATCATACACACCAGCTCTCATCATACACACCAGCTCTCATCATACACACATCATACACACCAGCTCTCATCATACACACCAGCTCTCATCATACACACCAGCTCTCATCATACACACATCATACACACCACCTCTCATCATACACACCAGCTCTCATCATACACACATCATACACACCACCTCTCATCATACACACATCATACACACCAGCTCTCATCATACACACCACCTCTCATCATACACACATCATACACAACAGCTCTCATCATACACAACAGCTCTCATCATACACACATCATACACACCAGCTCTCATCATACACACATCATACACACCACCTCTCATCATACACACATCATACACACCACCTCTCATCATACACACCAGCTCTCATCATACACACATCATACACACCAGCTCTCATCATACACACATCATACACACCAGCTCTCATCATACACACATCATACACACCAGCTCTCATCATACACACATCATACACACCACCTCTCATCATACACACATCATACACACCACCGCTCATCATACACACATCTTACACACCACCTCTCATCATACACACCAGCTCTCATCATACACACAAGCTCTCATCATACACACCAGCTCTCATCATACACACATCATACACACCAGCTCTCATCATACACACCAGCTCTCATCATACACACATCATACACACCACCGCTCATCATACACACATCTTACACACCACCTCTCATCATACACACATCATACACACCAGCTCTCATCATACACACAAGCTCTCATCTTACACACCAGCTCTCATCATACACACATCATACACACCAGCTCTCATCATACACACCACCGCTCATCATACACACATCTTACACACCACCTCTCATCATACACACCAGCTCTCATCATACACACAAGCTCTCATCATACACACCAGCTCTCATCATACACACATCATACACACCAGCTCTCATCATACACACATCATACACACCAGCTCTCATCATACACACATCATACACACCACCTCTCATCATACACACATCATACCTACCAGCTCTCATCATACACACATCATACACACCAGCTCTCATCATACACACCACCTCTCATCATACACACATCATACACACCAGCTCTCATCATACACACATCATACACACCAGCTCTCATCATACACACCAGCTCTCATCATACACACATCATACACACCAGCTCTCATCATACACACATCATACACACCAGCTCTCATCATACACACCACCTCTCATCATACACACATCATACACACCACCTCTCATCATACACACATCATACACACCAGCTCTCATCATACACACATCATACACACCAGCTCTCATCATACACACATCATACACACCACCTCTCATCATACCCACATCATACACACCAGCTCTCATCATACACACATCATACACACCAGCTCTCATCATACACACATCATACACGCCACCTCTCATCATACACACATCATACACGCCAGCTCTCATCATACACACATTATACACGCCACCTCTCATCATACACACATTATACACACCAGCTCTCATCATACCCACATCATACACACCAGCTCTCATCATACACACATCATACACACCAGCTCTCATCATACACACCAGCTCTCATCATACACACATCATACACACCAGCTCTCATCATACACACATCATACACACCACCTCTCATCATACACACGTCATACACACCACCTCTCATCATACACACCAGCTCTCATCATACACACATCATACACACCAGCTCTCATCATACCCACATCATACACACCAGCTCTCATCATACACACATCATACACACCAGCTCTCATCATAAACACATCATACACACCAGCTCTCATCATACACACATCATACACACCAGCTCTCATCATAAACACATCATACACACCAGCTCTCATCATACACACATCATACACACCAGCTCTCATCATACACACATCATACACACCAGCTCTCATCATCACACACATTTTACACACCACCTCTCATCATACACACATCATACACACCAGCTCTCATCATACACACCAGCTCTCATCATACACACATCATACACACCAGCTCTCATCATACACACATCATACACACCAGCTCTCATCATACACACATCATACACACCAGCTCTCATCATACACACATCATACACACCACCTCTCATCATACACACATCATACACACCACCTCTCATCATACACACCAGCTCTCATCATACACACATCATACACACCAGCTCTCACCATACACACATCATACACACCACCTCTCATCATACACACATTATACACGCCAGCTCTCATCATACACACATCATACACACCAGCTCTCATCATACACACATCATACACACCACCTCTCATCATACACACATCATACACACCAGCTCTCATCATACACACCAGCTCTCATCATACACACATCATACACACCAGCTCTCATCATACACACATCATACACACCAGCTCTCATCATACACACATCATACACACCACCTCTCATCATACACACCAGCTCTCATCATACACACATCATACACACCAGCTCTCATCATACACACATCATACACACCACCTCTCATCATTCACACCAGCTCTGATCATACACACATCATACACACCAACTCTTATCATACACACATCATACACACCAGCTCTCATCATACACACCACCTCTCATCATACACACATCATACACACCGGCTCTCATCATACACACATCATACACACCAGCTCTCATCATACACACCAGCTCTCATCATACACACATCATACACACCAGCTCTCACCATACACACATCATACACACCACCTCTCATCATAGACACATCATACACGCCAGCTCTCGTCATACACACATCATACACACCAGCTCTCATCATACACACATCATACACACCACCTCTAATCATACACACATCTTACACACCAGCTCTCATCATACACACATCATACACACCAGCTCTCATCATACACACCAGCTCTCATCATACACACCAGCTCTCATCATACACACATCATACACACCAGCTCTCATCATACCCACATCATACACACCAGTTCTCATCATACACACCAGCTCTCATCATACACACATCATACACACATCATACACACATCATACACACCAGCTCTCATCACACACATCATACACACCAGCTCTCATCATACACACATCATACACACCACCTCTCATCATTCACACCAGCTCTCATCATACACACATCATACACACCACCTCTCATCATACACACATCATACACACCACCTCTCATCATACACACCAGCTCTCATCATACACACATCATACACACCAGCTCTCATCATACACACATCATACACACCAGCTCTCATCATACACACATCATACACACCAGCTCTCATCATACACACATCATACACACCACCTCTCATCATACACACATCATACACACCACCGCTCATCATACACACAAGCTCTCATCATACACACCAGCTCTCATCATACACACATCATACACACCAGCTCTAATCATACACACCAGCTCTCATCATACACACATCATACACACCAGCTCTCATCATACACACATCATACACACCACCGCTCATCATACACACATCTTACACACCACCTCTCATCATACACACATCATACACACCAGCTCTCATCATACACACAAGCTCTCATCTTACACACCAGCTCTCATCATCACACACATCATACACACCAGCTCTCATCATACACACCACCGTTCATCATACACACATCTTACACACCACCTCTCATCATACACACCAGCTCTCATCATACACACAAGCTCTCATCATACACACCAGCTCTCATCATACACACATCATACACACCAGCTCTCATCATACACACATCATACACACCAGCTCTCATCATACACACATCATACACACCAGCTCTCATCATACACACATCATACACACCAGCTCTCATCATACACACCACCTCTCATCATACACACATCATACACACCAGCTCTCATCATACACACATCATACACACCAGCTCTCATCATACACACATCATACACACCACCTCTCATCATACCCACATCATACACACCAGCTCTCATTATACACACATCATACACACCAGCTCTCATCATACACACATCATACACGCCACCTCTCATCATACACACATCATACACGCCAGCTCTCATCATACACACATCATACACACCACCTCTCATCATACACACATCATACACACCAGCTCTCATCATACCCACATCATACACACCACCTCTCATCATACACACATCATACACACCACCTCTCATCATACACACATCATACACACCAGCTCTCATCATACACACATCATACACACCAGCTCTCATCATACACACATCATACACACCAGCTCTCATCATACACACATCATACACACCAGCTCTCATCATACACACATCATACACGCCACCTCTCATCATACACACATCATACACACCAGCTCTCATCATACACACATCATACACACCAGCTCTCATCATACACACATCATACACACCAGCTCTCATCATACACACATCATACACACCACCTCTCATCATACACACATCATACACACCATCTCTCATCATACACACGTCATACACACCACCTCTCATCATACACACCAGCTCTCATCATACACACATCATACACAAAAGCTCTCATCATACCCACATCATACACACCAGCTCTCATCATACACACATCATACACACCAGCTCTCATCATAAACACATCATACACACCAGCTCTCATCATACACACATCATACACACCAGCTCTCATCATAAACACATCATACACACCAGCTCTCATCATACACACATCATACACACCAGCTCTCATCATACACACATCATACACACCAGCTCTCATCATCACACACATTTTACACACCACCTCTCATCATACACACATCATACACACCAGTTCTCATCATACACACCAGCTCTCATCATACACACATCATACACACCAGCTCTCATCATACACACATCATACACACCAGCTCTCATCATACACACATCATACACACCACCTCTCATCATACACACCAGCTCTCATCATACACACATCATACACACCACCTCTCACCATACACACATCATACACACCACCTCTCATCATACACACATTATACACGCCAGCTCTCATCATACACACATCATACACACCAGCTCTCATCATACACACATCATACACACCACCTCTCATCATACACACATCATACACACCAGCTCTCATCATACACACCAGCTCTCATCATACACACCAGCTCTCATCATACACACATCATACACACCAGCTCTCATCATACACACATCATACACACCAGCTCTCATCATACACACATCATACACACCACCTCTCATCATACACACCAGCTCTCATCATACACACATCATACACACCAGCTCTTATCATACACACATCATACACACCAGCTCTCATCATACACACCACCTCTCATCATACACACATCATACACACCAGCTCTCATCATACACACCACCTCTCATCATACACACCAGCTCTCATCATACACACCAGCTCTCATCATACACACATCATACACACCAGCTCTCATCATACACACATCATACACACCAGCTCTCATCATACACACCAGCTCTCATCATACACACATCATACACACCAGCTCTCACCATACACACATCATACACACCACCTCTCATCATACACACATCATACACGCCAGCTCTCATCATACACACATCATACACACCAGCTCTCATCATACACACATCATACACACCACCTCTAATCATACACACATCTTACACACCAGCTCTCATCATACACACATCATACACACCAGCTCTCATCATACACACCAGCTCTCATCATACACACCAGCTCTCATCATACACACATCATACACACCAGCTCTCATCATACCCACATCATACACACCAGTTCTCATCATACACACCAGCTCTCATCATACACACATCATACACACCAGCTCTCATCATACACACATCATACACACATCATACACACATCATACACACCAGCTCTCTTCATACACACATCATACACACCAGCTCTCATCATACCCACATCATACACACCAGTTCTCATCATACACACCAGCTCTCATCATACACACATCATACACACCAGCTCTCATCATACACACATCATACACACATCATACACACATCATACACACCAGCTCTCATCATACACACATCATACACACATCATACACACATCATACACACCAGCTCTCTTCATACACACATCATACACACCAGCTCTCATCATAAACACATCATACACACCAGCTCTCATCATACACACATCATACACACCACCGCTCATCATACACACATCATACACACCAGCTCTCATCATACACACCAGCTCTCATCATATAGACATCATACACACTCAGCACCAAGAAGTCTGCAGGATACTGCATGAGATGAATTATCACAGGACACCATTAGGAGCCTCTACAGCTCCATACCGAGACATCTGGCATGGGTTAGCAAACATTACAATCCTGCACTTCTCCATCTACTCAGCTCCTCTGACCATATAGGAGCATGCTGTAGTTCTACAGTTACTGACTGTAGGGAAGCTACCCTTTTAAACCAGACATAATGCCCCCCGCCCCCACACACACATCACATTAAGTCTGGCTTAGGTATCCATGGACTAGACGTTCCACACACACACTCCCACACAGGAGTGTAAGAGTAGGTCAAGGACCTGAGTGTGAGGAATGCAGTGCTATTCCCAAACGCAAACCAGTTTACCCTAGAGCTGAGTAGACTACACTACCTCAGATTCCCCCCCCTCAGCCCCAGTGTAGTCCATCAGCCCCTTAGTACCTGAGACCTAACGAAGCCAGTCTTAAGTACCTTCCCAAACGGCAGTTATGAAACCATTAGCTTTGTTATGTCACGCTGCTGTGATTTACGAGGGTGCTTAGAGATACTGTGAGATGGAATGTTTGGAATTTCATGTGAATTAGGAAAAGAATCTGTGCTTCCATAAATGCAGCTATGAAAACAACAGGAGAATAGAAACTGGCACCACCACTCACAAGGTCCATGCCATCGGACATTTACGACGGAGTTCCTGACCTGGAAAAGTGCATCAAACTGTGAAGATCTGGGAAAATCGGGATGGAAATCTGGGTTTTCCTGTAGGCTCAGCTCAGGAGAGGGAAGCAGGAACAGACTGGGTATGCTCATATGGGTGGGTGTGTGTGTTTGTGAGCAAACAGTGAGAGTGTGTGTTTGTTTGTTGTGTCGGGGGTTAAACGAGTGCGCCAGTTGTGCGTCAGCGGCGGAGTGTGCAGGTGCAGGACACCCACGGCCTGTCATGTGACTCACTCACCGGGAATCTTGTCTGGGTCCGTAGATTACTGATTAATTAGCTGTGTGAGGCTGGGACTTTCAGGTGAGCGTGTGCACTGCGGGGCACAACTCTGAAGCCAGTTAACCCTTTAAGGCTGGAGCAGAGCTGTGGCTACATCTATGGCTCTGTCCACTCTGCTCCATTAATAATGCCTGATTCCTGGATCCTGGTATCTAGAACATGATCAGCTCCACTGACCATACAGGACACTCTGTAGGTGTACAGGTCCAGACTGTAGTTCATCTGTTTCACTGTGTACTGTTTTACCCTGTTCTTGAATGGTCAGGACCCCCACAGGACCACCACAGAGCAGGTATGATGTGGGTGGTGGATCATTCTCAGCACTGCAGTGACACTGACGTGGTGGTGGAGTGACACCTCAGTGCTGCTGTACACCTCAGGGCCGAGAATCATCCACCAACCAATACTATCCACCCAATAGCATCCTGAGGGCAGCGTCCTGTGGGCAGCATCCTGTGGGCAGCGTCCTGTGGGCAGCGTCCTGTGGGCAGCGTCCTGTGGGCAGCATCCTGTGGGGCAGCGTCCTGTGGGCAGCGTCCTGTAAGCAGTGTCCTGTGAGCAGCGTCCTGTAAGCAGCGTCCTGTAAGCAGTGTCCTGTGGCAGCGTCCTGTGGCAGCGTCCTGTGACAGCGTCCTGTGGCAGTGTCCTGTGGCAGCGTCCTGTGGCAGCGTCCTGTGAGCAGTGTCCTGTGGGCACCATCCTGTGGCCACCATCCCGTGGGGCAGCGTCCTGTGAGCACCCTCCTGTGTGGCAGCGTCCTGTGGGCACCCTCCTGTGTGGCAGCGTCCTGTGGGCACCCTCCTGTGTGGCCGCGTCCTGTGGGGCACCATCCTGTGGGGCACCATCCTGTGGGCAGTGTCCTGTGGCAGCGTCCTGTGGGCAGCGTCCTGTGGGGCAGCGTCCTGTGGCAGCGTCCTGTGGGCAGCATCCTGTGGGGCAGCGTCCTGTGGCAGCGTCCTGTGGGCAGCGTCCTGTGGGGCAGCGTCCTGTGTCCACTGATGAAGGACTAGAGGATGACCAACACTGCACTGTGCAGCAGCAGATGAGCTATCGTCTCTGACTGTCCATCTACAAGGTGGACCAGCAAGGTAGGAGTGTGTAATAGAGTGGACAGTGAGTGGACACAGTGTTAGCGTATAGAAATAGAAACAGTATAGAGACACGCCTTCACATGTAGACCCCCTCCCCCCACCAACACCTCCCAAAACCCCTCCAACTCCTCCTCCCCAAAACAAACATCTCCCGTAATTCCTCATAGCTCCTCCACATGCCGTTTTCCATCATTCCCGTGTCGGTGTTACGAGGTCCTGCCTCTTTAAGTGTGTGTCTTTGCATCAGGGTGCTGAATTTGGCGCAGCACCGTGTTTAGATTTACCAGCCCGGCGCGAGTTGATGGAGATGGTGACAGGGAGCCATGCAATCTTGTTCAACCTACACATCAGCGCTGAGCCAAAGCACACTCGGCTCTAAACGAGCAGATAGCCCAAACACACACACACACGTCCTGCTATACATTACTGTAACGAGGGTCAAAAGGTCAAAGGGTCACATATGAGAACCGTCAATCTTATTCTCTCACTACATATATATATATATACATATATACATCAGTGTTCAGATACTCCTCCATCAAGGAATTGGTCAGTTGGTCCAGATGTGGTGGATGCCCTCCCTGGCCCAATTCCGAAGAGAATTCCCTGTAGACTGGCATTTTCCCACTGCTGGTAGATCCGTATGACTGTACGCTTCCATACACCTGCAGATTCAGCTACTTCCTTCACACTATGGTCTTTGGCCACGCCCACATGCTCTGTCACTCCTTTTAGCCAATCAGTAACATCTGCTCTGGAGTGTTTTCCACACATGGAACGAGACACTCCCTGCACTGTATCACCTCTTCCCAATCTATGGATCCCGTCACTCACACCCTGCTGTATTTATAGCTCCATTATCCTCGTACAGCAGCGCCCTCTGCAGGAGCCTGGAGTTACTACCACCTTACACGCAAGGTGTCTTGTGTTTTGTCTGGTGAGCTTATATAATGTATATTGTCTTTGTGTGCTGTAGCGCTGTCTCTCTCTCTCTCTCTCTCTCTCTCCCTCTGTCTCTGTCTCTCTCTCTCTCTCTATGTCGATGTCTATGCCCCTCTCTCTCTCTCTCTTTCTCTCTCCATCTCTCTGTCTCTCTCTCTCTCTCTCTCTCTCTCTCTCTCTATGTCTATGTCTATGCCTCTCTCTCTCTCTCTCTCTCCCTCTGTCTATTTCTATGTCTATCTCTCTCTCTCTCCCTCTCTCTGTCTGTGTCTCTCTCTCTCTCTCTCTCTCTGTCTATGTCTATCTCTCTCTCTGTGTCTCTCCCTCTCTCTCTCTCTCTCTCTCTCTCTGTCTATGTCTATCTCTCTCTCTGTGTCTCTCTCTCTCTCTCTCTCCCTCTTTCTTTCTCTGTCTCTGTCTAAGTCTATCTCTCTCTCTCTCTCTCTCTCTCTCTCTCTCTCTCTCTCTCTTTGTCTATGTCTATCTCTCTCTCTCTCTCTCCCTCTCTATGTCTATGTCTATGCCTCTCTCTCTCTCTCTCTCTCTCTGTCTATGTCTATCTCTCTCTCTGTGTCTCTCTCTCTCTCCCTCTTTCTTTCTCTGTCTCTGTCTAAGTCTATCTCTCTCTCTCTCTCTCCCTCTCTCTTTCCCCCCCTCTCTCTCTCTCTCTCTTTGTCTATGTCTATCTCTCTCTCTCTCTCTCTCTCTCTCTCTCTCTCTCTCTCTCTCTCTCTCTCTCTCTCTCTCTGTGTTCTGTGAGACAGTCCAGATCTCCTCAATGAATACATGAGTAAGTGTGTGAGTGCCCGGGTCACTGGACTGTGGTCCAGTTGTAGCCCAGGTGTGAGTGGGGTCAATGGGGGAGAGCTGCAGGGTGTGCCAGCGGTCAGCTGGATGGGGCTGCACTAACACTACAGTACCAAACCACAGTGCCATGCACACTCACTCACCCACACACCCACACTGCACAACTACAGCATGGTGTAGTGTAATAACACACTGCACATCAGCGCACACGCACAAACAGTGGAACACAGTACTGTACTGGCATTCGAGGTCCGGGGTAACACGGTAGGCTGCTAGGCAAAGAACTGGGCACTGGGGCAAATTTGGTGGATGCCTTCCCTGGCACAATTCCGAGGATACTGGGATTTTATCCACTGCTGGTAGACCTGTATGACCGTACGCTTCCATACACCTGCAGATTCAGCTACTTCCTTCACACTATGGTCTTTGGCCACGCCCACATGCTCAATCACTCCTATTAGCCAATCATTAACATCTGCTCTGGAGCGTTTTCCACACATGGAACGAGACATTCCCTGCACTGTAGCACCTCTTCCCAATCTATGGATCCCGTCACTCACTGCAGTGTCAGGGTACGCTCGCAGGCAGAGTGTCCAGACATTTCCAAAGGGGTGCACTTGATTGGGAGCCGCGCTTTAGCAACTAGCGCCTAGCAACACGACCTCAAAGTCCCTAATCAGGTTAAGATGTACTCTATACTTTATCCAATGAGTTATGAGATAATTAAGCAACATTGCAAACATTGTAATCCTAAAAATTATTTGGACCAAAGCTAGACATGGGGGTCCACAGCCCCCCCCCAGGTCCTACTCTCTAAACTTTGTGTTCCAGTTCTCAGCACTGTGGTGGTAAACATGGAGGAGAAGCTCAAAACCGCTATTTTTCGTTCCCCAGTTATATGATCCATCTTTGTACATATACATCTATAGAGAAATGAAGCTAGCTAGGTTAGCCAGCATGCTAACCGGCCAGTAAAGCTAGCCACGAATGCAAGCAGTTAGGCTAATATGTGCTTTCAAAACTAGCTAGCTTGTATACCGCACACACCCCAACGCGAAACGTGATTTATTGGCACACTGCATACTACTACTAAATCTAGCTAATAGTAATATCTAGTATGCAACCATGCCTGGATGGTGTTCTACTCCAGTCAGAGGTTCTAGTATACAGGTGGAGCTACTGTATCCCATCATGCACCGCGGCCTCACCAGCTCTCAGCCTGCTTTAGCCAGAGAAAATGGCGGCGGCTAACACTGGGGAGCTAAACGCAGCCCACTCCGAGTATAAATGTGGGTGTAGTGATTGTAGTGGGGGGTGTGTTCATCAGAATGAGCCTCAGAAAGTTAAATATACAGGTCTGAAGATTAATAAAAGATGAACTCGCTTTAGAGGATCAGTTTTAGAGTGAAATAGCCGAGGGGAGCTAACAGCTAGGCTAACCGTATCTCAGGTGAACTGAGCAGCGTTAGCAGCAGCTAGCTCTAAACAGTGGATACAGTAATAACAGCTCTGAGGTAAATGTGGGTGTAGTGATTGTAGTGGGGTGTGTGTTCATCAGAATGAGCCTCAGAAAGTTAAATATACAGGTCTGAAGATTAATAAAAGATGAACTCGCTTTAGAGGATCAGTTTTAGAGTGAAATAGCCACGGGGAGATAACCGCTAGGCTAATCGTACCTCAGGTTAGCAGCGTTAGCAGCAGCTAGCTCTAAACAGTGGCTACAGTAATAACAGCTCTGAGGTAAATGTGAGGTAACTGGTCGTTAGTGTACTACACTGTAGGTCAGAACTTGTTACTGGACTGTGTACCACACACAGGGGGTTGGTTCCATATTCGGACATTCAGCTTTCAGGCCTCTGGGAGGCCGTTTCAGGTTCTCCTTTGAAGAAGCAGCCCACCAGACTGACCCCCCCGCCACCTCCACATACACACCCTGCTTGTCACCCCGCACTTAAATCTTCCACACGCTCTCACTCCCTACACATTACACCCTACTCAGCAACCTCGCCTGATCCCAAGCCCCCTGCCCACCCACGGACCGCCCGCTCCTTTCTGTCTCTGATCTTCACCCTCCCTTACGTTCTCATTCTCCACTACTACTCTCTCCCTCCTCTCTCTCTCCTTCTTCTCATACTCCCCTCATCTCCCTCTCCCTGCATGTCTCCTTCCCTCCATCTTTTTATCAGCTCAGCCCCCTCCGGTATCCGTTTCACCACCCGATCTCCCGCTGTGTACACGTCCGCCCGTGTTGCCCTGAACAACAGCTCATGACCAGCACACCGGGCTGGCACCATCAGCAGTGGCCTGATATTTTTATAGGGGGCTCAAACTCAAACCCCACCTCAGCCACGTTATCGTGTGTGGTCATGTGGACTCCAACCTCTAATACACAGACATACTGACCCCCACTCCTCTATGTGTTGTTTATTCATCCCTCATTCCTCCCATTGACTCTCATTCATTTTCACCCCCATTCAAACCCCACTGGTTTCTTTACCCATAAGCCACCAAACTGCAACTGCATGTCACTCAAGACAGATCTCCAACCTCTTATCCACAGACATACTGACCCCCACTCCTCTATGTGTTGTTTATTCATCCCTCGTTCCTCCCATTGACTCTCATTCATTTTCACCCCCATTCAAACCCCACTGGTTTCTTTACCCATAAGCCACCAAACTGCAACTGCATGTCACTCAAGACAGATCTCCAACCTCTTATCCACAGACATACTGACCCCCACTCCTCTATGTGTTGTTTATTCATCCCTCGTTCCTCCCATTGACTCTCATTCATTTTCACGCCCATTCAAAATCTATTGGTTTCTTTACCCATAAGCCACCAAACTGCATGTACTCACTCAAGACAGATCTCCAACCTCTTATCCACAGACATACTGACCCCCACTCCTCTATGTGTTGTTTATTCATCCCTCGTTCCTCCCATTGACTCTCATTCATTTTCACCCCCATTCAAACCCCACTGGTTTCTTTACCCATAAGCCACCAAACTGCAACTGCATGTCACTCAAGACAGATCTCCAACCTCTAATACACAGACATACTGACCCCCACTCCTCTATGTGTTGTTTATTCATCCCTCGTTCCACCCATTGACTCTCATTCATTTTCACCCCATTCAAACCCCACTGGTTTCTTTACCCATAAGCCACCAAACTGCATGTACTCACTCAAGACAGATCTCCAACCTCTTATCCACAGACATACTGACCCCCACTCCTCTATGTGTTGTTTATTCATCCCTCGTTCCTACCATTGACTCTCATTCATTTTCACCCCCATTCAAACCCCACTGGTTTCTTTACCCATAAGCCACCAAACTGCAACTGCATGTCACTCAAGACAGATCTCCAACCTCTAATACACAGACATACTGACCCCCACTCCTCTATGTGTTGTTTATTCATCCCTCGTTTCTCCCATTGACTCTCATTCATTTTCACCCCCATTCAAACCCCACTGGTTTCTTTACCCATAAGCCACCGAACTGCAACTGCATGTCACTCAAGACAGATCTCCAACCTCTTATCCACAGACATACTGACCCCCACTCCTCTATGTGTTGTTTATTCATCCCTCGTTCCTCCCATTGACTCTCATTAATTTTCACCCCCATTCAAACCCCACTGGTTTCCTTACCCATAAGCCACCAAACTGCAACTGCATGTCACTCAAGACAGATCTCCAACCTCTTATCCACAGACATACTGACCCCCACTCCTCTATGTGTTGTTTATTCATCCCTCGTTCCTCCCATTGACTCTCATTCATTTTCACCCCCATTCAAACCCCACTGGTTTCTTTACCCATAAGCCACCAAACTGCAACTGCATGTCACTCAAGACAGATCTCCAACCTCTTATCCACAGACATACTGACCCAGACTCCTCTATGTGCTGTTTATTCATCCCTCGTTCCTACCATAGACTCCCATTCATTATTAATTTTTCATTAATATTATTCATTAACAGATTAGCAACTGGCTAGCACTAAGCTGTGCCATCACTCTGCACATTCTAGTTGTATCTAGCATTGTTTCATGAATGCTTGTTAACCTACACTGGTCATCTTTACCTGCCAGTCACAGTGCAGTACACCAACAGGTGGTACACCAGGTAAATAAAATTCCGGTATTCCGCTACAGACTGTAATTAACCTCAGGACATTTGGCTGTCATATTGCGTTAACCCACCATGGAAACCCATAGCAATGCAGAACTCCAGGCCGAATAAAGGACATAAACTCTTTGGGAAGGAATTCCCTGGAATAAAACCTGTGGATCGCTAACTATGCTACATTGCTAGGTTGGTGTAACGCAATGGATAACACCTCTACTTGCCAGTCACCCCACATGGGAAACTGGGGTTCAATTCCCGGTCTGGGTATCTATGCTTTGCTACACCAATAAGAGTCCTTGGGCAAGACTCCTAACACTACACTGGCCTACCTGTAATACGAATAACCACGTACGTCGCTCTGGCTCAGAGCGTTGGCTAAATGCTGTAAACATATTAGCCACATTCTAGCAAATGCTAAAGCCTCAAATCTCTCCAAAACACTCTGTCCGAAGTTTTAATTAGCTTGCATCCGAAATCTGATCGGAATTTCTTCAGAATATTTGTTGTTTTTTAATGAATATGTGGTCAAAACCGACTAGTTTTTGAAAGCGCCATGATCAATGCTACTGAGGGCACCGAAAAGCTTCTGAGTGCACATACTCACAGCCCACCATTATAAAGGATGTGTTCGTCTGGACACATGAAAGCCGAATTAGACCTTGAATTAGCTTTGTCGAGGCTGTTTGGCCCACTCAGATCCTGTTTTGGTTTCCCAGTTTCCTCCGCCGTGTAACGTTCACTAACCGCTCCGGGTACAAGTGAAAGAAAAGTACGGCAGCGCCTCAGAGTCGCTTCAAAGGCAGACGCGGTCACGGTTTGTCTCGCTCGAATGAAGCAGGCCGGAACAAGAGACGTGATTCTTACTTCTTATATTTATATTAAAATAGCATTATTACATTATTACAATAATTATCCTCAAAACAAATAACATTTATTTACTCTGGTGAAGCAGATGGGCAGCGCATCTACTTTAGTTTTTTCTTTATAAATAAGTTAAGAAAAAAAAACAGCAGATAAAAATAAACTTTCGTAAAATTTACAGTGTAAAGCCTTACGCGTTACAGAGCAATTCAGACAGTAGTTTAAATACACAATTTTCCTGCTAGCAACGTGTAGCATCAGTAGTTTAAGCCATTTATCGTGACTAAGTACAGTTTATTTCTCTACATTCTCCGTAGCGCCCCCTAGAGGCCTAGAACAATTTTTTTGCGATAACCCAGTTATGCAGTCATTTTCCTGTATTGGTTTATCCTAACACAATGGCATTTCCTGCATGCAGTATATTCCAGTTATGCTACGTTTGGCGTTAGTGGAACTGCTAATGGTATACTGGAAGCACATGGCACATTGAAGCATGCTAACATCGCTAACAACAAACCGAAAGTAATAGCCACCAGCAAGGGTGGCTAATCACCTTCTCCCACTGTTAGCAACGTCCGCCTTCCTTTAACGGTATTCCAGTGTACAACGTTACAGTGTTTCCGCTTGCAGTTAAATATCAATATGCACGTTATTAAGATTCCCTAAAAGTCAGCTTGGACCACCCCCTGGAAAGTGGGCCAAGGAAAGGCACCACTTTCCAAGAAATGGCATGAGGTTGGCAGGGAGTTGCTCTGGGTTTGAGATGAGCCTGTAATTTTTGACAGTCCCATGAAAAGCTACTGCTAGACAAGTCCCTAGCGCCTTCCAGTAGCTCCAACAGGATCCACATTCCCAATATTCCCGATCATGCTCCGTCCATAACGTCCAATCGCATCTGGGTTGTTTTTTTTTTGGCAGCTTATAGTCCACTTTGGACTCTTCTTACTCTCCCACAAGCAACCCATGGAGAGAGGCCCGGACGGCACTCCAGACACCGACTGGTCAGCAGTTAGCAGTCAGTACTGCTCACTATTTGGCAAAGCCTGCGCCTATAATGGTTACATGTCTCATTATTTGGCAGGCTGCAGCTGCACCCTTCGAGATGCAGTCTCGTTATTTGGTAGGCCATCCCAGCGACGGGAGGGGGGGTTTCTTTCTTGTCCAGTATTCCGCTTTCAGGATATCCCGAGAGCATCCAGCCTCCACCATGCTGCTGGCCCCCGACTGGCCGCACTGGTTGCTGGGAAATGTAGTCACTCTGAGCTTATTTGGCAAAGATCAAAGACGTTTCCAGTTATTGTGAAAGATATTTCCAGTGTGTCGGGGTGATGTCCTGTGTCCACCCTGCGTCCGGCCTCTCTGGCTTTTCTTCTGGTCGGTGATGCCAAGGAGCCGGATCTTTTAGGACATTACCCTGGAGGACAGAGGAAAGCACAATCACCGTTACCATCTGATCGTCAACAGACGTTAAAGGTTAAAGGTTAAAGTTCAGCAGTTAGATGTATAATATATTCCATATGCATGTATCAACAAAACTGGGCGGGGCTACACTGTTGTAGGCGGAAAGGGCAAAGGTCCCATGTGAACATGTTCATGGCTGTGACATCACTACCGATGACCGCATGGAGCTGTTTATGCACCGCTGTAGGCTAAATCAACGGTCGCATGCTAATGTGCTCATGGTTGTGACATCACCACCATGCTAATGTGCTCATGGTTGTGACATCACCACCCTGATGACCGCATGGAGCTGTTTATGCACCGCTGTAGGCTAAATCAACGGTCGCATGCTAATGTGCTCATGGTTGTGACATCACCACCATGCTAATGTGCTCATGGTTGTGACATCACCACCATGCTAATGTGCTCATGGTTGTGACATCACCACCCTGATGACCGCATGGAGCTGTTTATGCACTGCTGTAGGCTAAATCAACGGTCGCATGCTAATGTGCTCATGGTTGTGACATCACCACCATGCTAATGTGCTCATGGTTGTGACATCACCACCATGCTAATGTGCTCATGGTTGTAACATCACCACCATGCTAATGTGCTCATGGTTGTGACATCACCACCATGCTAATGTGCTCATGGTTGTGACATCACCACCATGCTAATGTGCTCATGGTTGTGACATCACCACCATGCTAATGTGCTCATGGTTGTGACATCACCACCACGATGAGCCCATGGAACTGTTTGTAGTCTGAATGGGCGGTCACATGCCAACATGTGACGTGTTCATGGTTGTGACATCACAGCCGGAAACCAGAGAGCTTCCTGTCCCTTACATGATCATGGCTCTCATGGCGGACTTGCTGATCCTCCGTCGGTGCTTCCTCCGTCGTCGGCGCTGAGGAACAAGCGGAGGTGGGGTCTGAGGTGCGGGCGGCGTGGTTGGCGGGGCGTTCATCACTAATGAGAAATACAGAGGGCGAGAGAGAGGTGGAGGAAACGGTGTTAAAGCCATGATCTCAGAATAGCCGTCACAACACACAAAGCTCCAACCGCATTCCTGTCCCGGTAATTTGTACGTCAGCGGTGAGGATGGGAAAGTCGGGAAACAGGACACAGACGCTAGGCTAATTAGCAGACAATGAGGACGGCGGTGTGTTTGTCACCCCCTCCCAACACGATGTCCCCTCCTACCTGCTCTTGCTGTGGAGCGTTCTGGCAGGATGGTGGCTTGTGTTGGATGATGCTGCTGCTGATGATGATGGGGGTGGTGATGATGGCCATGCCGGGATTGCTGTTCCAACCCGTCTCGATGCTTTTCACCCTGATCTGATTGACTGTGGTGGTGTTTGGCTGCTTCTGATTGGCTGAGTGTGGCAGACTGGCCAGAATGATGGTCGGGCAGCTCCGTGTGTCCGCTGGACTGGCCGATGACCTCTACGTGGCTGTAGCTGAGGATGGGGGCTTCCAGTTGGCCGCTGTGTTGAAGAGTGATCTCCGGCTGCGGCTGGCTGTGGTGATGGCTGGAGTCATGGGTGGGCCTGTGTGTTGTCTCATGGTGCCGATGGTGATGATGCTCTGTTGGTTGTTGTTGGACTCTTACATGGCCATCCCCGCTGCCCAGATGGTGTATACGGTGTGCGGTAATCTTCGTGTGGTGTTCTTTTACTCCATCCGGGTGTGTTTGGTGCTCTGTGATGCCCTCCTGGACCGGAAAGTGTTGGGTGGTGTCGCTCAGCATGTGTGGGACCCCCAGAGTGGTTCGCCTGGTCGAAAGCTCCTCCGGACTCCCGTACGACGGCCCAGCCGGAGTGTGTGTGAGCGTGTGTCGGGCCGGGCCAGGCCGGTAGCCCTGCGTGTGCGTGAGTGTGTGTGCGGGCGCTCCCTCGGTGTGTGTGAGCGTGTATTTGGATTGCCACTGTGCTTCCTGAGTCTCTCGGTCTTCCAGATGGAACCTCTGGTTCTGCTTGAGGTCATCGTGCCGATGCAGCTCCTCTTTGGATTGGGTCTTTG
>JAMWET010007080.1:207500-247500 GCA_024036415.1 Prochilodus magdalenae | reverse complement strand
ACACTAAACCCTAACCCCTACATTTACACTAAACCCTAAACCCTACATATACACTAAACCCTAACCTCTACATTTTCACTTAACCCCTAACCCCTACATTTACACTAAACCCTAACCCCTACATTTACACTAAACCCCTAATCCCTACATTTACACTAAACCCCAACCCCTACATTTACACTAAACCCCTAACCACTACATTTACACTAAACCCCTAGCCCCTACATTTACAATAAACCCCTAACCCCTACATTTACACTAAACCCCTAGCCCCTACATTTACACTAAACCCCTAACCCCTACATTTACACTAAACCTCTAACCCCTACATTTACACTAAACCCTAACCCCTACATTTACACTAGACCCTAAGCCCTACATTTGATTGGACGTTAAATGAAGGAGGGGTGGTCTGGGACCTGTGTGGTACTGCAGGTGTATTTGCTGAGAGAATTCACTCTGCATTGTTCAGCTGCAGTGACAACAGTCTTTACAAAAGAGCAGAGGAGGAGACTCCCCACGTCCTCTGACAAATATGGCTACCACAGTCATTGTTGTGCAGAGGAGCGGCGGGGCTGTGCTTCACACACACACACACACTCTTGGAGGGTCCGCTGGTGGGGGAACAATAGCATGGCCTTGTATGTAAGTCTCTTCAGTAAACTAAAAGCTGGAGTAGGCTCAAGGTCACCACCATTGTCCACGTCTGCAGCTACACACTGACTTTCCATGTAAATATTACCATTCCATACACACACAGCATTCCAAGCACAAAGCCAGTGCAGTGCTGCACAGTCACACCCACCGTACCCTTACCCCCCCTGAAATACAGTGGCATGATTAGGTTTGGGCTCCCCTGGTCAAAAGTCCCGTTACTGTGGAGAGCTAAACAAGATGACTTGAATTCCACAAGGCATAAAGTTTAACACTTCCGTAACCCCTACATTCACACTAACCCCTAATCCCTACATTCACTAACCCATAATCCCTACATTCACACTAACCCCTAATCCCTATATTCACACTAACCCCTAATCCCTAAATTCACACTAACCCCTAATCCCTATATTCACACTAACCCCTAATCCCTACATTCACACTAACCCCTAATCCCTACATTCACTAACTCCTAATCCCTACATTTACACTAACCCCTAATCCCTACATTCACACTAACCCCTAATCGCTACATTCACAATAACCCCTAACCCCTACTCTCACACTAACCCCTAATCCCTACATTCACTAACCCCTAATCCCTACTCTCACACTAACCCCTAATCCCTACATTCACACTAACCCCTAATCCCTACATTCACACTAACCCCTAATCCCTACTCTCACACTAACCCCTAATCCCTACATTCACACTAACCCCTAATCCCTACATTCACAATAACCCCTAACCCCTACATTTACACTAAACCCCTACATTCACACTAACCCCTAATCCCTACATTCACACTAACCCCTAATCCCTATGTTCACACTAATCCCTACATTCACACTAACTCCTAATTCCTATATTCACACTAACCCCTAATCCCTACATTCACACTAACCCCTAATCCCTACATTCACACTAACCCCTAATCCCTACATTCACACTAACTCCTAATTCCTATATTCACACTAAACCCCAATCCCTACATGTACCCTAATCCCTACATTTACACTCACAACTAACCCCTACATTCACACTAACCACTAATCTCTACATTCACACTAACCCCTAATCCCTACATGTACACTAAACCCTAATCCTTATATTTATACTAACCCCAATCCCTACATTTACCCTAACTACTAACCCCTACATTCACACAAACCCATAATCACTACATTTAGACTAACCACTACATTTACACTAACCACTAATCCCTACATTCACACTAAACCCTTATCCTTACATTTACGCTAACCCTAATCCCTACATTCACATTAACTCATAATCCCTACATTCACACCACTACATTTACACTAAACCCTAATCTTTACATTTACATGAACCCCTAATCCCTACATTCACACTAAACCCTAATCCCTACATGTACACTAAACCCCTAATCCCTACATTTTCACTAAACCCTAATAACATATGCATTCCTGAAGCAAAAGTTTGGGCACCATGCATGGTCCGTACCCACTTTTGCCAGTATTACAGCCCATAGTAACCAGCTAACAGTGTTTCCAATCTGGTTTGGGAGATTCTTCCTGGTAAGATTCCGAGTTCTGTGAGGTGTTTGGGACGTCCTGCATGCCCTGCTATTTTGAGGTCTTTCCACAGATTACGGTTTAGCTTGGTGGACTGTGAGGGCCATGGCAGAAACCTTCAAAGCCGTACGCCTCTTGAGGTACACCGCTGTGGATTTAAGGTGTGTTTAGGATCATCTCCTTTCATCTCCAGCTTGTTTACAGACGGCGTGACGTGGGCTTCCAGAATTTCCTGGTATTTAACCTATGAATCCATTCTTCCTTCTACCAGGGCCCCATGTCACCGGCTGCAACACAAGCCCCGAGCGTGATTGATCCGCCCCCGTGCTCAGGAGCTGCAGATGTTCTTTTCATGACATTCTGCACATACCTTTGATCATTGTGGGTAAAAACGTAATTAGTCCATAGGGTGATGTGGTTTCCAAACGGCACCAGACTCCTTTAGATCTTCCTATACAGACTTCTGACATTTTCCTCTGATGGCTCTTCCATGAAGGTCATATTTGTTCAGGTGTCACTGAACAATACATCAGTGCACCACCCACTCCAGAGTCTGCTACGTCTTCCTGAAGGTCTTCTGTAGTCAAATCGGGGTTTTGATTTGCCCCTCTAGCAATCACCTACATTTACACTAAACCCCTAACCCCTACATCTACACTAAACCCCTAACCCCTACATTTACACCAAACCCCATAACCCCTACATATACACCAAACCCTAACACCTACATTTACACTAAACCCTAACCCCTACATTTACACTAAACCCATAACCCCTACATCTACACTAAACCCTAACCCCTACATTTACACTAAACCCCTAACCCCTACATTTACACTAAACCCCTAACCCCTACATTTACACTAAACCCCTAACCCCTACATTTACACTAAACTCTGATCCTCTACATTTACACTAAACCCCTAACCCCTACATTTACACTAAACCCAGAACCCCTACATTTACACTTAACCTCCTAACCCCTACATTTACACTAAACCCCTAACCCCTACATTTACACTAAACCCCTAACCCCTACATTTACACTATACTCTAACCCCTACATTTACACTAAACCCTAACCTCTACATTTACACTAAACTCTAACCCCTACATTTACACTGAACCCCTACATTTACACTAAACCCCCTAACCCCTACATTTACACTAAACCCCTAACCCCTACATCTACACTAAACCCCTAACCCCTACATTTACACTAAACCCCCTAACCCCTACATTTACACTAAACCCCTAACCCCTACATTTACACTAAACCCCCCTAACCCCTACATTTACACTAAACCCTCTAACCCCTACATTTACACTAAACCCTAATCCCTACATTTACACTAAACCCCTAACCCCTACATTTACACTAAACACTAACCACTACATTTACACTACACACCCTAACCCCTACATTTACACTACACCCTAACCCCTACATTTACACTAAACCCCTAACCCCTACATTTACACTAAACCCCTAACCCTTACATTTACACTAAACCCCTAACCCTTACATTTACACTAAACCCCTATTTACACTAAACCCCTAACCCCTACATTTACACTAAACCCCTAACCCCTACATTTACACTAAACCCTAACCTCTACATTTACACTAAACCCTAACCCCTACATTTACACTAAACCCCTAACCCCTACATTTACACTAAAACCCAAACCCCAACATTTAAAATAAACCAAAAACCCATACCATTACACTAAACCCCTAACCCCATACAGTTTACACTAACTAACCCCTAACCTCTACATTTACACTAAACCCTAACCCCTAACTTTACACTAAACCCCCTAACCCCTACATTACACTAAACCCCTAACCCCTACATTTTACACTAAACCCTAACCCCTACTTTACAACATTATACACTAAACCCCAACCCCCTCCATTTACACTAAACCCCTAACCCCTACATTTACACTAAACCCTAACCTCTACATTTACACTAAACCCTAACCCCTACATTTACATTTACACTAAACCCCTAACCCCTACATTTACACTAAACCCTAACCTCTACATTTACACTAAACCCTAACCCCTACATTTACACTAAACCCCTAACCTCTACACTTACACTTAACCCCTAACCTCTACATTTACACTAAACCCTAACCTCTACATTTACACTAAACCCCTAACCTCTACATTTGACTGTCCTCTCTATGAATCCCACAAGCAGGTCTCAGAAGCCTTGAAATTTGCATCACCTGGACTTTCCTTATGATAACTGGGATCAAGCCAAAGCCTAAACAAGCTCATTGAGTTCTGAGATCTTGGTAGAAGTTATCTGAGGGCTCAAATCTCTCGAGGTGCCCAAACATTTGCATGCCACTGTGCATTAAGTCTATCAATAACAACAATCCAGAATGTCCTGAAACGGCAGGAAAGCACTGGTGGGCACTGAACAGGTCGGCCAAGGAAAACAACAGCAGCTGATGACTGGAACATCGTGAGCGGTGTGATATCGGCCTACTGGCCTATCGGATAGCGTAATCCTATATCGGTCGGGCTCTGAGGCCTTACCACAAGATCAAGGCTGACCTCTACCAAAGGGAAGGCCAAAGTGTGTAGAATGAAAGGTTCTGCTCACAGTTACATACAAGCTCACTGGTAAAGCATGGTGGAGGTTGTGTGATGGCATGGTGGAGGTCGTATTGATGATGCTACTGGTGATGTCAGCAGCAGAACGAATTCAGAAACAGTCCGTCTGGCAAGACACTGACCCAACAAAAGAAGGCGGGGTCTGAGACGTGGAGGATATGCAGGACAACAAAGTATACGGAGTAACAGGTGGACTTCAGTCCGTACCTGTAGCGCTACAGAGAGCTCCTATATGATCAGTGGAGCTGACAACATGGACCGTGAGTGCAGATACAGGTAAAGTGTCCAGCCAGTGTGTTTTCTAATGAAGCACCATTCGTGCCGATGCCACGACCCCAGTTCTGACCTGCACCTCGTCTATGATGAGCTGAGATCTGTAGGGAGCACGATAAGGGATCAGCTTTACCTACGGATTCAGCATCCAGCAGCCTCTGCAGGTCCTGCATAGAAGAGATCGGACTGTTCATCACCAGATCAACCAAAGACGGAGGGAGAGACTCATCCTGAGGGAGAGAGAGAGAGGTGGGGGTGTCAGCACACAGCAGAGAGGAATAGAGTTGTTCCCTTTACAGTCTACAGATATAACACACTCTCCTTCACTCAGAGCTACTATATGAGAGAGAGAGAGAGACAAAGAGAGAGGGAGTGAGAGAGAGAGAGAGAGAGAAAGAGAGAGAGAGAGAGTGGAGGAGTGAGAGAAAGAGAAAAGAGTAAGAGGAGAGAGTAAGAGGGGGAGGGGGAGGAAGAGGAGCTATAGAGAGAGAAGAAGACGAGAGATAAAGAGAAAAAGAGTGAGAGAGAAAGAGAGACAGAGAGAGAGAGACAGAGAGAGAGAACGTGAAGAGTGAGAGAGGAAGAGGGAATCTATAGAGAGAGAGAGAGAGAGAGAGAGAGAGAGAGAAGGAAAGTGAAGGGTGAGAGAGGAAGAGGAGCTAGACAGAGACAGAGAGAGGGAGAGAGAGAGAGAGATAGTAGATGTGTGTATACGGAGTTAGACGTTTTATCCTTATCAGCTTTAGCGATAAACGCTGAGTTAACAGCTCCGAGATAGCAGAGCAGGGGCGAGGCAGGAGCAAGGCAGGAGCGAGGCAGCACCAGAGTGACGTGAACGGGTCAACAGAAATCCCAACAGGTGCTTCCCTGCACTGGGCCGGAATCCTGCTCTCCTGCTGAGGAAGGAGTGACTTAACCATTCAGCTAAACGGCCCGTTCCAAAGCACAGCTCCAAAACTACTCTAGATCAACTGCAGTCAATCAACATCATCTCTTACGATCTGACATCAGGTAGACATAAACTAGATCAGCGGTGTACCTCCTACAGAGAGGCCTCTGCCTCAAAGCCTAAAACCTAAATTTACACTAAACAATACCTAAAATAATAAATCAAGTCTAGAAAACTTTATTATTTTATTTAAACTGAGCTTTATTATGGCTTTAATGGCATGGTTTATTCAAATAAAAAAAAGACGGGAATTTTGGGATATATCAGCTGAATTTTTTGGGATATATACGCTGGAATTTTAAGATATATAAGCTGGAATTTTAGGATATATCAGGTGGAATTTTAGGATATATCAGCTGGAATTTTAAGATATATCAGCTGGAATTTTAGGATATATCAGCTGCAATTTTAAGACATATCAGCTGGAATTTTAAGATTTATCAGCTGAAATTTTAGGATATTTCAGGTGGAATTTTAAGATATATCAGGTTGGATTTTATGATATATCAGTTGGAATTTTAAGATATGTCAACTGGAATTTTAGGATGTATCAATTAGATATAAATCATTTTACTTGCCATGGTTTCTGCAGTGTAATCTGCTAAACCATTTGAAGGTTAGGTGCATAAACTACAAATAATTATATAAACAAAGATAAATCTCAGTTGTTTTGGCAGGTAAAATCTAAATCTAGCTGATATGTCTAAAAATTCTCATTTAAACATTGTTGTAAGCTTGCTTTTAGGTTTGCCTCAAAGCCTAAAACCTAAATCTACACTAAACAATACCTATAATAATAATCAAATCTAGGAAACTTTATTATTTCATTTAAACTGAGCTTTATTATGGCTTTAATGCATGGTTTACTCAAATTAAAAAAAGAGGGGAGTTTTGGGATATATAAGCTGGAATTTTTGTATATATCAGCTGAATTTTTTGGGATATATAAACTGGGATTTTAAGATATATCAGGTGGGATTTTGGGATATTTCAGGTGAAATTTTAAAATATATCAGCTAGAATTTTAGGATATATCAGGTGGAATTTTAAGATATATTAGCTCAATATATTGGCAGGTAAAATCTAATTCTAGCTGATATGTCTAAAAATTCTCATTTAAACATTGTTGTAAGCTTGTTTATAGTTTTACTGTACTTATTTCCAGATTAAATAAATATATATTTTTACATTACTATTATTACACTTTATTCCAGACTTGTTTTTTTTACACTTCTTTTAAGTAATTTTTATAGTACGCCAAAGTTTTGTACTATACAGGCAGATAACTGCTTATTTTAAGAAATTTGCTTGAAACAGGCCATAGTCAGAATGCAGATCGTCAGAAAATTGGGCTTACTAAAAATCACTTAAAACCAATTTTAAAAAAAGTAAAAGTCTGGAAATAAGTATGGTAATCTTAAAGTTAAGTTACAACAATCTTAAAATGAGAATAGGTATAATAATCCTGAAACTAACTTTAAAATTTTGACATATACAGATATAAGGCAATTTACTTGACAAGATACTTTGTTGCAGTGTGCAGCAAAGAAAACCTTTATATAAATAATCTAATTTTATAAAGCTAATTATATGCAAGGTAATCAGATGATTTGAGCCAAT
This sequence comes from Prochilodus magdalenae, assembly GCA_024036415.1. Taxonomy (NCBI): domain Eukaryota; kingdom Metazoa; phylum Chordata; class Actinopteri; order Characiformes; family Prochilodontidae; genus Prochilodus; species Prochilodus magdalenae. The sequence continues at coordinate 239,809 of JAMWET010007080.1, read as the reverse complement.
TCTGGCATATATATCTGTATACCAATATACAAATCGTCGCTCTCCAATGAAAAACATGTATCTCTATTTTTCTTGATTTTGAGATTTATGCATCGTTTGAACACAGCACCTGCCATTTATGTTGTGTGAAAAATTTATGAGAAATGGACCAACAGAAATGGCTCAAAACTGCTTGTATAAAAGTCTGGTTCCATTGACTTGCATTCAAATGACATTAGGTTTTTTGCCTCTCCTGTAAAGTTGGCATTTTGGAGATACCTGCTGTTCATTGGACACAAGTGATGTATTTGGGCCAGGTGTTCTACTACCCTTACAGTGTACAGGCCATGTCCTGGGCCTAAATACAATGCTCCATACTGAAATTCACACTAATGATTCATACAAGCATAGAAAACGACCCACTGGTCACGACCTGGTGTGGATGTGGTGTTCGGGCTGTTTGGGCAGTTGCTATGTGAGTGTACTGTATTTTGGCTCTAATAAAGTGAGCTCATCACATGATGGTGACCAAACTTCAGACACACACACACACATACACACACACACACTCACACACACCTTATTCTCTCACACCTACACACTAGAGGCCTGATGATGAGTAATGTGTCTTAGTAAAGAAGAGAATAAACCACAGGGCTAAATAAAGCTCCTCACATCTGCCTTTCTACTTCACCCCCCCCCACACACACACACACACACATAGACAGGACTCGACTTGGACTCGAGACTCCCCTGCTGAAAAGCACAGCCCAGGCCAACATGCATGGTCTCCGGTGGTTTAAGCTGACATACCGAAGGGTTAGCATATGTAAATGTGTCGTTTATAGGAAAGAGATTGACTAGCATGTGTGCTAACTAGCACGCTAGCCACACTGCACAGCCAAAAGTATATGGACGCCAGAGCATCATACCTATATGAGCTTGTTGGGCCTGCCGTACCATGGGCATTAAGATGGAGTCGGCCTCGTTTTTGCAGATGTAGTTCTGGAAAAACTTTTTCGGGAATATGTGCCCAGATCATTTATACAGGAAGTGATGTTGCACGGGACGTTTTGGCTTGAGGTCAGGGCCCTGCAGGATAGGTGATGGTGGGGCTAGGTCTTCTGTTTGGGCAACAGATGTCAAAAACTCAAGCGCAAGTTGATGCGATATTGCTAACTTATGCTAGCACCCCTATGAGGTTCTAGTAGCCCTAAGCTAACAGCGATTCATCTGGGTGTGGTTTGGATTTTTGCCTATTGTAGACTGAACCCAGACATTACCAGGGCACTACAAGCTTGTGGCAGACATATTAGCATGATGTTACCAGTTTCATATGGACTCTTTCAGCAGAGCACCCTGGTCTAGAACTGTGCTCTCGTAATGAGGATGTATCTAGAACACCCACAATGGTCCCAACCATTAGAAATCAAAACTGATTGGTTGATTCCTGCTACTTCCTTATTGTGTCAACAGGTTAGGCCTTCTCTTCAGCTCCTGAAGTCCTAGCCAGTAGGAGAGCTAGCTTAGCTATGCCTAGCTAGATATCAGTGAGGAAGCTATTCCTGATTGGCCAGTTTTCTGCTTAGCATTTGAAGGATTTAACCCTTTTGTTTCCATCCAGAAACTTTAGAATGCAACTCAGAGTTGCCCCGAGGGAGGCCTCCCTCTGAAGAAGTCATAGTGGACCAATGATGAGAGTGTTAGGTCCTGCCTGTGGAGGTCCCTCCGGAATACAGCACGTTTGTATGTGTGTGTGTGTGTGTGCATGTGTGTCTGTCTATCTGTATGTGTGTGCATGTGAGTGTGTCTGTGTGCGTGCAGGGGCATACACATGTGCCTCTGAGTGTGTGTGTGCACGTACAGCATGTGTGTGTATGCATATGTGTCTGTGTGTGTGTCTGTGTGTGTGTGTGTGTGTCTGCATAAGTATGTGTGTGTGTGTGTGTGTGTGTGTCTGTGCGCATGTGTGTGTAAGCGGTCAGTGGCGCGCTGCACACACACCTGTCTGAACTTTTACGGCGGGTGACCCAGTTTAACAGCGTGCGCTCACACACTCCGTGAGTCACACCGTCACCTCCTCACACACAAACACGCGTGCTGGGTTCATTATTGAACTCGGGCTGTTGTAAAGCTGCTACCTGACTCACAACAATGTTCTGCACAACAATGCAGTGCATCAACACCCTCCAGTCAACATGTGACCCACGACCGGAGAACTAAAAAACGCAACATGCGATTGCGCAACAACAAGCCGAACAAAAACAACGTCAATTATTGATTATTCATTAGATCTTAATAGGCAGCACGTTCCAAAAACACTGGGTCTGTGTATTTATTTATTTATATGTTTATTTATTTATTTATTTATGTGTTTATTTATTTGTTTGTTTATTTATTTTTTAATTTGTGTTTATTTATTTATTTATTTATTTATTTATGTGTTTGTTTGTTTGTTTGTTTTATATTAAAGCCGAATACCTGAAAGCGTCTCTCCACATTTTCTGTATTTTATGTAAGGTTTTTACAGACAACCAGTATCTGCAGATCCAAGATCATGAAATATATAAGACCGTTATCATAAACGTGCATCACTTGTTGTTAAAACTCATTTATTTGAGAGTTTTATGTATTTTATTAATTTATTAATAAACTGTCTATTTGCTAATAATGCACTTATCAGATGCTCTTAAGAAATCATTTCAGTCAGGACAAAAATCCTCACAAACAGAACGGTACAAGAGAAGCAGAAATTAATATCAGTTTTAATTTAATGGAAATAAATTCTGAGTTTCCCATACAGCTGGACATCATGAAATTTGTTATGAGATTTTGGCTAGATGTAAAATTATATCAAGAAATGGAAAACCTAAAAAATGGAGAACATAAAAACTGATGTAGTTATCAACTATATATATTTATAAATTTTATTCTTCTACATCATACGAGCTCATTTTACATTGTGTGAAAATTTCATGATAACTGGATCAATAGAAATGCTTGGAATCACTTGGAAAAATCTCTTTACATTAGTACTTTCTTTTTTAAAATTACTTTTTTTTTAAACTATACTGTTAGCTGCAAGTATCAGTTACAAGTTCTAGATAAAACATACAGGAAGTCTTTTACAAGCTTCAAATGTCAGTGGTTAATCTAGAACTGCCAAACATTGTTAGCCTAGCACTAAAATGCTATTATAAAACTAGCAGAAATTAGCATAAGCGTTTTTTCTTTGTTTGTTTTTTTTATTATTACTGAACAGAAAGCCTAGCTCTGAAAGTCAAAAACTGACACTACTTTCAATTTCTTAACCACAGAATTTGGAAAAGCTTTTATCGACCTGTTATTCTGCAAATCATAACCCTAGCACCATAACCATAGCTCCATAATCCTAGCACCATAACCCTAGCACCATAACCCTAGCACCTTAACCATAGCTCCATAATCCTAGCACCATAACCCTAGCACCATAACCATAGCACCATAACCCTAGCACCATAACGATAGCACCATAACCATAGCACCTCAACCATAGCACCATAACCCTAGCACCTCAACCATAGCACCATAAGCCTAGCACCATAACCCTAGCACCTTAACCATAGCACCATAAGCCTAGCTCCATAACCGTAGCACCATAACCACAGCACCATAACCCTAGCACCTTAACCATAGCACAATAACCCTAGCACCTTAACCATAGCACCATAAGCCTAACACCATAACCAAAGCACCATAATCATAGCACCAAAACGCTAGCACCATAACGCTAGCATCATAACACTAGCACCATAACCCTAGCACCATAACCATAGCACCATAACCCTAGCACCATAACCATAGCACCATAACACTAGCACCTTAATCATAGCACCATAACCATAGCACCTTAACCATAGCACCATAAGCCTAGCACCATAACCAAAGCACCATAATCATAGCACCAAAACACTAGCATCATAACACTAGCATCATAACACTAGCACCATAACCACAGCACCATAACCACAGCACCATAACCATACCACCATAACCCTAGCACCATAACGATAGCACCATAACCCTAGCACCATAACGATAGCACCATAACCCTAGCACCATAACCATAGCACCATAACCCTAGCACCATAACCCTAGCACCATAACACTAGCACCATAACCATAGCACCATAACCCTAGCACCATAACCATACCACCATAACCCTAGCACCATAACCATAGCACCATAACACTAGCAGCATAACCCTAGCATAATAAGCCAGGAAAAACGAGATTCTGTGACATTTACATGGATAACTATGACTAGCGCTGGGCCAAGTGCACTGGGCCAAGAGTCCGGATTAATAATAGCCAGGAGTGCACAGTCCGGAAAGGCTGTGTGAGGTCATGCTAAAATGCTTATGATGGACAGCCTAGTGAAAAGTGACGGATGTGCCACCATCGCATGCCCACGCATAAATCTCCGGGACATCAACGTGTCAAGAGAGACATCCCTGTTCCCTCTGTTCCTGACACTTAAAGTCATATCAGAACGCCCCCATGCCCTCACCGCAATGCCCAGCTGAATCCTAGGATAGCGTGGCCACAGGAATGCTAATAGTCCGCAGAGGAGAGGAAGAGAGGTGGTGGTGGTGGTGGTGAAGGAGGAGGGGGTGGTTGTGCAGGCTATAATTATGGGCCTGGATTACTGCACACTCAGTGCACCCTGCCGAACATTAGATCCATCCTGGCAGGCGTCCAGAACGCTGAATCCAGACATAAAGAAATACTGTATCCTAATCTTGGCAGGTGCTGCAGACACATACGTATAGCCGGCGCGGATTCCGCACGCCACATAACATAAATAGGCAGGTAGATGATGGATAGATCGATGAAAGGGCGGGAGAGGAGAAGCTGCAGGTTGGGCTTGGCCTGAGGAATAGTTCGGCAACCAGATCTAGGTCTCCCTTTTCCCCAGCTGAGAGGTTTACTTGTGTTATGTCACTTAGCTAAGTGGCTAATATGGCTAACGTGGCTAATGCGTGAGGGAAGCTAACGTGTAGCACCAATTAGCAATATGCCAAGCCACTTAAACAAGGAATTTGCTAGCTGGATTCAAGTGCTAATTCCTTAGCCTTGGTTTTAGCTTTTAGCTTTAGCTACATGCCATCAGGTCTACTGCTGTTTAGCGAATCTGTGGTAGTTTTGCGCTAATTATAGGTGATAAAGGTTCACACAGTGTCAGAAACCACATTAGCAAGTCTATATGGGCTTACTTAACAGCTCAAATCGGTTTTTGAGGAATTTAGGCTAGTTTCTGAGGTAACTTTCATTACACGCTAGCTACGTTAGCCCTGAAGCTCCAGTGCAAACAGAATAAGCAACTGAACCGTAGCTATAGAGTGTTGCTCCAGGCCAGTTCTCGTGTTCAAATTTCATTCCACCTTACGGAGAGAGTTAAAGAGATTAATAAGAAGCCTGAGGGTGCAATTACAGATCTCATTGAAAGGACGAATATAATAAAGCCGCGGATCAGTTAAGCCCTTGTATTTGCTGAAGGATGGGATTTAAACCTGACACTGGGTTTGAAGTTGAAGGGTTAGCATATTGGACTACCAGCATGACAAACTTTGCTACGCTAAGGAAAACGGTTCTGATAAGCATCAAAACAGCCTGGCTTTCTTTCTCATACCATGTGCAGTCGATCCGCCAAGTCAGGGTTGGGTGTCTGAAGCTACAAGGCTAATTTAGCTAACAAACAAAGGAAGTTAGCATTACTAGCGTTGTGCTAAATGATTGGTTAAATCATTATAGCTGGGCATTCTATAGCAGCTTAGCCTCATATATTCCTCCTACAGTCAGTTCGCTCCACCCATTCAGCCAACATCAGTTTAACTCCACCAATTCAGCCTACAGCAGTTTAGCCCCACCGATTCAGCCTACAGCAGTGTAGCTCCACCTATTCAATTTACAGCAGTTGAACTCCACCCATTCAGCCTACAGCAGTGTAATCCCACCCATTTACTGTACAACAGTTTAGCTCTACGTATTCCGATTACAGCAGTTTAGCTCCACCCATTCACTGTAGTGCAGTTTAGCTCCACTCATTCAGTCTATAGCAATGTAGTGCCACCTATTCAACCTGTAGCAGTTTAACTCCATTCATGTAGCCTACAGTAGTTTAGCTCCAGCCAGCTCTAGTCCATTTTCACAGATGGCAACATGTAGTAACCACACAAGCAAGTGAGGTCACTCGGTCAGCAGAGATTACTCAGTCATTACTCAGTTAGCATCATGCTAATTTTGGAGGCTTCCATTTCTCGTTAGCCACATTAGCCTCGTAGCCCCAGTGCAAAACACCAAGCACCTCTTAGCTGGGTGCACACATCTGAGCTATGTGGGGAACTGTTCTTTTACATTTAAGGCTTCTTCCGTCGATTTGAAGCAAAGATGACCCTTTGACCCCTGCAGGCCCGCTGTGATTGGCTTCCCCACTCCATGATTCACTCGCTCGGTCCCTGCAAGCCATGACACACGCGAAACCTCGGAGAGAATGAAATCCAAATCATCTTATGCGATTGAGCCGCTGTCCGCACATCTTTCAAATCGCGCGGAGATTATCTATTCCCTTATATAACGCTAACTGGGGCCTTCTGCTGCGCCCGAGCATTAACCAGCCGTCCCTGCGCTCTCTCTCTGATGCAGGGCAAAAACATGGAGGAGTACAGGGAAAGAATCAACGTGGAATTGGTACTTTGGCTCGTTCTTTGGCTTTGTAGTGGTGACGTAATGGCGAATGTGAAGCAGGAGGATTAAAAGAAAACCATCAGTGAGGGATTTAGTTCTTAGCAGCGTACGTGTGCATGGGCGTGTGTGTGGGAGTGTGTCTGTCTCTGCATCTGTGGGTGTGTATGTGCATTTTAGGAGCCCAGGTTCCACATTGTGTATTAGTCTTCACAGCCTGACTGGTATTATGGTTCACAGTGTCTACAGGGTTAAACAGTAGGGGAAGTTTGGTTGTCCATGGTACGGGCCTTGTCCAGGTGGAACCACACACATACTTCAGCTGTCTGTGCCTCTTCTGGTTCTGTCAGTGGATGGTTCTATGGAACTTCTGCCTAATGCAATGTTCTAGGAAGAACCTGTAGATTGCAGCATACTCCAATTCCATGGCTGTTTTATATGATGTTGGATTGTATCGTGTACTGTATTGTGTTGCTTCACACTGCATCACCGTGTATCGTATTGTATAAAACTGTATCGCGGTGTATTGTATTGTGAACATAAGATTGCGTATGATAATGTAACCAAACTGTCCATCACATGCTCTATTACAGTGTATTGTTTTGTGTTGTCTCTAAGTATATTGCAGTGCACCGTCATATTACGTTAAATTGCATTGTGTTGTACTATATTGCGTTGTATTTAAATGTATTACAGTGTAATATATTATATCTGAATGCACTGCAGTGCAATGTATTGTGTTGTATGTAACTGTGTCACAGTGTATTGTATCTAACTATTCCAGTGTATTGTATTGCGTTGTATCTAACTGTATCACAGTGTAATGTATTGTATCTGAATGTATTCCAGTGTATTGTGTTGCGTTGTATCTGACTGTATCACAGTGTATTGTATTGTGTTGTATCTAACTGTATCACAGTGTGATGTATTGCATTGTATCTAACTGTATCACAGTGTATTGTATTGTGTTGTATCTGACTGTATCACAGTGTATTGTATTGTGTTGTATCTGACTGTATCACAGTGTATTGTGTTGCGTTGTATCTAACTGTATCACAGTGTGATGTATTGCATTGTATCTAACTGTATCACAGTGTATTGTATTGTGTTGTATCTGACTGTATCACAGTGTATTGTGTTGCGTTGTATCTAACTGTATCACAGTGTATTGTGTTGCGTTGTATCTGACTGTATCACAGTGTATTGTATTGTGTTGTATCTGACTGTATCACAGTGTATTGTATTGTGTTGTATCTGACTGTATCACAGTGTATTGTGTTGCGTTGTATCTAACTGTATTACAGTGTGATGTATTGCGTTGTATCTAACTGTATCACAGTGTATTGTGTTGTGTTGTATCTAACTGTATAACAGTGTATTGTTTTACGTTGTAACTAACTGTATCACAGTGTAATGTATTGTATCTGAATGTATTCCAGTGTATTGTGTTGCGTTGTATCTAACTGTATTCCAGTGTATTGTGTTGCGTTGTATCTAACTGTATTGTGTTGCGTTGTATCTAACTGTATCACAGTGTATTGTTTTACGTTGTATCTAACTGTATCACAGTGTATTGTATTACGTTGTATCTAACTGTATCACAGTGTATTGTTTTACGTTGTATCTAACTGTATCACAGTGTATTGTGTTGTGTTGTATCTAACTGTATTGTATTGTGTTGTATCTAACTGTATCACAGTGTATTGTATTACGTTGTATCTAACTGTATCACAGTGTATTGTGTTGCGTTGTATCTAACTGTATCACAGTGTATTGTGTTGCGTTGTATCTAACTGTATTCCAGTGTATTGTGTTGCGTTGTATCTAACTGTATCACAGTGTATTGTGTTGCGTTGTATCTAACTGTATCACAGTGTATTGTGTTGCGTTGTATCTAACTGTATCACAGTGTAATGTATTGTGTTGTATCTAACTGTATCAGTGTATTGTATTGTGTTGTATCTAACTGTATTCCAGTGTATTGTGTTGCGTTGTATCTAACTGTATTCCAGTGTATTGTGTTGCGTTGTATCTAACTGTATCACAGTGTATTGTATTGTGTTGTATCTAACTGTATCACAGTGTAATGTATTGCGTTGTATCTGACTGAATCACAGTGTAATGTATTGCGTTGTATCTGACTGAATCACAGTGTATTGTATTACGTTGTATCTAACTGTATTCCAGTGTATTGTGTTGCGTTGTATCTGACTGTATCACAGTGTGTTGTATTGTATCTAATTGTACTGTAGTGCTACTGCACCACATTACATCACTCTCACATTATAACATATTCATTTGTTTTAAAATCTTTTAAATGTTCTTTACACTGTTCTTTTCAGGGTTTCTTAGGAGAACCAAAGGTGGTTCTTCCATAGCATCACCCAGAGAACCCTTTTGTGGCACATTCCCGAAGGCGAATGTCCAGTGATACACCTGGCCAGTAAGTATGCGGGTCTGCGGCACACACCATGAACCACACACTGTAACAGATGTGAGGTTCTCAAGGATGAGTGGATCAGTCTGATCTGACAGTAAACAGAGAGAGAGAGAGAGAGAGAGAGAGATCGAACGAAAAGAGAGAGAGAGGAGAGAAGAGTAGAAAGAGAGAGAGATTCAGATCCCGAAGATAGAGAGAGACAGACAGATGAGGAGGAGAGAGAGAGAGAAGAGAGAGATGAGGAGAGAGAGGAGAGGGATCTAAGAATAATAAATGAATAAGAGTGTAGATGAAGGGGGATGATGGAGAGAAGAAGGAAAGATAGAGAGAAGAGAAGGATGAAGACAGGGGAGAGAGACAGGGGTCCACGTGCTGATGGTCTTACCTGCGCGCCTCCGAACCGCAGACACGCCGCGAGCAGCAGCAGTAAACTCCACCGCGAGCTCAGACACACCGAGCGCGAGCTCATCTTGCCGCCGGGTCTCGAGACCCCTCGGGCGGCTGCGCATTTAGGGAGCCTCCGTTAGACTCCGGTGCTGAGGTGCCCTCACCGAGCCCGCGCGCACAGCACACACATCCAATGGTCCGTGCTGTGCACACAGAGGCGCGCGCAGCACGCTTTCTCTCTCTCTCTGTCACGCGCGCGCGCACTTTTCGCTCCTGCGTCCGCGAGTGAAGACCAACAACTTTACTCCAAACTCAGATGAGCTCCGAGCACCGAGCGGACCGACAGCGGCTGTCCGCGCTGCGCATTACTGCACACTGACCACCGGAACCGTCCGCACGCTGCGCTCCTCCGCGCGCCTCACACGCATCCCCGAGAAACGACTAAGACCTTGGCTGAGTGATCCGGGTCCTGTAGCAGCTCCGAGTGCAGCTCTCTCTCTCTCTCGCGCTCTCTCTCTGCTCTGTGCGCGCGCTGCTCGCTCTGCCCGCGCTCAGACTCCGTCTGCCAGATAGACACAGAGCCCGCTCTGCGCTCTCCGGCTCCCCGCCCCTTCGAGGCCGGGCTGCGGCTTCCATATTAGGACAACTATGCTTAAGAAGGGAGGAGGGAGGAGGGGAGGAGGAGCGGGGAGGTCCTCCTTGAATGAAGGAGTTTCTTGGGTCAAGTTCAGCATTGATCCCTGTGGAAGCTCATTCCCGCCAGGTAGAGGAGGGAAAACACGCCTGGGATATATTCCCTGTTTCCACAGATTACTACCCTGCCATGTCGGACCCACTCTCTCCAGATATCCATCTGCCCTCTATAATCAGTCAGGCATTTCCTGATAAATATCGCCTGGCTGGGTTAAAATAATATACCCTCTCAAAATATAAAGTTGTAATGTTGAAATATGACTTACCTCCCACAATACTGACTTAATAAGTCGAATTAATGACTGATATCTGACTGAGAAATTCTCAAATGTTTGACTTTTAAATATTATTTTCTTAAAATTTAGAAATAATGATTCGTTTTCTCCGATAATCCACTGGCAATGTCAAAATAATGTCTTAATACGTCAAAATAAATTATTTTCTTAAAATCTTGACTTAATATGTCTAATTAACAACGTTTTCCTAAAATACAGATAAGTCAAAAATAACAACTTATTTTCTGAAAGACTATGTCGAATGAATGACAGTACATATCTCAGAATATGTTCTTACTGTATTTAAATAAAAACTGACATATTATTGATGGACTATGTCGAATTGGTGATTTATTTTTGTCAAAATGACTGTCTTACTGTCTTACTATAACTTATGTCTTACTATGACTTACTATGACTTACTATGTCTTACTATGTCTTACTGTCTTACTATGACTTACTATGTCTCTATGTCTTACTATGTCTTACTATGTCTTACTATGACTTACTATGTCTCTATGTCTTACTATGTCTTACTATGTCTCACTATGACTTACTATGTCTTACTATGTCTTACTATGACTTACTATGACTTACTATGTCTTACTGTCTTACTATGACTTACTATGTCTCATTATGTCTTACTATGTCTTACTATGACTTACTATGTCTTACTATGACTTACTATGTCTTACTATGACTTACTATGTCTTACTATGTCTTACTATGTCTCATTATGTCTTACTATGTCTTACTATGTCTCATTATGTCTTACTATGTCTTACTATGACTTACTGTCTTACTATGACTTACTATGTCTCTATGTCTTACTATGTCTTACTATGTCTCACTATGACTTACTATGTCTTACTATGTCTTACTATGACTTACTATGACTTACTATGTCTTACTGTCTTACTATGACTTACTATGTCTCTATGTCTTACTATGTCTTACTATGTCTCACTATGACTTACTATGTCTTACTATGACTTACTATGTCTTACTGTCTTACTATGACTTACTATGTCTCTATGTCTTACTATGTCTTACTATGTCTCACTATGACTTACTATGTCTTACTATGTCTTACTGTCTTACTATGACTTACTATGTCTCTATGTCTTACTATGTCTTACTATGACTTATTATGTCTCTATGTCTTACTATGTCTTACTATGACTTACTATGACTTACTATGTCTTACTGTCTTACTATGACTTACTATGTCTCTATGTCTTACTATGTCTTACTATGACTTATTATGTCTCTATGTCTTACTATGTCTCACTATGACTTACTATGTCTTACTATGTCTTACTATGTCTTACTATGACTTATTATGTCTTACTGTCTTACTATGACTTACTATGTCTCTATGTCTTACTATGTCTTACTATGTCTTACTATGTCTTACTATGACTTACTATGACTTACTATGACTTACTATGTCTTACTATGACTTACTATGACTTACTATGTCTTACTGTCTTACTATGACTTACTATGTCTTACTATGACTTACTATGTCTTACTATGACTTACTATGTCTTACTGTCTTACTATGACTTACTATGTCTTACTGTCTTACTATGACTTACTATGTCTTACTATGACTTACTATGTCTTACTGTCTTACTATGACTTACTATGTCTTACTATGACTTACTATGTCTTACTGTCTTACTATGACTTACTATGTCTTACTATGTCTTACTGTCTTACTATGTCTTACTGTCTTACTATGACTTACTATGTCTCTATGTCTTACTATGTCTCTATGTCTTACTATGTCTTACTATGACTTACTATGTCTTACTATGTCTTACTGTCTTACTATGACTTACTATGTCTCTATGTCTTACTATGTCTTACTATGACTTACTATAACTTACTATGACTTATGTCTTACTGTCTTATTATGACTTACTATGTCTTACTATGACTTATTATGTCTTACTGTCTTACTATGACTTATTATGTCTTACTGTCTTACTATGACTTACTATGTCTTACTATGACTTACTATGTCTCTATGTCTTACTATGACTTACTATGTCTTACTATGACTTATTATGTCTTACTGTCTTACTATGACTTACTATGTCTTACTATGTCTTACTATGACTTACTATGTCTTACTATAACTTACTATGACTTATTATGTCTTACTGTCTTATTATGACTTACTATGTCTTACTATGACTTATTATGTCTTACTGTCTTATTATGACTTACTATGTCTTACTATGTCTTACTATGACTTATATACTCAAAATATTGACTTGTTAAAAATAACTACTTATTATGTCACAATAATGATTTACTATGTCAAATGACATATTTCCTAAAATTCTGATTACTAGTGTTGACTTGTAATCTCAAAAATATTTTCTTACTATATTTAAATAAAGACTTGTAAATGTTTGTTTTACAATGCTAAATTAGCAACATATTTTTGTAATTTTTGTAATTTTTAAATAAATTTATACCTAATTAAAAACTTATTTTCTGTTATTGTATATTGTCTATACGTACATTCTCAAGATTTTGATAGGACAGATTTTCTTAAACCATTGACCTTTGTAAATATTGTCTTGCAATGTTAAAATAACAATTCATTTTCTCAGATTATTAACTGGCCATGTCAAAGTAATGACTTCTTCAGCTTCTTTAGCATAGCGTTAACAAAGCGGCTAGAATTTCTATTGCCCTGCTAGCAGAGGTTAGCATTAACTTAGCATTACTGAGGCCCTAGCTGTAATATTGAACAGAACAGCTTGAGAGAGTCAAACCACACCTGAATAGGCACCATCAGAACAGATTTCATTGTTTTACTAATTACCGTTATCATTACCCAAATGACCCTAAAAGAGCTACAGTGTCATTTTCAGGGCTTTCTTTTCTTCTCAGCTGTATTTTTAAAAATGAGGTCATTTATAAGCATCACTAGAGCCAAGCATGATGTCATAGGGTAAGTACCTGAGGGTGACTTCCAGGCCAGGTTTGTGACCTCATGAAAGTTGCAATGTATGGCAAAACCATGGAGTCTGCACGGGACCAGCCCACTTGTTTCAACAAGTGCATGACGGTCATTGTCCTTGGGGCGGCGCCAGACAGACCGGACCCTGCGTGTCTCTAATAGAGGTAGTAATGTGTCAGTTCTGGGCTTTTATTATGGAATTCCTTCCATTAAATATCACGTATCCACTCCGATGTGTTTAGCTTGCACTGCCCGCAGGTTCCCAAACTGCTTCTGTTGCGTGTCTAGCGCTCAGCTTTCCCAGGGGATCGCACATCACACGTTCCGCCAGAGGTCAGGGGTCACTGGGACGTAGCAGCAGCAACCCCATTGCCAAGGCCCCCCCTGCTTTCGCAACACACACAAGCAGTGCTGCGGTGGCAGGAAGTGACAAGGGGGTCGTTTGAGCGTCTCCGGGCGGGTATTTATAAAGCCGCTGACCTTTCATGTCCCCGTGCGATGAATGATTGACATGGCAGACGTTGTTGTGAGAGACAGGCGTGACCTTAACTGGAGTGGACACCTGCAGCTGCAGCACTGGTACTGCATGACTGTAATGCTGTGTTACTGTATACTGGAAGCTACTGCCAAGTGCTTCCACTCACTGAGGGAGTTGCTACTAGCATGTTAGCGCTAAGCTAGCTCTGGGGCGCTGGTAAAAGACATACAGTTCTATGAGCAAACATATAGCATCTGTATTAGCTTGTGTGTAATAATCGCCACTGTTCTACACTCCTAACAACCACCTGGAACATTGTAAGACTACGATTTGAATTCACAGATAGCGATGTATCTACGAACTTTACAAGGCCTAGCCTGGCTTGCTATCTTGTGGGAAAGCTGGTCCGTGCCAGACACTCGTCCCCCCAAGCTCTAATGAGAAGTGGGGGGCCATCAGAGGCCAAAATATGGCCTGCTGGGAATAAGATGTCAGCCAGAAGAATTGGCGGGAGGAGATTGACAACCGTGGGAGATGGTGGGAGGACCATGAGAGCTGCTAGTGGCGTGAGGACGGCACCTGCCTCCCGAGACCTGTCTTCTATTCCCTCCCGCCATTTGTATTCACAGACAGTGACGTATCTAGGTCTAGTCTGACTTGCCTTCTTTCAGGAAAATTAGTCTGTGCCAGACACTCATTCCCTAAACACTAATGAGGGGTGGCGGGATGTCTGAACCACAACTTGCCGGGACGGAGTCATCAGCCAGGAGAAATGGCTGGAGGAGACTGACGGCCATGGGAGATAGTGGGACGGCAATAGGAGCTGCTAATGGCATGAGGACAAACCCTGCCTCCCAGGTCCCGTCTCCTGTTCCCCAGCTCCCCAGCTGTAACTGAACATGCATAATACAGTGGGCTTGCTGCAGAACCGGTACCCAGGAGTTGGGGTTGGTGGCAGAGGGGGGCATCCTACAGAGACGTATCTAGGACTTCCAGCAGGCCTAGGGTTTCTTTTGTCCTCCAGGAAAAATGGTATGTCCCAGACACGTGTACCCTGAACCCCAATAACAGAGGGTGGGATGTCCGACCCCAGACTCGCTGGGAGGAGAGCGACAGCCAACGCTGGGAGACGTGAGGATGTGAGGTCCCTGTCTGTCGTTCCCCAGCTTGGTTAGCCGCTGTGATTGAACGTTGGGCATAACACACTGACCTTGCTGCAGAGCCGGAGGCGGGGCCCAGGAGACGGGGTTGATGGCACAGTGGGTGTCCTCATCCAATTTGTGGCTTTTGTCTTCTCTTGTCATTTCTCGCACCTGACAGCTTCCTCCCACCACCTCTCATTGGTGCCTGGGGGTAGGGAGCCTGGTCATTAGCATACTGCTTGATGTGATGTGCAAGGCCGCTCATTGGGAGAGCTCGCTTGGCTGTATCTACCTTAAGGCATGACTGGATTTGAAGATCTGAAGCCTTTGCTTCCAAACCGGTGAATAAAAAAGACTTCCCTGAAGTCATGAGTCCTTCTCTGAAGTTCTAAAGGTACTCAGGGTTACACTAGGGACAGTACAGCAACAACTTAGCAACCACCCGGGATTTCAAAGCAATGGATATGGGGGGGATCCTCCTTAGCCGGTTCCGGGATGTTGGTGGCGTACCTCATATGAACAGCTTGCTTCAGGTCCCTCCGCAACAGTTCTGTAGGATCAGGACTTTGACTTACCGTTCTAGGACATTAGCCTTTAGTCTACTTAGGACCACAGTAGGACCACTTGTGTGTTTAGGGTCATTGTCTTGCTACAAGACCAACTCTCTCTTGAATTTCAGTTCATGGACAGATGTCCTGACGTTCTCCTTTAGACCTTGCTGATGGAATTCAGAACTCATCCCTCCATCAGCTGCCCAGATGCAGCCCAGCAGGCCTAAACCATGATACTACCACCACCATGTTTCACTGATAAGGCTCTTATGTGGGAATGCACAACACAAGTTTGGTCTTGGTCTCATCCCTCCATAAAACATGGCTTGTCCACATGATCTTTACCAACCTGCAGACGGGCAGGAACTCCTGCCAAGCGCACCATGGTTGTCCAGTGTTCTCCTAAGAGGGCCGACCAAGGAGCATTAACATGTGAGCAAGGCCTTTAGCTGCTTAGAAGTTAGCCTGGGTTCCTCTGTGACCTTATGGGCTACTACAGGCCTTGTTCTTGGAGTGACCTGGGTTGGTTGACTGTTCCTGGGGAGGCTAATAATGGTCTTGAGTTCTGGTGGAGTCCAAACCCTTTACACTTTCCAGTCTAATGTGCATTCAGTCATCTCCTGACGTCCTCGTGTCCTTTCCCCAGGGCGGTCTTTCACACCTGACCGCCATTCCCATTGTTGGGAAACACCTGACTACACTGTATGTATAGGAACGCATTAGATTATCCATTTAACTGCAAGACCAAGTCTCAGTGGCGTATACAATTCCTAAACCCTCTACCCGACAGCGTGTAACAGCCTGCACGGTGCATGCTGATGCCTGTGTTTGATATAGAAACACTTAAATGTCCTATAACGTTGCAGCCAAGTCCCCATTTCTACAATTAGCTATTACTCCAAGCCCAACAACACTGTCTTTAACATGCTTGTGTGTTTGAGTGTGTTTCAACATGTACAGAAACGTCAGAATGTGATACACCGTGCATCACCCTTCGACTGACGTTATGTGTGTCTGCTTGTGTTTTAGTGTGTGTGTGTGTGGGTGTGTGTGTGTGTGTGTAATTGGAGGCGGCTGCCAGTGTCTGATGTGCGTTCAGGCTAAATGCACTTTTAACTGTTAACAGTGTCTGAGCTGGAGAATAAAACACACATAGCCAGCAGATCTGAAAAACTCAGAGACAGTGGAGGACATATGGTCTGTTCTGGTCTAGGCTTGTCTGGTCTGGTGATGGCTTAGCTGGTCACGCATCTTTGTCATGCTGGCTGAGCAGCATGGCAGCATCTAAAGCACAACACATGCTGGTTTGGCCATAGCTGAATGTTAGAACTGTGGTGTAAAGTGTTGGGCTACTCTATTAGCTAAAGGCTAGTACTGTGGTGTAAAGTGTTGGGCTACTTTATTAGCTAAAGGCTTACTGTGGTGTAAAGTGTTGGGCTACTTTATTAGCTTTACTTTGGTGTACTTTTATTAAATGCTAGAACTGGGTGTAAAAGTGTTTTGGGCTACTTTAATTAGCTAAAGGCTTACTGTGGTGTAAAGTGTTGGGGGACTTTTAATTAGCTAAAATGTTTTGTGGTGTAAAGTGGCTTTATTAGCTAAGGGCTTTTTTGTGGTATAAAGTGTTGGGCTACTTTAATAGCTGAATGCTAGAACTGTGGTGTAAAGTGTTGGGCTACTCTATTAGCTAAAGGCTAGTACTGTGGTGTAAAGTGTTGGGCTACTTTATTAGCTAAAGGCTTACTGTGGTGTAAAGTGTTGGGCTACTTTAATAGCTAAATGCTAGAACTGTGGTGTAAAGTGTTGGGCTACTTTATTAGCTAAAGGCTAGTACTGTGGTGTAAAGTGTTGGGCTACTTTAAGAGCTAAATGCTAGCACTGTGGTGTAAAGTGTTGGGCTACTTTAAGAGCTAAATGCTAGCACTGTGGTGTAAAGTGTTGGGCTACTTTATTAGCTAAAGGCTAGTACTGTTGTGTAAAGTGTAGGGCTACTTTAAGAGCTAAATGCGAGTACTGTGGTGTAAAGTGTTGGGCTACTTTAAGAGCTAAATGCTAGCACTGTGGTGTAAAGTGTTGGGCTACTCTACTAGCTAAATGTTAGTACTGTGGTATAAAGTGTTGGGCTACTTTATTAGCTAAATGCGAGTACTGTGGTGTAAAGTGTTGGGCTACTCTACTAGCTAAATGTTAGTACTGTGGTATAAAGTGTTGGGCTACTTTAATAGCTAAATGCTAGAACTGTGGTGTAAAGTGTTGGACTACTTTATTAGCTAAAGGCTTCCTGTGGTGTAAAGTGTTGGGCTACTTTATTAGCTAAAGGCTTACTGTGGTGTAAAGTGTTGGGCTACTTTAATAGCTAGCTAAATGCTGCTGTAGTAATTAGCTGTGGTGGTGTAAAGTGTTGGGCTACTTTAATAGCTGAATGCTAGAACTCTGTGGCTAAAACCTAATTGGGCTACTTTTTAATAGCTAAATGCTAAAAGGCTAGTAACTGTGGTGTAAAGTGTTGGGACTACTTTAAGTAAATGCTAGGTGTGGTGTAAAGTGTTGGGCTACTTTATTAGCTAAAGGCTAGTACTGTGGTGTAAAGTGTTGGGCTACTTTAAGAGCTAAATGCGAGTACTGTGGTGTAAAGTGTTGGGCTACTCTACTAGCTAAATGTTAGTACTGTGGTATAAAGTGTTGGGCTACTTTAATAGCTAAATGCTAGAACTGTGGTGTAAAGTGTTGGGCTACTTTAATAGCTAAATGCTAGAACTGTGGTGTAAAGTGTTGGGCTACTTTAATAGCTGAATGCTAGAACTGTGGTGTAAAGTGTTGGGGTACTTTAAGAGCTAAATGGTAGAACTGTGGTGTAAAGTGTTGGACTACTTTAAGAGCTAAATGCTAGAACTGTGGTGTAAAGTGTTGGGCTACTTTAATAGCTAAATGCTAGAACTGTGGTGTAAAGTGTTGGGCTACTTTAATAGCTAAATGCTAGAACTGTGGTGTAAAGTGTTGGGCTGCTACAATGTTGTTGTAATATGTTGGGCTACTTTAATAGCTAAATGCTAGAACTGTGGTGTAAAGTGTTGGGCTACTGTGGTAGCTAAATGTTAGTTGTGGGCTACTTTAATAGCTACTTTAATAGCTAAATGCTAGAACTGTGGTGTAAAGTGTTGGGCTACTTTAATAGCTAAATGCTAGAACTGTGGTGTAAAGTGTTGGGCTACTTTATTAGCTAAAGGCTTACTGTGGTGTAAAGTGTTGGGCTACTTTAATAGCTAAATGCTAGAACTGTGGTGTAAAGTGTTGGGCTACTTTAATAGCTAAATGCTAGAACTGTGGTGTAAAGTGTTGGGCTACTTTAATAGCTAAATGCTAGAACTGTGGTGTAAAGTGTTGGGCTACTTTAATAGCTAAATACTAGAACTGTGGTGTAAAGTGTTGGGCTACTTTATTAGCTAAATGCTAGCACTGTGGTATAAAGTGTTGGGCTACTTTAATAACTAAATGCTAGCACTGTGGTATAAAGTGTTGGGCTACTTTAATAGCTAAATGCTAGAACTGTGGTATAAAGTGTTGGGCTACTTTAAGAGCTAAATGCTAGAACTGTGGTATAAAGTGTTGGGCTACTTTAAGAGCTAAATGCTAGAACTGTGGTATAAAGTGTTGGGCTACTTTAAGAGCTAAATGCTAGAACTGTGGTGTAAAGTGTTGGGCTGCTTTAAGAGCTAAATGCTAGAACTGTGGTGTGAAGTGTTGGGCTACTTTATTAGCTAAATGCTAGCACTGTGGTATAAAGTGTTGGGCTACTTTAAGAGCTAAATGCTAGAACTGTGGTATAAAGTGTTGGGCTACTTTAAGAGCTAAATGCTAGAACTGTGGTATAAAGTGTTGGGCTACTTTAAGAGCTAAATGCTAGAACTGTGGTATAAAGTGTTGGGCTACTTTAAGAGCTAAATGCTAGAACTGTGGTGTAAAGTGTTGGGCTACTTTAAGAGCTAAATGCTAGAACTGTGGTGTAAAGTGTTGGGCTGCTTTAAGAGCTAAATGCTAGAACTGTGGTGTAAAGTGTTGGGCTGCTTTAAGAGCTAAATGCTAGTACTGTGGTATAAAGTGTTGGCAAGTGATGAGTTATCTTCGAATGATCAGATTCATCCCCCGGGGGAAGGGGTAACAACATATGCTGTGCAGGTTGCATGCAGTTGCACCTTTCCACCAGAGAGGTCGCCAAATCCATTCCACATGCACTAGATATGGCTAAAATGTGGTGGGTTAGCTAAACGCTACCTCACTACTCTGTATGTTTGGCTAGTTGTCCAGTGCCTATAGAGGTAGACTAATAGGCAGTGAGACAGAAGGACAGGCAGTGCATGACACACTGAGGACAAACAGAATGAGGAAAAAGAGGGAGGCGAGATCATGTGTCTGAAACTACTGGTGTAAATTAAAGTCTGTCTGGCTGTCTGATTGAATTGATAAAGACAATTACCCACAACACCCTCCCACACATCCTCCACCCTCCACCCTCCTTCCACTAGCCTGCCAAAATTCTTCATTACTTATATGTCGAGGCTCATTTCTCTCTCTCTCTCTCTCTCCTTCGTTCTCGCCCTTCGTCTGTCTGAGGCCCATCCTCCTCCCCTCCTCCCGGTGTCTTGAGGTGAGTGGAGGAATCTGAATTTTTGGAATCCCTCAGTAAACTCGGTGCTGTGGTTGACTGGAAGAGTCTCCAAAAATGAGAGTTCGGAATGATTTGGAAACAGTCAGCTTATTAAGACATGCATGTGATGATGGTGGTCCGTTCCTAAGGGAGGTCTTTGAGACCTGTGGCTCTTCCAAGGCCTTGCAGAGAACGGGCTCTTATATGTTAGATGTGGGATGTTGGGACGTCATGGTGAACCCTGACCGTCCCAACCTTTATAATGAGTGGACCAGCTTTGTAGGAAAGAATGTCAGTCTAGTCCTTCTGGAGGTTCTAGATACGTCACTGTGAGTACAAGATGTTACCTAGCTCGGTCCACATGCAGACCAATATGACGACTGTCCTTAACACCACGTCACCGTCACCAAAGACTGCAGTGGTGTCGTACCAGACTGTCATGGAGTGACTCAGAATGGCAGCGGGTCATCTTCAGTGACGAGTCCCGCTTTAGTCTTGGTGGAGACGCCCAACGAATCCGTGTGTGGAGGCACCGTGGTCAGCACCAAGATGGACGATTGTTGTTGCGTATCACACATCCAGAAGGCCTGGTGTCCCTCCACCTCCACCCCTACCGCACCATCTGCAGGAACTGTGTGAGGATGTTTAAGCTGCATGGGATGGATTATCACAGGACACCATTAGGAACCTCTACAGCTCCATACCGAGACGTCTGGCGTGTTGGGTTAGCAAACATGGTGGCCCAACGGCACAGTGAGAGACATATCATTCCCAATCACACTGCAATCCCAGAATTCCCTCTGGGTGCAGCTATTCTTTTGATGATGTGTGTTTGTAGCACCTACCTGTACATCAACTCACCATTCATTCATCCATCTTCTAAATCGCTAAGCCTTCTGGGATACTGGAGTCTATGCCGGTTCTCGCTGGGATGAAGGCCGGAAACCCCCCGGACAGGCCACCAGTCCATAGGGACAATCCAGCATCTCCAGTTCACCTTGGTCTTTGGACTGTGGGAGGAAACCAGAGATCCTGAAGGGAACCCATGCAGTCACACGGAGAATATGCCAACCTGGTTGCCTCAGTTGGGTACTGAACCTGTTGTTGCTGAGGATAGGGTTGCCACCCGTCCTGTAAAATACGGAATCACAATCGGCCACCCCGCCGCCCCCCCAACCCAGACCCAGGTCAAATATGGGACGCGACTTGTTCCGTATTTCGAGCCCATGTCACTCACACATGACCACACCCCCAATCCCCGCCCCTCGTTCTTTATTTTCATTTCTGAAATTTCCATGCCACCCTCAACTCCCATCCACCCCCAAAAATATCTGGCCAAAAGCAGCTCTGGGGTCAAAAACTGGCCATGGACGAGCTAGCGAGTGGCTAATTGTGATCGTGCCTCAGTAGATGGCCTACAGCCTCTAGCTGTGCACACCAAGGAGAGTTCCTCCTATATTAATTGGAATCTCAGGTAAAAATTGTAAAAAATGAAACACGAACAGGGATTAACAGTAATCGCTTCCAATCATGAAGCCTGCACGTCATTCCTAACGATTCCTAGCAACCTAGCTTATCAGAAATCACCCTAATGCCCATGAAGGCACCAAGAGATCAACTGGAGAATTCAGGATTGATGGTGTTTCGCTTAGGTAAACCTTTCTATATACTTTAGAAGCCTTTTTGGCGCCTTGCCAAGCTGCGTTTCGGAGCTGGGATTTCGAGGCAGCCGTGATTGCGACTGATGTTGCACAAGGGAGTAGGTACAGTAGCTGGTTGGGAATTTCTGGCTTGGGAAAACAATGGCAAAGTCGCAGGCTCTGTGAATCAGCCTTGGCTTTCGTTCTCAAACCGCCGCGCTCGGAGCTGGACGGGGGGTACAGGCGGTGGCGGGACGAAGTCAGGGGAGGGTGGTGTTGGCGGTGTTGGTGAGGTGGGGTGGATGTCGGATCGCATTGTTTGTATTTTCCCGAGTCAACAGGAGAGGAAATGAACACAGCAGGCTAAATATACAAGCGGCGCATTGTGCGCGCACACAGCAGCTGCTCGCGGGAACCCGGCGGACTCGAACACAACACCAGACAGTGCTAGCGGATATGAGGAGTTGCTAATGTATGAATGATGGATGGATGATTGGATGGGTGGATGAACCAGAGGTGAAGGAGACAGTGGGATGCAGGCAGTGGGGCTGGACATGTGAGGTGAGGAACCCGTGCTTTAGCCGTTAGCAATGCGCTAGCGCTGCTCCTGCGCAAGGCCTACCGTCTCCAGCTGTGGGTATGTGCGTTATCAGGTCTTCGGGGACTCGTCGGCCCGGTCTGGAGAGGAAAACAGGAAGTTGTGTTGATGATTTTTTCCCCTCTTCCTGTTGCCAGCGCTGTGTCTTTATATGGAGCTGGTTGGATCTGAAGTCTTGGACTCGTCCCAATATTCACCCAGCACCAGAAAGCTTTGGTGTACTGCTACGCCGGATCAGAGGACCAACACTTCCAGAAGCTTCTGACGTTAAAATGAATTACCATTCAGATTAGTGTAATTTACCATAATTCATATAATAGCTGCACCCAGAAAGAATCAACTGACAGGAATGAAACTTGGTGGGCAGGTTTGACATTGTGAGACATGCTAATGATTCAAGATCCAGGTGTATGTGATGGAGGCAAGGACGGGCCTTATCCCTCCACCTGACTGACCCAACAGCCACCATTACAGACATCCAGCGAGCAGTGGTGTCCTCCATGAGTCATCCTGTTAGTGCAGCACTATCGGCAGACGGCTGCACCACTACATGCACACAGGCCGTTACCACGACTGTCCTGAACACCACGTCACCGTCACCAAAGACTGACTCCGACTCAGAATGGCGTTGGGTCATCTTCAGTGACGAGTCCCGCTTTAGTCTTGGTGGAGACGCCCAACGAACCCGTGTGTGGAGGCACCGTGGTCAGCACCAAGATGAACAGTTTGTCATCACACGTCCAGAAGGCCTGGTGTCCCTCCACCTCCACCCCTACCGCACCATCTGCAGGAACTGTGTGAGGATATTCAAGCTGCATGGGATGGATTATCACAGGACACCATCAGGAACCCCTACAAGCTGGATCACCTTTGCAGCTATTATAGCCTGTTCCCTGTGGGTGGAGTTTGGTGGAGTTGAGGTTTAGGCTCACCCTTCCTTGGAACTGAGGACCCTAAAGCCTGAAATCCCCCCAAGACCATCATTATCCTCCCTCCACCAAACATTACCGTGGGCTCTAGCGTAGTTAGCATTCACCGGGATTCGTCCACCCATACCCAGATTCATCCACCAGACTCCCAGAGTTCCAGAGTGCCTCGTTACACCACTCCACCCGATGCCTGGCATTACTCATTGCCCTCTTAGGCTTGTGTGCAGCCGCTCAGCCATGGAAGCCCAGCACCAGATGCACAGCTCCTGTGCTGTTGTTGGTTCTGGAGGCAGTTTGGAACGCCCCCAGTGAGCGATGCGCCCAAGGGTGGCTGACGTTCATGCCCTAGGTGCTCAAGCACTTAGCCGCTCTACTCTGTGAGCTTACGGCACTTGTACATTAGCAGCAGGATCCAGCAGGGATGAAATTTCAGGAAGTGACTTGGACACAGGTGGCATCCTTGACGGTATTTCAGTGTGGCTGTGATGTTCCATGTTGGTATCGTTGTTCTCAAGTGCCCATTGAGGAAAGCCTGACCTCTTTGTTCTGGACCTTCCTTATCTAAACAGCTCCATTAGTCACATACGCACTGATTCACTGGAACCACTGATGGCTTTTCCACACTCACACAGGTTGGGACATGGTCATACACCCAGATACAGGAACAACACCGCACACTACCACAATTTCCACTCTCACATATTTACGTGGGGGCCTAAAAATACAGGCTTCGTTAGCTGGAGAAACTGAAATAGCAAAGCAATGTCATTTTCCACCATTACACATGCACTGTGGGTTTATGTTTCGGCAATGACGCCGTCATCCTGATTTGGCCATACTGAGATAAGGTCAACCAAGATCACTGCACCACTATTATCACAGGAGCCTTTATATTGACCACTATACTGCAGGGGCCCCTTCCCTTGCAGCTCTGTTGAGGCACAACTGGCATTTGCCATCCTCCCTCTAGACTTCCATCAGTGGACCTGGTCCTGGTCCACTCTCAGCCTAGCAGGGACCCCACCTCACTGCACATTCATGGCAACCCCACTGCTATCACTACCACGGTGCCTCCACACAGGGATTCGTTGGTCGTCCCCACCAAGACTAAAGCGGGACTCGTCACTGAAGATGACCCGCTGCCATTCTGAGTCGGAGTCAGTCTTTGGTGACGGGGACGTGGTGTTCAGGACAGGCGTGGTAAACGTCTGTGTGCATGTAGTCCTGCGTGGTGCAGCCCTCTACCAATGGTGCTGCACTAGCAGGACTCATGGAGGACCAGTGACCGCAATCGTGACTGTTGGGTCAGTCAGGTGTAGCGATAAGGTCCGTCCCTGCCGATGTCACATGCCCAGCCGAGGGTGAAACTTGAATCATTCACATGTCTCCCAATGTCCAACCTACCCACCAACTTTCATTCCTCTCGGCTGGTTTCAGCCCTGCAGGGACCCCACCTCACTGCACCTTCATGGCAACCCCACTGCTATCACTGCTGTGCTGTGAATGGACCAATGACCAACTGACCAATGGTGAATGAGGTAGAGGGGGGCTGGTAAACTAGACGAGGCCTGTTAAACCTACAGTTGGACATCTACAGAAGTCAACGTCTGACGTGTGGAAAACAACATCTGGATAAGCCCTAGGCTTTCTGGAATCAAGCACAGTGAGCTGATGGGGGAAAAATGTAGGTCTGGCTATATTCATCAAAAAAAAAAAGGGGGGGGGGAATAAAAAAAAGGAGAAGAATTTGATGAAAAGAATACCGTGTGATCAAGCATTGGCACAGATCTATTCCGCTTTGGGGTGGCAGCCAGTGGCCTAGGACACACCAGACTGGTAGATGGAACAGTAGATTTCACTGAACATCAGAAGTTACGTGCCAGTCAACATGTGCCCAACCCACTGGCACCGACAGACCTGCTCATCGAACCCAAACACACACCAGAGCGGTGGGCTGCCCCATCCACAGCACCATGGGAGTAGTTAACTGCCTTGCCCAAGGGCACTTCAGTCGTGACTTGTTGGTTCAGGGAACGCCAGACGTCTCGGTATGGAGCTGTAGAGGTTCCTAATGGAGTCCTGTGATAATCCATCCCATGCAGCTTCAACATCCTCACACAGTTCCTGCAGATGGTGCGGTAGGGGTGGAGGTGGAGGGACACCAGGTCTTCTGGACGTGTGACTACACACCGTTCATCTCGGTGCTGACCACGGTGCCTCCACACACGGATTCGTTGGGCGTCTCCACCAAGACTAAAGCGGGACTCGTCACTGAAGATGACCCGCTGCCATTCTGAGTCACTCCATGACAGTCTGGTACGACACCACTGCAGTCTTTGGTGACGGTGACGTGGTGTTAAGGACAGTCGTGGTAACGGTCTGTGGGCATGTAGTCCTGCGTGGTGCAGCCGTCTGCTAATGGTGCTGCACTAGCAGGCCTCATGGAGGACCAGTGACCGCAATCGTGACTGTTGGGTCAGTCAGGTGTAGCGATAAGGTCCGTCCCTGCCTATGTCACATGCCCAGCCGAGGGTGAAACTCGAATCATTCACATGTCTCCCAATGTCCAACCCACCCACCAACTTTCATTCCTCTCGGTTGGTTTCTTCTGGGTGCCAGCACTGTCTCGTAATACCACCTTGTACCTGAAGAGGCGATAGTGAGTCACTGTAGCACTGTGGGAGTGGAACCAGTGCAACATGAGAGGATGAAGAAGTAGCTCTGCTGGCCTGACGGCGTATTCCAACCTCTTGTCAGTCATGTTGAAGGTGCTGCTCCCGTATGTTAACACTGGAGAGGAAAAGGGAGGAAGCTGGATGATGAAAAAAGCTGGCAATGCCAGCAATAAAGAAGGGGTACTGTGCATTTCGTGCGATGGGGGTTGTGACCACAACTTCCTGGTGGCATGCTGCCCCCTATTTGGTTGGAATCAAGATGGCGTCATTTTACACATCGCTCCTTTAACGGACTTGTAATCGGCAATCCTCTGACGGGGCATCTAATCATGCACCCCCATCCTGATCTGACTTGCCTTGCAGTCTTACTGGATGAATCCTACGTATGACCGCTATCCACAAGGATAGTATACACCTCAAAATAGCTATTTGTGCAACTGCTCTTTTGACGATGACCCGAGCGGTTAAGACTTGCAGGCTCATATTAGCTCACTGGGTCTACGTGAAAGCACTGCTTGCTGGGAACCTTGGTAATTACCTTCGTGGACCGCGGTCATAAAAATCTCATAATTTACGACACGTGACAGCAAAGCTGCCTCAATCCCGGAGATAGACCTGGTCCAACTTTAAAACTGCTTTGATATGAAGCTACGTGTCTTTGATGACTTGCACGGTTGGAACAGCAGCCTCGGCTGGGCTTTAGGGCTTTAAGGACCCCCCACTGCCCCCCCCCCCCCATGCCTTTTATCTCTCTCTTTTCATTTCATTTCTTGGCAGGTGTCGGCGACACTACGGTCATATTTCAAACATATTTTCAAATATGTGCTCCATAATCCAGGATTAGACTCCAGCCAGAGCGAAATCTCGCTGTTTCTGACAAAGACACGCCCGTTCGGCTCGATTTGGCACGAGCCCGTCCCGTCTGATATCCCATATCTCCAGGGCTGGCCGCCTGCCCAGCTGCGTGCGTTGCTGAGAGGTGGATGAGTTGAGCGAGTCTGTGCTTCTATAGACTGGACTACCTGATATAGGCTCACCGCTTGGAGATGAACGTGCACACGGCCGAGACTGCTGCTAGCACTAGGGTGGCCCCGTGTCCGGGTTTAGCCTGTCCCCTCGACTCCCAGTCCTCCGTCTGACGCAGATCAGACACAGATCACACATGCCATTGGCTCACGTCCGTGTCAAAAGACATGGCTTGTGTGTCATTGGTTTACCCAGGTCATGTGACATAGCCTACCAGCTAACCGCAGGTCAGCCCTCTACATGCTAGTCAGTTAGCAAACTCCCGTCTCACTCACAGTTGTCAACCATTCTACCCAATTAGGCGAGTAGAGCATCAACCATGTGTCCTATAGGTTAGGTTATGATTTTGACCCCACCCCCCTTTATATTCTCCTCCTTTTGGGGGCGGGATATCCTCCTTTTTGGGGTTATGATACTAGCCACCCTAGCTAGCACTCCAGGCTAGCTCTAGCTACTAGAACTAGAGGGATCTGGAGTCCACAGAGACCACAGGCTGGGTCTCTAGGTCTGCCAGGGTGACTGGGATTCCTCCCACTTGGTGGAGTTAATGTGTGACTGCAGGAGTCCCATTCACCAATAATGAGGTAGTTCAGGCGTGCTATTAATCTAAGGCGGGAGATAATGCGCCGCACGGACCGGCTCTTTCATGTTTAGCATTAGCATACTATGTAGGTCTGTGTGTTAAAGGTCACCCTGTGTCTTCAGCTAATAGCCTTACTGCTTAGGCTAGTTTAACTCATCGGCTAGACTAAGGCTGGCTCATCCATTAAAGGAGCGATCTGTAAGATTTTTAGATTCAAACATGAACCCGATTTTTCAACCACAGGTGAAGAAAGAACAGTTTTCACTGCATATCAGATGTTTGTGTGTATGGTGTCCCAGAGATATCTACTGAAGTTAGCATGCTAGCCTTAGCCAGCACTGTCTCGTAATACCACCTTGTACCTGAAGAGGCGATAGTGAGTCACTGTAGCACTGTGGGAGTGGAACCAGTCCAACATGAGAGGATGAAGAAGTAGCTCTGCTGGCCTGACGGCGTATTCCAACCTCTTGTCAGTCATGTTGAAGGTGCTGCTCCCGTAGGTTACTGGAGAGGAAAAGGGAGGAAGTTGGATGATGAAAAAAGCTGGTAATGCCAGAAGTAAAGAAGGGGTACTGTGCATTTCGTGCGATGGGGGTTGTGACCACAACTTCCTGGTGGCATGCTGCCCCCTATTTGGTTGGAATCAAGATGGCGTCATTTTACACATCGCTCCTTTAACTGCAACCAGATTAAGGAGGACTTGTAATCAGCAATCCTCCAATGGGGCATCTAATCATGCACCCCCATCCTGATCTTACCTGCCTTGCAGTCTTACTGGATGAATCCTACGTATTCCCGAGTGTCCTCACAATGGCCCAGCCGCACCAGGTCGCGCCCATTTCGCAAGGCCAATCAAAATGTAAATATCTAGTTTGGCTTTACACTGACTTTGTGTAGAGGCCTCGGGCCTCCTGGAGACATTAGCTAGGTGTTAGCTGCCTGCTAGTGAGCTCTGTTAGGTGCCTGTCCTGCCTCTCCTCTTCCTCCCAGGTTTATCAGGTGTGTACACAGCTAATGGGAGGTCACACTCAGGAATGCCGAGGTCACAGTCGTACATATTCAGGTTTCAGGCTTTCAGGTTCAAATCTGTGCACAGCTGGGAGGCGAGGCTGTGTACACACCCTCACACACACATACAGGGAGGCCAGATCCAGACACCCGGGCAGCCGCTCATATCTCAGGTGCGTGCTCGGCTACGTTAGCATCACGTTCGTGGTGCTCCGGCCACACAGAGGTCAGCCTTCACAGAGCAACACCACCATGCTTCCAGTATCTACTAGCTCTTAGTGCCCTTGGCTAGCGACCGCTTGAGCTAATCATGAGTTAGGCTATCATTAGCTAGGCTAGCTTGTGAATATAGCATTGTAGGAATATGGATATAGCTAACGTTCACAAGCTATTGGTAACTTATCTAACGTTAATGCTAGCCTAGCGCATGATGCGACTAGCTAGCTTATTAGCCGGGAGATCTTCCTTAAGATCTTCCTTAAGAAACCTCGAGAGGAACCAGGCTCGAGGGCGGAACCCAACCTCCTCAGGTCCAACGCCTGAATCCAATGATTTGCATGGGTGAGTGACCTCTGACCTCTATCTAACACTATCCCCAAAACCTCCGAGATAAGCCTCTTGCCTACACTCATCAAACGACCACCAGATGAAGTCCCAGATTGCGTGATCGCCACTTTTTCTGGAATTCCATCATGCTCCACTTTCAGGCCAAGGTCACAGCCAGACTCGCGGCCGTGCCACTCCGTCTGGAATAATGGCTGATTGGGTGGGAAAAGGGTAATTGAGCAGTTCATAATTCAACCCTGTCGACACCTGCTGTCAGTCCGGCCCTGCTGGGCCAAACGCCTGCATACCAGGAGCTAGACCTCACCCCTGCACACGCTCTGGCCTTCCACACACGCTCACAGAAACGAGGTTTCCTCAATTGCCTAAAGAAACGTTCTTCAGGTTAAAGGAACATCTCGGACCCCCAAACCAAGTCTACATCTCATCCACTATATGGACGAAAGTATTGGGACACACCACATAAAGTCAGAGCTTTTCTTTGGTCCCATTGTTTATAAAATCCAGCACCTGGCCGTGTGGTCTACCTTTAGCGACCTTATGAAAGAATGGGTCGTTCTTTGGAGCTCACTGAATTCCAGTGTGGTACTGTAACAGGATGCCACCGCTGGAACAAGTCCGTTTGCGAAATGCCTTCACAATTTGAGGCCACTCCTTAACACAGAATCTCTCCAGATCCTAGGTTTCCTTTGTCTGGTGTCCCCACTTCAGGGGGCTTAAGTCGGGGGAGTTGGATGACCATGTCCCGCTTGATTTTGTGTTCATTGACCCAGTTTAAGCTTTTGGCAGCCACATAAAAACGGCCCTCATGGCGTCCATGTGTTCCAACAAGGCTGGCATGGCCTCTGGAGGAACAAGAGCCCCTGAACGTTACAGATGTTCTTTAGCAGTGGGACGAGGTTAGTCTCTCCATATCAAGTACCACCTGAAGTGTTGCCAATTGGTTGATCCTAGAATCCAGTTCCAGTTGAAGTTGCAGCAGTGTCTACTGAGGTCCAGACACTTGCATTTGTGGTTAGATGAAAGGCGAGGCTTTGGAGGTGGTGTCTAAAGTACTATCCAGATGGGATTAGCTTTGCATGGGGAGTGGGTGGAGGTAACCGGTGCTTCTCTCAGTTTTAGTCCCCTCCAAAGAGAGGCTGTGTATTCCCATATGAATACAGAGTCCAGTACCACGAGTCCTACCAAGCGAAGAGTCTCTCGGGTGGTCACAATAAGCTAAATGGCATGTTAGCTCGCTGGCTACTTAGCCTAGTTAGATGCTTTAGAGTGACAGCTAGGCTAACCGTATCTCAGGTGAGCTGAGCAGCGTTAGCAGCAGCTAGCTCTAAACAGTGGATACAGTAATAACAGCTCTGAGGTAAATGTGAGGTAACTGGTCATGTAACTGTATTAGTATACTACACTGTAGCTCAGAACCTGTTACTGTACTGTATACCACACACAGGGGGCGTGTACAGTGTGCGGTATATACTACTGTACTGTACGGTGTGTCATGGTAGTTACAATGGTTCTGTCCCATATCAATGAAGAGTCCAGTACCACAAGTCCTACCAAGCGAAGAGTCTCTCGGGTGGTGCCACACGCATGGTAGGCAACACGTTTACTGTGGTTAACGTTAGCTTGGTGGTTTAAGTTACCTGGAGCGGTAATTCTCTCCTGTTGCCTGTTCGGTAAAGAAGCCCTTGCGTATATAGCCCTTGCGTATAAAGCACGGGACTTGATTTGTTCGGAAATGTTCGATATACACGTCTGTCACAATAAGCTAAATGGCATGTTAGCTCGCTGGCTACTTAGCCTAGTTAGATGCTTTAGAGTGACAGCTAGGCTAACCGTATCTCAGGTGAGCTGAGCAGCGTTAGCAGCAGTTAGCTCTAAACAGTGGATACAGTAATAACAGCTCTGAGGTAAATGTGAGGTAACTGGTCATGTGACTGTATTAGTATACTACGCTGTAGCTCAAAACCTGTTACTGTACTGTATACCACACACAGGGGGCGTGTACAGTGTGCGGTATATACTACTGTAGTGTACCGTGTGTCATGGTAGTTACAATGGTTCTGTCCCATATCAATGAAGAGTCCAGTACCACAAGTCCTACCAAGCAAAGAGTCTCTCGGGTGGTGCCACACGCATGGTAGGCAACACGTTTACTGTGGTTAACATTAGCGTGGTGGGTTAAGTTACCTGCTAGCGTGGAGCGGTAATTCTCTCCTGTTGCCTGTTCGGTAAAAGAGCCCTTGCGTATATAGCCCTTGCGTATAAAGCACGGGACGCGATTTGTTCGGAAATGTCCGATATACACTTCTGTCACGATAAGCTAAATAGCATGTTAGCTCGCTGGCTACTTAGCCTAGTTAGATGCTTTAGAGTGACAGCTAGGCTAACCGTATTTTAGGTGAGCTGAGCAGCGTTAGCAGCAGCTAGCTCTAAACAGTGGATACAGTAATAACAGCTCTGAGGTAAATGTGAGGTAACTGGTCATGTGACTGTATTGGTATACTACGCTGTAGCTCAAAACCTGTTACTGTACTGTATACCACACACAGGGGGCGTGTACAGTGTGCGGTATATACTACTGCAGTGTACCGTGTGTCATGGTAGTTACAATGGTTCTGTCCCATATCAATAAAGAGTCCAGTACCACGAGTCCTACCAAGCGAAGAATCTCTCGGGTGGTGCCACACCTGCTAGCGTGGAGCGCTAATTCTCTCCTGCTGCCTATTCGGTAAAAGAGCCCTTGCGTATAAAGCGCATTGTTTCCCAGAACGTCTTCTAGGCTGACCCCACAATGCGCTGTAGGAGTGTAGAAGAACCTTCACTGATGAATACGTGCGGTGTGCAGTGCTTACCAAACAGAACACAACACCATTTGTTCTGAGCCTGTGGTTGGTGTCACAGCGTGGAGCCTCAAGCGGTGCTGAGAACCCCATTTAAGCGTATTGAACAAATTCATTGTTTGGTACACAAAGGGCTTCAGGACACTTCCG
>JAMWET010007080.1:187500-202500 GCA_024036415.1 Prochilodus magdalenae | reverse complement strand
GCAGCCTGTAAGTAGCAGCCATGCTGATTGTATCCGTGTTTGCCGGTTGAAGCACCGTCCAAATGGAAAGCCGGTAGCTAGTACAGCTAACTTTAGCCACTAGCATTAGCTCCACGTCGCTAGCATAGCGAGCTACATAGCATGAGGGCGGAGCTTATTTAAACTGAGGCTCATTTAGTCTATTTCCACATGTTGCTTCTGTGTGTTCATTGCGGTGTCTCACAGTAAGCCAGCCAATGAGACAGGACTCCGTTACAGATCGCTACGGCGACTGCCCTTAACACCACGTCACCGTCACCAAAGACTGCAGTGGTGTCGTACCAGACTGTCATGGAGTGACTCAGAATGGCAGCGGGTCATCTTCAGTGACGAGTCCCGCTTTAGTCTTGGTGGAGACGCCCAACGAATCCGTGTGTGGAGGCACCGTGGTCAGCACCAAGATGAACGGTTTGGTGTCACACGTCCAGAAGGCCTGGTGTCCCTCCACCTCCACCCCTACCGCACCATCTGCAGGAACTGTGTGAGGATGTTCAAGCTGCATGGGATGGATTATCACAGGACACCATTAGGAACCTCTACAGCTCCATACCGAGACGTCTGGCGTGTTGGGTTAGCAAACACAGTGGCCCAACGCCATACTGAGAGACAGGCTTCTGTATGTGTAGCTCAGTAAATATTGATCATATCAGTCTAAATTTATCACCAGTTATTGATCCTGGTCACCTTTATCCTCCTTCCCAACACCACCGCTACCCCACACCTCCTTCTGGGTGCAGCTTGATGGTGCTGGGTGGAGAAAAACAAAACTTACAACATTTCACATAGTAGGATCTTTGGGAATTGGGTTACATGATACAAAAAGTGGAAAACAGAGAGGCGAGGAATGATTTCTAATTTCTAATTTGGGAAATACATTCATACACAACCACACGCCTCACTGCTCTATGATATATAGCAGATATAGTCATTCATAATAGCCTATATGTGTGCAGGAAGGCTAGCTCATCATAACTGGCACTGTGTACGAGAAGGTCATTTTAAGACATCTTGGAAATTTATATTCACACACAGTGTGTACGTGTGTGTGTACATGTGTGTGTGTTTGTGTGTGTGTGTGTGTACGTGTGTGTGTGTACGTGTGTGTGTGTGTGTGTGTGTGATATCACACTGCAGGGGAAACCACAGACGTCTATTACCATCCACTGTGTACACAGCATCACCGCTGTGCGTGCGGATGCGGGTGGAAGATTTGATGACTGCTGTTTACAGGCCCGTTTCCCACATCTGTCAGGTGTTCCAGGCCTCAGGGCAGAGCGCGTGATTGGCTGATCTCCTGCATGGACTAAAAAGGCATATTTCAGTGACACATCAAATCCGCACAGTGTGGTGCAGTGTTATGGTACAGTGTTATTTGTTATGGTTAGGTGTTATGGTACAGTGTTACATGTTACGATGTTATGGTACAGTATTATGATACAGTATTATGGTACGATGTTATGGAGCAGTGTTCCGATGTTATAGTATGGTGTTATGGTACAGTGTTACAGTGTTATGGTACAGTGTTATGGTGTTATGGTATGGTGTTATGGTACAGTGTTACGGTGTTATAGTATGGTGTTATGTTACAGTGTTATGGTATGGTGTTATGGTACAGTGTTACGGTGTTATGGTATGGTGTTATGGTACAGTTTTATGTGTTATGGTATGGTGTTATGGTACAGCGTTACAGTGTTATGGTATGGTATTATGGTACAGTGTTACGGTGTTATGGTATGGTGTTATGGTACAGTTTTATGTGTTATGGTATGGTGTTATGGTACAGCGTTACAGTGTTATGGTATGGCATTAAGGTACAGTGTTACAGTGTTATAGTACATTGTTAGGTGTCATGGTATGGTATTATGGTAGCGTGTTATGATGTTATGGTATGGTGTTATGGTACAGTGTTTTGTGTTATGGTATGGTATTATGGTAGAGTGTTACGATGTTATGGTATGGTGTTATGGTACTGTGTTACAGTGTTATGGTACAGTGTTACGGTGTTATGGTATGGTATTATGGTAGAGTGTTACGATGTTATGGTATGGTGTTATGGTACAGTGTTAGGTGTTATGGTATGGTGTTATAGTACAGTGTTACGTGTTACAGTGTTATGGTACAGTATTATGGTATGGTGTTATGGTACAGTGTTACGTGTTACAGTGTTATGGTACAGTATTATAGTATGGTGTTATGGAGCAGTGTTACAATGTTATAGTATGGTGTTATGGTACAGTGTTACGTGTTACAGTGTTATGGTACAGTATTATGGTATGGTGTTATGGAACAGTGTTACGATGTTATGGTATGGTGTTATGGAACAGTGTTACAGTATCTTGGTACAGTGTGCACTGTATTATGATACAGAATATTGGTGTGGTCTTATGGTGTGGTGTTTTGGTAAAGTATGGTGGTACAGTGTTATGTTACAGTGTTATGGTGTTACAGTGTTGTGATATAAGTGTTTTGCTGTTATAGTGCTGTGGGATTATGGTACAGTGTTATAGTATGGTGTTATGGTACAGTGTTACAGTGTTATGGTATGGGGTTATGGTACAGTGTTAGGTGTTATAGTATGGTGTTATGGTACAGCGTTACAGTGTTATGGTATGGGGTTATGGTACAGTGTTAGGTGTTATAGTATGGTGTTATGGTACAGTGTTACGTGTTACGATGTTATGGTACAGTATTATAGTACGATGTTATGGAGCAGTGTTACGATGTTATAGTATGGTGTTATGTTACAGTGTTATGGTATTGTGTTATAGTACAGTGTTACGTGTTATGGTATGGTGTTATGGTACAGTGTTACGTGTTATGGTATGGTGTTATGGTACAGCGTTACAGTGTTATGGTATGGCATTATGGTACAGTGTTACGGTGTTATAGTACATTGTTAGGTGTCATGGTATGGTATTATGGTAGAGTGTTATGATGTTATGGTATGGTGTTATGGTACAGTGTTTGGTGTTATGGTACAGTGTTACGTGTTACAGTGTTATGGTACAGTATTATGGTATGGTGTTATAGTACAGTGTTATGTGTTACAGTGTTATGGTACAGTATTATAGTATGGTGTTATGGTACAGTGTTACAATGTTATAGTATGGTGTTATGGTACAGTGTTACGTGTTACAGTGTTATGGTACAGTATTATGGTATGGTGTTATGGAGCAGTGTTACGTGTTATGGTATGGTGTTATGGAACAGTGTTACAGTATCTTGGTACAGTGTGCACTGTATTATGATACAGAATATTGGTGTGGTCTTATGGTGTGGTGTTTTGGTAAAGTATGGTGGTACAGTGTTATGTTACAGTGTTATGGTGTTACAGTGTTGTGATATAAGTGTTTTGCTGTTATAGTGCTGTGGGATTATGGTACAGTGTTATAGTATGGTGTTATGGTACAGTGTTACAGTGTTATAGTATGGTGTTATGGTACAGTGTTACAGTGTTATGGTATGGGGTTATGGTACAGTGTTAGGTGTTATAGTATGGTGTTATGGTACAGTGTTACGTGTTACGATGTTATGGTACAGTATTATGGTACGATGTTATGGAGCAGTGTTACGATGTTATAGTATGGTGTTATGGTACAGTGTTACAGTGTTATGGTATGGTGTTATAGTACAGTGTTACGTGTTACAGTGTTATGGTACATTTGTAAATTTGTTTTTATTTTGGTAATTTTGTTTTCTGAAATGTATTTTTTTTGTTGCCCTTGTAAAATTTGTTTTCTTGAATGTATTTTTTTTTTCATTTAATTTTTTTTTTTGTTTTGTTTTCTAAAATGTAATTTGTTTTTTGCCCTTGTAAATGTATTTTTATATATTAAATTTGTAAATTAGTTTTTATTTTGGTAATTTTGTTTTCTGAAATGTTCTCAGTCACCGTACATTCATTTCCCCTGGCACTGTTTGCTCCTATCGGACTGGTTCTAGGATTTCCCGGACTGTTATCTTGACCTTGGCCCCTTCTCGTCCTTGCGGTACATTGTCTATAGCTGTCCATCTGCACTGCCCTTTGCAACAGCCCTGTAAATGAACCTGCAGTGCTCTTCTCTCTGCAGGCGTCTGGTCAGTCCCTCGAGTGTAACACTTACCAACTCAACAGTTTAAATCTAGTGTGTAACGGTACACACATGCAGTTTACATGATGCTAACAGACGGAACCGAAGCTTTAACCCCCTGTTAGCTACATTAGCCTTGTAGCTCCGGTGCAAAACTAAAGAAACCTCCGACTGCAGGCATGTCTTCGCTGACTGGTCCTCTCTGGGGTTTAAATGAATGGTTCGGATTAGATCTAGAGACCGGGATCACGCAGCGTGGCTTTCGCAGCAGCTCTAAGGGGAGTTTATTCCGAGGCAGGAGCTTTTATGTTGGGCTATCTTGGTCACAGCTTGAGGATGTGCCATATTCAAGAGCGCAATGAAAGATGGCAATTATAATGGGTGTCCATGTGCCTACGCGGCCAGAAGCCAGCGAGTCACCATCTAGCCACACTCTTCACACCCTCGGGGAGCCGTTTCTGTTGTGCACCACCCATACACACTTCTCTTTCCTTTCTTCTGGTGAAACCCTGTAGGTGTCTGACCACAGCCCGTTATGGCCACTGACCGTATGTTTTCAGTATGTCAAAAAAGGAACAAGGGGTCAGTTTCCTGGAAGGCCCATATACGATATATACTTGTTATACAGGATATGCACTTTTAACCTAGCGATGACACTTACGTGTGTAGAAACTCCAGCACCACACACACTACACACCACCACATCAGTGTTACTGGGGCGGACAACTTCATTGGATTTTCCCAAATAAGCTCACCGGACATAAAATGAGTCACCTTGTGTATTTAAGGTGGTAGTGACTTCAGGCTCCTGCAGATGGCGCCACATGAGGATATAAATCTCTGTGGGGTGTGGGTGACGGGATCCATAGATTGGGAAGAGGTGCTACAGTGCAGGGAATGTCTCGCACCATGTGTGGAAAATGCTCCAAAGTGGCTGGAGTGACTGAGCATGTGGGCGTGGCCAAAGACCATAGTGTGAAGGAAGTAGCTGGATCTCCAGGTGTATGGAAGCGTACGCTCATACGGGTCTACCAGCAGTGGATACAATCCCAGTCTACAGGGAATTCTCCTCGGAATTGTGCCAGGGAAGGCCTCCACCAAATCTGACCCAACTGACCAATCCTTTGATGGAAGAGTGTCTGAACACTGATGTGGCTACATCCAGAAACTTCTCCAGTCCATGCCCAATCCAATCCCAGCTGTTACTGGTGCTGGTGGAGGTGTTGCACTCCATTAGGGACGTTTCAGTCACAGGGGACCCATTGTTTGTCCAGTCCTGTGGTCAGAAACTAATCAATAATGAAAGGGGTGGAGCCTAGCTAATAAACCGTGCTGCAACAGATGGACTGGAGTCTGTAATTATGGCCTGTGTACTGGGCTGGAAGGTGGAGCTCATGAAAAGACCAGCGCGTGGAGGTGCAGCGCTCTAGTACCTGGAGGGTACATGCTACCGCATGCCATGTAATGCAAGGCATTGTTCTTCAAGTGCCCAGGTTGTGTAACTGCTAATGTAGCAGCATTGAAACCCACCTGCTAGTTTCCCCAGTCGACCACACCTACGCAAACACACCAACCTGAACACCGCCTGTAGTCTCCTTCAGCAGATTTCAAAAGGTAAGGTTGGGGCTAGCTGCATTCTAAAGTGTTGAGGTCGATGAGCAGACCCGCTAGCCCCTAATGGGAACAGTCTGTGGATGATTCGTCCCGGCCTATGGTCTTTTGTCATCCCAGAATTTTGAGCACAGGTGAGCTCCATTACCTAGCCCTGTGGTTCTGTCTGAGCTCTGAACACCCCATTAAAGCTCCATCAGCTAACCTAGCTAATAATAGGAAAGCCTGTTCGCGCGGCAGCCATCTTTGCAACACCGCAGCTATTTCCAGCCATACAAGACCAGACGGGTCTCTCTTTAAATAAGTAGAGAGCAGATACCCAAAACAGAGGGTCAGATTAGAGTTAGCATATCTGAAATTACCCAACAAATCTGACATAAACTTTATACACGGTTTATATGGTAGCACCACAGTAACAGCAAGCTGATTGGCTCTGTTGGGGTGGTGCTGGTATAGCTACTCACCCAGCTGGGTAGCCAACCATGCTGGTCTAGGCTAAGTTCCTTTGCTAGCAAGGAACTTAAGCTAAACGTGATTGACATTTAGTGTCCATTAGCTAACAAACACTTACCCTAGTACCCTACAAGCAAGGCTAATGCTAACCAACGCTAGATCAGCTAACTTAGCTAATAATGGCAAGGCCTGGTCACCCGGCAGCCATCTTTGCAACACCGCAAGTAGCATTTGACTCAATAGTGCAATAAAATACCCCCATAAATATGATTCTTCAGCTTGTTCTGGGGGGCTTTCAATGGTAGCACCACAATATCGATGACCGGACCGCTCACGGTGTAACCAGCAAGCCGATTGGCTCTTTTTCTAGAAGGGTGGGGCTTGGGGATGTTAAGCGTCATGATGACGTTGAACCCATAACCAGTTGTCCACACCTGTTTGCTCTATAGTAGGCC
The DNA here is from genome assembly GCA_024036415.1 of Prochilodus magdalenae. Taxonomy (NCBI): domain Eukaryota; kingdom Metazoa; phylum Chordata; class Actinopteri; order Characiformes; family Prochilodontidae; genus Prochilodus; species Prochilodus magdalenae. The sequence continues at coordinate 195,872 of JAMWET010007080.1, read as the reverse complement.
TATAGATTGCTACTTTGACCACAGCCGAGCTCTATTACCTAGCACTGTGGTTCTTTCGGTTCTAAGCTGTGAACACCAAGGTTCCAATCACTGGAAAAAAGAAACACTGCATTGACCATACACGAACAAGACTGGGAAAACTAATAATTAAAAATGGACATAATATTGATTTTAAAAAAAGTAGTAGTTAGCTTGATGCTAATTGTTGCTTGATGCTGTCTGTTGGGTTAGCAAAGCATGCTAGGCAAATTAGCGTGACTCTACATTAGCTAACTTGACATCACCTAATGTAACTTGTGCTAATAACTAACTAATACTCGATCTATGAAAATAGATCTTCTGGATGACCGGCTAAACCAGCACCAGACCAGTAGAAGCCAGCTTAGACCAGCATGCATTCCAGCGGGGTGACCAACCATGCTAGTCAAGGCTGGTTTTGCTAGCAAAGAACTAAGCTAACACTGATTAACATTTAGTATCCATAAGCTAACTAGGATGCTAACACTTAGCATTTAAGTGCCCACCAGCCCTCCTGGCTAACACTTGACTTCACCATGCTAACTAGCAACTCCACCTAAATTAGCTAACACATGCTAATACATGACTCCGGATGGGCTAGCGTAAACAGAGCCCACTTCCACTTGACTCTACTGTACTTTAGCCAGCTTAACACCTGACCCTGCATCTGCGTTGCCTTTGGCTTTGGCCGTGATAGACACGACTGACCTGACCTAATTCCGCCCACCTGACCTGCTGACATGGGAAGAGCTCCAAAGGCTGAGCCCAACCCCCTGGTGTTTCTCAGAGAGGGGCAGAGAAAGAAAGAGAGAGGGAGTGAGTGATTAGGAGGTATGCGTGTACACAGAATTCCCTCTCTCTCATCCTCCTTACAACCTCTCTAAATCTCTCCGTCCTGCTTCTTCTCCCCTTCGCGTGCTGAGGGGGTCCGGGCCCTCTCTCCATCTTATCTGATTGGGGGGGGTGAGATATTAATATCACACACTCTACTGCTTGTAGCGCTCTGTTCTTCTGCCAGCAGGCACATTATCCAACAGAGAGAGAGAGAGAGGGAGAGAGGGAGAGAGAGAGGGAGAGAAAGAGAGTGAGAGAGAGTGAGAGAGAGAGAGAGAGAGAGAGAGAGAGAGAGAGAGAGAGAGAGAGAGAGAGAGAGAGAGAGAGAACCACAGCAAGTCCACTCAGGGTCCGCTTTATTGGGAGCATCTGTCTTCTACTCCATGAGCTACTCCTACTCTGGAGGTCCACTGCACCAACATCCGAGACCACCCTATTAGGCTACATTATACAAAAATGGCCAATAACGGAACAGTGGGCAGCTTCTAGTGGTGACCCCCTCCTTGTGCATCAGCTCCTTGTTTGGATTTTCCATTCCACCTTAAATGCCACAGCAGTTGCATCCCGGTGCATCAGCTTCATGTTTGAATTAACCATTCCACCTTAAATGGTGAGCAGTTACATCCCGGTGCATTAGCTTCTTGTTTAGATTTCCCTGTTCCACCTTAAAACATGCTGCAGTTACCTTCTGGCGCCTCAGCTTCTTCTTCAAATGTTCCTGTTCCACTGGTACCTCAGCTTCTTGTTTGGATTTTCCATTCCACCTTAAATGCCACAGCAGTTACATCCCGGTGCATTAGCTTCGTGTTTGAATTAACAATTCCACCTTAAATGGTGCAGATGTTTCATCCTGGTGCGTCAGCTACTTGTTTGGATTTTCCATTCCACCTTAAATGGTGCAGCAGTTACGTCCTGGTGCATCAGCTTCGTGTTTGAATTTTCCATTCCACCTTAAATGGTGCAGCTGTTTCATCCTGGTGCATCAGCTTCTTATTTGGATTTTCCATTCCACCTTAAATGGTGAGCAGTTACATTCTGGTACATTAGCTATTTGTTTGGACTTTCCATTCCACCTTAAATGGTGAGCAGTTACATCCCGGTGCATTAGCTTCTTGTTTAGATTTCCCTGTTCCACCTTAAAACATGCTGCAGTTAGCTTCTGGCGCCTCAGCTTCTTCTTCAAATGTTCCTGTTTCGTTGGTAGCTCAGCTTCGTGTTTGAATTTTCCATTCCACCTTAAATGGTGCAGCAGTTACATCCCGGTGCATTAGCTTCGTGTTTGAATTAACAATTCCACCTTAAATGGTGCAGATGTTTCATCCTGGTGCATTAGCTTCGTGTTTGAATTTTCCATTCCACCTTAAATAGTGCAGCAGTTTCATTCTGGTGCATCAGCTACTTGTTTGGATTTTCCATTCCACCTTAAATGGTGTAGCAGTTACATCCTGGTGCATGAGCTTCTTGTTTGAATTTTCCATTCCACCTTAAATGGTGCAGCAGTTACATCCTGGTGCATCAGCTTCTTGTTTGGATTTTCCATTCCACCTTAAATGCCACAGCAGTTACATCCCGGTGCATCAGCTTCGTGTTTGAATTAACCATTCCACCTTAAATGGTGCAGCAGTTACATTCTGGCACCTCAGGTTCTTGTTTGAATTAACCATTCCGCCTTAAATGATGAAGCAGTTACATCCCGGTGCATCAGCTTCGTGTTTGGAATTTCCATTCCACCTTAAATGGTGCAGCAGTTACACTCAGTCATCTGAAGTGTTAAAGTAGATGTGGCATGTTTAAGGTGGAACAGGAAAGTTATGACAAGTGGCTTAGGTGGCAAAATGCATATGTTGGAAAATTTAAGGTGGAGCATGAAAATTAATCGAAGGTGAAACAGGAAAATTGGGCTGGCGAATAAGAAGCTGTTCTGGGATGGTGTATCAGAAGTCATCTTGGGGTCGAGGAGAAGCACAGCAGGTGGGCATGCGCTTTTTTCCCATCCCATTTATTCCTATTGGGGAAAATTCCGGAAAAATGCATCTGATCCGGAACATTTTGGACAGTGTCAACATCTAAAAAAAACTGTACCGAGAACACAGTTACACCTACCAGCCAGTAGTTCATCAGGCGGTCAACGGGTTGACCGGAGCCGGACGAGGTCGAGGAAGCAGCGACTGAAGTGCTCCGTTAGAAATCCGGTTTGTGTGGATGTCACACCAAGCTGAGATGAAACACAGACAGACAAATGCCCAGACAGCCGGCCGCAGGTGGGTCGTCGAATGCGGTCTCGCTCACATCCAGCGTCCACTCTGCTTCCTGTTTATGTAGCTGGCTGGGTTAGAGGCCAAGAGTGAGGATACCACCCCAGTGAGCGTGCACACACACCGGCCTTCTTCACTCGCTGACCGATTATGGCTTATTGTCTATAAGGTCCAGATACACAACCACTGTAGCTTAGTGGACAGCGGAGGGACAGTCAGGCACACAGACCCCCCGTCCCCATCCCCTTACTAGGAAACCCCTAAATGAGATCTACTCCAACCAACCTCAGAGGTCACATACACACATCATCAAAAGTGTGGCTGCACCGGAAGGAGGTGAGGGACTGTGGTGGTGTTGGGAAGAAAGGTAAAGGTTACCAGGACAACATGCCAGACGTCTCGGTATGGAGCTGCAGAGGTTCCTAATGGTGTCCTGTGATAATCCATCCCGTGCAGCTTGAATATCCTCACACGGTTCCTGCAGATGGTGCGGTAGGGGTGGAGGTGGAGTTACACCAGGCTTTCTAGAGGTGTGACTCCATGTCACTCTGTGACAGCCTGGCATGACACAATTGGTGACGTAGACGTGGTGTTAAGGACAGTCGTCATAAGAGTCATGCAGTCCTGCACAGGGCAGCCGTCTGCCAATGGCGCTGGCACTAATGGGACGACTCGTGGAGGGCATCACTGCTGGCCGAATGTTGGGTCAGTCAGGTACAGCGTTAAGGCCCGTCCTTGCTTACGTCACATGCCCGGTTGCAGCAAAAGTGGCTCTGGAAGCGAATCACTTCTTATGGGAATAAGAATAGGTCACATGACCTGTCACATGATGTCACACTATAAACACACCTGTTCTGCAAAACTCCTTGAGTCTGCAACACCGCGAAGACCAAGGAGCTCTCCAAGCAGGTCGGAGACCAAGTTGTGGAGAGGTATAGACCAGGGTAGGGTCAGTAAACATATCCCAAACCTCAAACCTGACGAGAAGGCAGCCCACCAAAGCCCCCAGACCAGGCAAGAAGAGCACTCACCAGAGATTCACCAAAGCCACCAAGGATGGGAGCACTGGGAATTTCCGGGGACCACTTTAAGTCATAGGTGGCCTTATGGAAGCCCCTTTGGAATTCAGAAATACGTTCTCCGCAGTGAAGTATGGTGGTGGCAGCATCATACTGGATGAATGCTTGGAGGATGGTTACAGGGCTATTCTTGAGGACCCCCTTGCTTCAGTCTGCCAGAGATTTGAATTGAGACTGGGACAGAGGTTCACCGTCCAGCAGGACCATGATCCTAAACATACTACTAAAGCCACACTGGAGTGGCACAACGGGACGAATCCTGGAACGGATCAAAGCCAACACCTGAGAGACTGCTGTGCACCAACACAGCCCAGTGTTGCCTTGAGGAATGGGCAACCATCCCAGCAGCTAGCTGTGCTAAGTTGATAGATACAACCTGCTCCAACCCCCAAAAGACTTGAGGCTGCAGTTGCAGCAAAAGTGGCTCTGGAAGCGAATCACTTCTTATGGGAATAAGAATAGGTCACATGACCTGTCACATGATGTCACACTATAAACACACCTGTTCTGCAAAACTCCTTAAATCTGCAACACCGCGAAGACCAAGGAGCTCTCCAAGCAGGTCGGAGACCAAGTTGTGGAGAGGTATAGACCAGGGTAGGGTCAGTAAACATATCCCAAACCTCAAACCTGATGAGAAGGCAGCCCACCAAAGCCCCCAGACCAGGCAAGAAGAGCACTCACCAGAGATTCACTAAAGCCACCGAAGATGGGAGCAGAGCTGGGAATTTCCAGGGACCACTTTAAGTCATAGGTGGCCTTATGGAAGCCCCTTTGGAATTCAGAAATACGTTCTCCGCAGTGAAGTATGGTGGCGGCAGCATCATACTGGATGAATGCTTGGAGGATGGTTACAGGGTTATTCTTGAGGACCCCCCTGCTTCAGTCTGCCAGAGATTTGAACCGAGACTGGGACAGAAGTTCACTGTCCAGCAGGACCATGACCCTAAACATACTACTAAAGCCACACTGGAGTGGCACAACGGGACGAATCCTGGAACGACCCGGTCAAAGCCAACACCTGAGAGACCCAGTGTTGCCTTGAGGAATGGGCAACCATCCCGGCAGCTAGCTGTGCTAAGTTGATAGATACAACCCCCTCCAACCCCCAAAAAACTTGAGGCTGCAGTTGCAGCAAAAGTGGCTCTAGAAGCGAATCACTTCTTACGGGAATAGTGGAGGGATGACCACAGAAGCTGACCACTGACCAAAGGCAATGACCTTTGGTGATGAAAGGCTGGAGGATGACTACCACAAACTGGTAACCGCACACACACATGCTCAGGGGCGGTGTTGCGCTCTCAGAATAAAGGCTGTGTGTGTGCGTGTGCTTTAATGTTAAGCCGTGCAGGTGTTTTCTTTAAACTGAATCCCTGTAAGCCTCCTGAAGCCACAGTTAAACCTGCCGAGATCAAGAGATTTCTCCCGGTGCACGCACCCACACACACACACACGCTCGTATCTGCACTGATGTCTTTCTGAGAATCAGATACGGGGGGTTAGCTGTGTTTGTGTGTGTGGGGGGAGATGACACAGTGGAGTAGGTGGTGTAAGTGGAACTGATATCGCCTCGGATGAGACACACAAGCCGAGGCCTTCATCCGTAGCAACCCGCGCACACCTGGGCCGCCACAACAAGACATCATGTGGGTGACATCATCCGTCAGGGAGACATCAACTCAGGGTTTCCCCTTCTCTGGTTTTCCAGGTCCCGGGTGATCCCGGCGTCCTTGCTGCTAGCGGGGAGCAAGCGTTGGGTAAATCAGGGCAAGGAGAACCAGTTCGGCGCTGAAGTGTGTTAAGAGACGGAGACGGAGGGCAATAGAGAGAGAAAGAGAGAAGGTGGGGGCAGGGGGAACCCCACCCTTCTGCTTCAAACCACATTACAGACACAAGGCCTCAGGGACATGCTTGGGTTTGGCTAGGTGTCTGTCCCACATACGTGCACCCTGAAGGCTTTTGACATGGAGGGGAAACCACACGTTCACTGTCTCCGTCAAGCCTGGACACCTGTGCATGTCCTAGGCTTCCAAAGACAGTGGTAGAGTAGAACTTGGTGGGGAGGTTTGACATTGTGACACGTGTCATGTGGCATAAGCAAGGACGGGCCTTATCGCTGTACCTGACTGACCCAACACCCACGATTGCGGACATCCAGCGAGCGGTGGTGTCCTCCATGAGTCCTGCTAGTGCACCACGTAGGACTACATGCACACAGACCGCTACCACGCCTGTCCTTAACACCACGTCACCGTCACCAAAGACTGCAGTGGTGTCGTACCAGACTGTCATGGAGTGACTCAGAATGGCAGCGGGTCATCTTCAGTGACGAGTCCCGCTTTGGTCTTGGTGGAGACGCCCAACGAATCCGTGTGTGGAGGCACCGTGGTCAGCACCAAGATGGACGGTTTGTTGTCGCTCCACCTCCATCCCTACCGCACCATCTGCAGGAACTGTGTGAGGATGTTCAAGCTGCATGGGATGGGTTATCACAGGACACCATTGGGAACGTACCAGCTTATGTACTATCCTGCAAGTGTACCTTAGAGGGGAAGGAAGAAACCGGTTGGGCCTTTACATCTCCAGCATGTTCGGCAGTGAACGCTAGTTTCTTTAGCATGTGTGATGTGGTGTTGAACATAAACATCCGCTCCACTCCTTCTCCACTCGTTGCAAAACTTGCCACAGGCAGATTCCTTGAGGTTCAGGTGAGGAATTCTTGTGGAATACAAAGGCTGTTCTCACACTCGATGTGTAAATTCAAACCTAGAGCCTCAAGCGTTTTCCAACTGTAGCAGGGACTTCAGCCGAGTCAAGCTAGCCCTCCGTCCTGTGTTGGACAAGGCCTAAGATTTTAAGGGAGTCTGAAAACCAGAGACGTTCCATCGCTGCTCTGTTAAAGCAAGCAGGAGGAATTAACGATCCTGCTACTTACAGTCGTATGCCACAACGCAGTGACTGTAAGACTGTTCTATGGGCTAATGGGATCTCAATGTGTCCCGGGTTCTCTATAGGTTTCTCAACTAGTCCCGGGATCTCTACATGTTTCTTAACTAATCCCGGGATCTCAATGTGTCCCGGGTTCTCTATAGGTTTCTCAACTAGTCCCGGGATCTCTATGTTTCTTAACTAGTCCCAGGATCTCTATGTGTTTCTCAACTAGTGTTGGGATCTCTATGTGTCCCGGGATCTCTATATGTTTCTCAACTAGTCCCGGGATCTCTATGTGTCCCAGGATCTCTATATGTTTCTCAAATAGTCCCGGGATCTCTATGTTTCTCAACTAGTCCCAGGATCTCTATGTGTCCCGGGATCTCTATATGTTTCTCAACTAGTCCCGGGATCTCTATGTGTCCCAGGATCTCTATATGTTTCTCAAATAGTCCCGGGATCTCTATGTGTCCCAGGATCTCTATATGTTTCTCAAATAGTCCCGGGATCTCTATGTGTCCCGGGATCTCTATATGTTTCTCAACTAGTCCCGGGATCTCTATGTGTCCCGGGATCTCTATATGTTTCTCGACTAATCCTGGGATCTATATGTGTCCCAGGATCTCTTTATGTTTCTCAAATAGTGCCGGGATCTCTATGTGTCCCGGGATCTCTATATGTTTCTTAACTAGCCCCGGGATCTCTATATGTTTCTTAACTAGCCCCGGGATCTCTATATGTTTCTTAACTAGTCCCGGGATCTCTATATGTTTCTCAACTAGTCCCGGGATCTCTATATGTTTCTTAACTAGTCCCGGGATCTCTATATGTTTCTCAACTAGCCCCGGGATCTCTATATGTTTCTTAACTAGTCCCGGGATCTCTATATGTTTCTCAACTAGTCCCGAGATCTCTATGTGTCCCGGGATCTCTATATGTTTCTCAAGTAGTCCTGGGATCTCTATGTGTCCCAGGATCTCTATATGTTTCTTAACTAGTCCCGGGATCTCTATGTGTCCCGGGATCTCTATATGTTTCTCGACTAATCCCGGGATCTATATGTGTCCCAGGATCTCTTTATGTTTCTCAAATAGTGCCGGGATCTCTATGTGCCCCGGGATCTCTATATGTTTCTTAACTAGCCCCGGGATCTCTATGTTTCTTAACTAGTCCCGGGATCTCTATATATTTCTTAACTAGTCCCGGGATCTCTATATGTTTCTCAACTAGTCCCGGGATCTCTATATGTTTCTTA
>JAMWET010007080.1:180000-182500 GCA_024036415.1 Prochilodus magdalenae | reverse complement strand
GCTAACATATATATATAAGCAAGAAAATAATCTTATTTCTTGTTATATTTATTATTATTTATATATTTATATTAAATATTTTGAGACTGTTGAAAGCAAATTGCTTTTAAAAATTTGCTTCCAACAATCTCAAAATGAGACTTCCAAAATACATTAACAAGAAATAAAATTACTTTACTTACCAATATATTATTTTTGGCAGGTTATTGATTAATGTTTCTTTAGATTGCATTTTGGCAAGCATGATAATCTTATATCTGGTTGATATATTCTAAAATTCAGTTTTTGAGTTTGTTGGAAGCTAATTTTAGCATTATTAAACTTATTTTCAAACGTTTTCGATTTATGTGATTTTAGTAAACCATATTTTGACTATATTGGCAGAAAATGGGTTTATTTTAAGAAACTTGCTCTAAACAAGCACAGTTATCTGCCAGAATATTTGACTAAAAAGTTTTAAATGTCTAGAAACAAGTTCAGTAATCTTAAAATGTGTTTAGAACAATTCTCCATGGCAAGTAAAATGATCTTATCTATATCTACATATATACATCTATATATATATATATATATATATATATATATATATATATATATATATATATATATATATATATATATATATATATATATATATATACACACACATATATATACACATCTATGTATGTATTTAATAGGTTTTATGTTAATTATAATTCTGTATTTATTTTTCCATATTTATTTAATTTAATTTAATCATTTATTCCTATTCCCACTTGTGTAGATGTGAATGGTCACCGAATATGGTGGAGGGTGGGCTTTGGGGGGAGTTAAAACACAAGGTCTCAATTTTATCTTGTTTAATTTGAAGCCATAATTGAAAAAATTCAAAACCAGCTGATCAACAAAGCCAGACGGAGGAACAGGGAGGAGCTCGGAAGGTGGTAGGGTGCTGAAACCTGTTGGTGGATGGGAGTTCCTAGGGCGATGAACGAGCAGGGGGCGGAGCTCCAGGCGTTAGCTATTTAGAGCTAACGTCCGGCGAAGTGCAGCGTTTGAATATTCTTGAGTGCGGACTCATTCGGAAGCTGAGGACCCCGACCGAGAGTGTAACCGCTGGTGTGCGCTTGATCAGTGGGCCGACACGGCTAAGGAATCTTCCCTGCCGGACGGTGGGAGAGCGCGATTTCCGCTTTGGGAAAGAATCTGCGGAAAGCACACATCCCACCTACCGTACACACGCTTAGACGCTCGACCTCCCACACAAACTCCATTGTATGCTAGCACACCTCTGAACAAACGCTTTGTTCCCCCTCAGGAGTCCACACACACACACACACACACACACTTGGACCCCACATGTCTTTAGCGTTAGCGCTTCCTGTGAGGTAGCTGTTATTGTTTGCTCCCAGATTCCCAGGTGTCTTCCTGTTCTGGTTCCGCTGCCATGTTGCGGAAAACTCTGGATTAGCCGTCACACGCCCGGCTTCGACTGGAAAACTCCATTAGCCATTCATTCCTCTCTCTCGTTCTCTCTCTCTCTCTCTTTTTCTATTGTCAGAATGCTGTATGCTAACCATTCATCCCTCTCTCCTTCTCTCTCTAGACCCCGTTACACAAGACAGCTCTGTTTCCTTGGTGGGCCGGAACAATGGACACGTTTCTTAATTCATCAATCGATCGTCCAAAATAGACAAGGCTTTTCAGACCAGCGCTGGCCACTTTATTGGAAACCCCGACCTTATAGCTCCACCCTGATGCCGTTTCTCCACCAGGCCGTGCAGCATGGCTAGAGGACACAGCTCCAAATCCGAACCTAGGCTTAGTCAGGTACCTGGCCATGGTTCCCATTGCACCACAATGCTCAGACAGTTCTAGTGTTCAGTTCTAGTGTTAATAGTAAACACTACCGATGCTAGCAATTGATTTTCAGACTTGGATAATAGAGTTTATTCATAATGTCGTTTTGATTGCTCCCGGTTCCCCCCCCAAAAAATCCTGGCTGCCTCCAGAGCGGGAAGCAGGGGCTTAAACGGGTCTCCGGCTTCATTAAAGTTCCTTCCTCAAGCATGTCGTGTTAAGCTGGGGAGTTGCGATGAGTAATGATAAGCCTTTGAACGAGTTTAGCACAGAACTTAACATGATACTGTATAAACAAAGAGGCGCTGACTGCACAGTGTTCAGTAGCCAATAGTGCTAAGTATTCATTTGCCTGAGATTATCATTAGTGTGCTAGTTAGCGTTACATTAGCGCTAATGGCTCAAATGAGCTGGTTGGAATTTCCCGCACTTGGTGTCATTGGGTTGGCGTTAACTACGGTTGTCACCTTTCAGAAATGAAGATAAGGGGCGCCCACCACGGTTCCTCTGGGCCATGGCCACCACGGGTGCACGGGGGGGCGGTGGGGGGGTGTTGGATTTACAGTACCAGTCCATCAAACTTCCAGCCTTTCCTTTCCAACAGCGTCTCCAGTGTTAAGCCTTGTCCCCAGGGGACAGCTTGGGGACTCCCACACCT
>JAMWET010007080.1:35000-167500 GCA_024036415.1 Prochilodus magdalenae | reverse complement strand
GATGGATGGATGGATAGATAGAGCCATTGAAAAGTAGACCAAGATGCTCTGATAGATCAATACATGTATGGAGAGAGGGGTGGAGCGGTGGGTGGATGGGTGGAGGATGGATGGATAGAGCCATTGAAAAGTAGACCAAGATGGATGGATGAATGGATGGATGGATGAATGGATGGAGGCATTGAAAAGTAGACCAAGATGCTCTGATGGATCAATACATGTATGGAGAGAGGGGTGGAGCGGTGGGTGGATGGATGGATGGATGGATGGATAGATAGATAGATAGAGCCATTGAAAAGTAGACCAAGATGCTCTGATAGATCACTACATGTATGGAGAGAGGGGTGGAGCGGTGGATGGGTGGATGGATGGATGGATAGAGCCATTCAAAAGTAGACCAAGATGTTCTGATAGATCAATATATGTATGGAGAGAGGGGTGGAGCGGTGGGTGAATAGATGGATGGATGGATGGGACCTAGCTCCCATGGGATCAGTGCCTGTATAGAGAGAGGAATGGATGGGTGGATGGATGGATGGATGGGTGAATGGATGGACAGAGGCAGTGAAAAGTTAAGGCACATTTGGAAGGATTGATGGAGGGAGGAATAGATTCCCCTCCCCTCATGTCTCCTCGCCATGTGCTTCTGTTTTTGTTTTGGTTCCTTCTCCTCCCTTACTCCGCCCCTTTGCCCCACCCCTCACCTGCGTCTGATGTGTGGCTCCGCCCTGTAATTGTACCCAGGTGTTCCTTGTTCGCCACCTCCCAGTATTTCTACCCCTTCGGCTGTGCCGCTGTGTCTCTGTACGGTCTGGTTTAGTGCGGTTACCTGAGTTGAAGGCTGTGTTGGTGTAGTGCATGCTGGGTATTGTAGTTAGAACACCGATTCACACAAGCCGTGAGTTCTGCTGAGGGACGACACGCCGCATGTTCAGCTCTGGCTTCAGGCCTTTAAGGTCATGTGGCAGACACAGATCTGAGCAGCAGAGCACTGGCATAACTCACTCCCCTATACAAAGACCAGCAGAAGGTCAGACCTGTCAACCATTAAAGTACAGCACTGTGTGTGAATAGCAGGAAGTGGTCCGGTTAGGGGCTTCGGGGTGGGTTGGTGGGAGGGGAGGGATTGGGGGGGGGGTTGCTGTGGTGTCACTCTCACAATCCAACATCAGAAATGTTCATGATGTAGTTAGGAGGAACTTCAAAGTGTAAGTGAAGAGACAAAGACAGCTTTGAAGAAGGATTGAGAGACACACACCACACACACACCACACACACACGCACACCACACACTCTTGGAGGGAGATTATTTACAGATCAAACAAAGACACACACGCACAGGATACACAGCTTAGCTCCGAATGCTCATAATTACCGTTTATGTGATTAGCATGGAAAACAGACGTCTGATAGATGTGATGTGAGGAGCCACACACACACTCCGTGGAGGAGAACAATGCAGGTGGATAATGAAAACAATGAGCTTGTGTATTTCCCACAATGCTCCTCTCTATTTGCATACCCGATTAATTCCTTCCCACCCTGAGGCAGTAATGTAATGTGGCGTCATGCTGCTTTAATTTAGTTCAGCTACGTTTAGCGTGGAGCTGGGTCAGGCTGTGTTGTTAGCGTGGGGCTAGGACAGGCTATGTTTTTAGCGTGGGGCTGGGTCAGGCTATGTTTTTAGCGTGGGGCTGGGTCAGGCTATGTTTTTAGCGTGGGGCTGGGTCAGGCCATGTTTTTAGCGTGGGGATAGGTCAGGCCGTGTTTTTAGCGTGGGGCTAGGTCAGGCCGTGTTTTTAGCGTGGGGCTAGGTCAGGCCGTGTTTTTAGCGTGGGGCTAGGTCAGGCCGTGTTTTTAGCGTGGGGCTAGGTCAGGCCGTGTTTTTAGCGTGGGGCTAGGTCAGGCCGTGTTTTTAGCGTGGGGCTAGGTCAGGCTGTGTTTTTAGCGTGGAGCTAGGTCAGGCTATGTTGTTAGCGTGGGGCTAGGTCAGGCTATGTTGTTAGCGTGGAGCTAGGTCAGGCTATGTTTTTAGCACAGGGTTAGGTTAGGCTGTGTTTTTAGCGCGGGGCTAGGTCAGGCTGTGTTTTTAGCGTGGGGCTAGGTCAGGCTGTGTTTTTAGCGTGGGGCTAGGTCAGGCTGTGTTTTTAGCGTGGGGCTAGGTCAGGCTGTGTTTTTAGCGTGGGGCTAGGTCAGGCTGTGTTTTTAGCGTGGGGCTAGGTCAGGCTATGTTTTTAGCGTGGAGCTAGGTCAGGCTGTGTTTTTAGCGTGGAGCTAGGACAGGCTGTGTTTTTAGCGTGGAGCTAGGACAGGCTGTGTTTTTAGCGTGGGGCTAGGTCAGGCTGTGTTTTTAGCGTGGAGCTAGGACAGGCTGTGTTTTTAGCGTGGGGCTAGGTCAGGCTATGTTTTTAGCACAGGGTTAGGTTAGGCTATGTTTTTAGCGTGGAGCTAGGACAGGCTATGTTTTTAGCGTGGGGCTAGGTCAGGCTGTGTTTTTAGCGTGGGGCTAGGTCAGGCTGTGTTTTTAGCGTGGGGCTAAGTCAGGCTGTGTTTTTAGCGTGGGGCTAGGTCAGGCTGTGTTTTTAGCGTGGGGCTAAGTCAGGCTGTGTTTTTAGCGTGGGGCTAGGTCAGGCTGTGTTTTTAGCGTGGGGCTAGGTCAGGCTGTGTTTTTAGCGTGGGGCTAAGTCAGGCTGTGTTTTTAGCGTGGGGCTAGGTTAGGCTATGTGTGTATGTGTCTGTGAGTGTGTGTGTGTGTATGTGTGTAGTACGTGTGTGTATGTGTGTGTATATATATGTATGTGTGTGTCAATGTATGTGTGTGTGTGTGGTATGTGTGTATCTGTGTGTGGTCTGTGTGTGTGTGTGTATCTGTGTGTGGAATTGTTTGATATTTTGTGTCTTCTAATGTTAACAATAGTCTATTCTGTGCTGTCCATAACGGAATGGACACACCCAAGAAGAGAACTGACCACTGGGAGAAATTTGGGGTCAGTCCAGATGCAGCTCTCTCTCTCTCTCTCACTCTCTCTCTCTCTCTCTCTCTCTCTCTCACTTGCTCTCTCTCTTTCTCACTCTCTCTCACTTGCGCTCTCTCTCTCTTTCTCTCTCTCTCTCTCTCTCTCTCTCTCTCTCTCCCTCTCACTCTTTCCCCATCTCTCTCCATCTCTCTCCATCTCTCTCTCCCCAATGGGGAAGGTGTGTAGGTGGGGGTCCTCTCGTATTCTTATGTGTGTCCCGGACCCCCTGTCTCGGTGTGTGTCTAAGACTTCCTGCTGAAGTGTGTTTTTCCACACAGTTTCAAACAGGATAATCGGAGTGAGTGTGCGGTGTGTGTACGTGAGGAGGTCTGTTGTCCTGGATACATGAATATCTTATAACCTATATAATAATAGTTATAACAGTGTTATATGATATCTATATAACGCATAGTGTTATAGGTCAGTATTGTATCTGTACTAGCAATGCTAATAGCTAACATGCTAAATGTCAGACTAAGGAAGTAAAGTGTGCGGGGCTGCTGGAGGGTGGAGGGGTCTTTATGGTGGAGCGTTAGGATGCCACTACTAAATGGCACTGTGTGTAATCTGTGCTGATCTGTAGGTGGATTAACTGACGGACTGAAATCTGCTCATCCTAAAGCGACTAGACCAACAACGGACTGGCTGGTTAGTTGATGGGTTTGGATGGTGGGTAGTTGGTTTGCTTGGTTAGCTGATTAATCGCTTGGTTGATTGGATGGATGGTTAATTGATTGACTAATCGGTTGGTTGATTGATATGTTCGTTGGTCAGTTAGTTGATTTGTTGTATTGATGGTTGATAGATTAATTGGTTAAATAGGTGATTGATTGGCTAGGTGATTGATCAGTTGATTGGTCGGTCTGTTGGTTGGTTGATTGCTTGGTGCTTGGTTTGTTGATTGGTCAGTTGGTTGATTACTTACTTGCATGGCTGTGGTTGGTGGATTGCTTGGTGCTTGGTTTGTTTCGTTGGTCAGGTGGATGTTGATGGTTGGTGGATTACTTTCTTAATGGTTGGCTGAGTTGTTGATTGGTTGGTCGGTTGATCGTTTGGTCAGCTGGATGGTTGGTGGATTACTTGCTTAATGGTTAGTGGAGTTGTTGATTGGTTAGTGGTTGATTGTTGGTCAGGTGAATGGTCGGTGGATTACTTGCTTAATGGTTAGTGGAGTTGTTGGTTGATTGTTGGTCAGGTGGGTGGATGGTTGGTGGATTACTTGCTTAATGATTGGCTGAGTTGTTGATTGGTTGGCTGGTTGATTGTTTGGTCAGCTGGATGGTTGATGGTTGGTGGATTACTTGCTTAATGGTTGGCTGAGTTGTTGATTGGTTGGTTGGTTGATCATTTGGTCAGCTGGATGGTTGATGGTCGGTGGATTACTTGCTTAATGGTTGGTGGAGTTGTTGTTTTGTTGGTTGGTTGATTGGTTGGCTGGTTGATTGTTTGGTGAGCTGGATGGTTGATGGTTGGTGGATTACTTGCTTAATGATTGGCTGAGTTGTTGATTGGTTGGCTGGTTGATTGTTTGGTCAGCTGGATGGTTGATGGTCGGTGGATTACTTGCTTAATGGTTGGTGGAGTTGTTGTTTTGTTGGTTGGTTGATTGGTCAGCTGGATGGTTGGTGGATTACTTGCTTATGGGTTAGTGGAGTTGTTGATTGGTTGGCTGGTTGATTGTTTGGTCAGCTGGATGGTTGATGGTTGGTGGATTACTTTCTTAATGGTTGGCTGAGTTGTTGATTGGTTGGTTGGTTGATCGTTTGTTCAGCTGGATGGTTGATGATTGGTGGATTACTTGCTTAATGGTTGGTGGAGTTGTTGATTGGTTGGTTGGTTGATTGGTCAGCTGGATGGTTGATGGTTGGTGGATTACTTTCTTAATGGTTGGCTGAGTTGTTGATTGGTTGGTTGGTTGATCGTTTGTTCAGCTGGATGGTTGATGATTGGTGGATTACTTGCTTAATGGTTGGCTGAGTTGTTGATTGGTTGGTTGATCGTTTGTTCAGCTGGATGGTTGATGGTTGGTAGATTACTTGCTTAATGGTTGGTGGAGTTGTTGATTGGTTAGTGGTTGATTGTTGGTCAGGTGGATGGTTGGTGGTTTGCTTGCTTATTGGTTGCTGGAGTTGTTGATGGGTTGGTTGGTTAATTGTTTGGTCAGCTGGATGGTTGGTGGATTACTTGCTTACTGGTTGGCTGAGTTGTTGATTGGTTGATTGTTTGGTCAGCTGGATGGTTAATGGTTGGCGGATTACTTGCCTAATGGCTGCTTGAATTGTTGATTGGTTGATAACTGGTGGACTTGCTGGTTAACTGGTTGATACGTTGATTGATTTATTGGTTGGATGATTGATGGAACAGACACCACCGTTGCTCAGTAACCATACTGGAAGTCAGTGTTCCCGCTGTCCTGCTGTTTCAGGTGCAAGGAAAACACAAACCTGTGTGGTGCAGGTGGATGAGAGGGCAGTATCTGGGGAGCACCGCTGCAGAGTGTTTTGCGAGTGTGTGTTTTTGGCTCGCAGTGTGTTTAGGGATCATGGCAACACCATTAGATAGATAAAGATCACGGCAGCAGTATTTCATGCCACCGTGTGAGTTACGAGCGTACAGTGGGGCCGCGGGGGAGTGCAGATGATGCACTTACACATCCATAAATTCCAGAAGTGTCCTGGCAAGGCAAACTCTCGGAGCGCGGCCTTCACTTTGACTCCTTTCGACCTGAATGCCCCCTCCCCCGCCCCCAAGGGCCCACCAATTCCCTGAGCATGGCTTTACACGCCAGGCGCTGGACTGCTCGCTCGCTGCATGAATAGATCTTTCTAGCAAAAGTGAACAGGTTAGTCCAAACGGGGGGGGTCAGGCCAACTTTCCAGCCGCAGTGTCTATTTGCGGAGCCTCTCCTGGCTCGCTGACACGCTAACATAAACTCGCTAGCATCTTCACGCCAAACCTGGAGTCCGCCAGAGCCAAGGTCAACATCCCACGGACAGAAACACTCTCTCGCGGACATTTACGGAGACAAAATACGACTCGGCCTTTGCCCTCAGGATGAAACACAGAGATCAAACATCCTTGCAATACATCCACGCATTGAAGGCATGTCTTCCTTTTTAGGGCCAAGCGTTCTTTGCGTTCAAACCCTGGCCAGTTTATTAGAAACCCTGACCTCGTGTGGCTGGGGTCTGGCGGCGCACAGTGTGTGCCAACCCCTTTGTCGCTGGCAAGTTTATGACCACAGGGCTATTGCTTGTGTCCCTGTTTCACTGAGAATGCTTCACCACCCACGCAAAAGCCGGACAACAGCAGTCCCATGGTCAGAAACTGGGGAGACTGCTAAACGGTGGAGGAACAAATGACCATCAGTCCGTAAATGGACATCTATGCAGTTGACCTGTGAGCTAGATAGGCCTGATACAGTGGACAGTGAATGGAAGTACAAGGGAGAAGTTTCCCAAAGCAGGATAACCTCAGTTGATTAAAAGAGTGGACATACAAAGAAGCCTGTCCTCTGTTCTGAACTGCTGTACCTGATGTCTAGTTGCTGGTCAATGGTCAGCTCGACCACCTCAGTGCCTTTTTCTCCCTTGGCTTGCTAAATTCCATTATAGCTCAATGTCGCCCTCTTGTGGATTTAAATATGAAGTGCAAAGGCCTGTCAGACCAATTCAATTTGTTCCTTGGGTTCTCTCTTCCTGGGGCTTCTGGAGCCTATCCCAGCACACCCTGCATAGGCTGACAGTCTGTCCAAGGTTGTTCTGAGTGACCTGACTGAACCAACAGCCACGACTGCAGACATCCAGTGAGCAGTGGTGTCCTCCATGAGTCCTCCTGTTGGTGCCAGCACCATTGGCAGACGGCTGCACCGCGCAAGACCGTTACCACGACTGTCCTTAACACCACGTCACCGTCACCAAAGACTGCGGTGGTGTCGTACCAGACTGTCATGGAGTGACTCAGAATGGCAGCGGGTCATCTTCAGTGACGAGTCCCGCTTTAGTCTTGGTGGAGACGCCCAACGAATCCGTGTGTGGAGGTAGCGTGGTCAGCACCAAGATGAACGGTTCGTTGTCACACGTCCAGAAGGCCTGGTGTCCCTCCACCTCCACCCCTACCGCACCATCTGCAGGAACTGTGTGAGGATGTTCAAACTGCATGGGATGGATTATCACAGGACACCATTAGGAACCTCTACAACTCCATACCGAGACGTCTGGTGTGTTGGGTTAGCAAACATGGCGGCCTGACTCCACCATACTGAGAGACAGCCATCGATAAAGAGCTGACCGCTTTATGATAACTCCGCCCACTCTTCTTCAAAGCTTTCCACGAGAGTGTCTATGGTACGTTGAGTCCATTCAGTCTAAATAGCATTTGTGAGGTCAGGCACTGGTGTTGGCGCCCCCGGTCTGTAACCTCGGTCTATCATTTGGTGGTTGACCTTAATGGCACTTCCAGTTGACCAGACTCCCACAGAGGCACCAATCAATGACTGTCCCTCAGCTCCTCAGTTTTACCCATTATGCCAGTCTATGGCTCCCTATATAGTTCACTGGATTGGTGACCCCAACAGTGGACTAAATGGCTACACATAAGTGGCTATTTGGGTGTAGAAGCCTATATGGTGCACTACATAGGGATTAGTGACTTGGCCCTTAAAGGGGAACTCCAGTTCCAGCAGAATTCAGTGGTTGGGATGCAAACCAAGTCTTGGTTGTGATTCGCTGTCTCACGTTTTGCATATTATGGCACATCATCTTTGGGGACTACTTCGCCTTAGAACACCCTTCTTGTATCCTTGCACGAACGGCTGTGTAAGTAAACAGGTTAGACCGCGTTTAAGCGCCTTTGAGTGAATTAGGCTGGAATTTTAAAAGGTCGGTGGAATTCCCCTTTCATATAAACCAAGCCACGCCGCCTGTGCTTGTAGTTCACGCGGTCGCCGCTAGAGGCGGCGCCACTGCTGGCGTGTCTGCTGCTCATTTCGAAAACAAACGGGACGCCACGGAGAGGAGGAGCCCGAGAAGAAGAAGGAGCCGCTTCCTCTCAACTGTCACTTTGTTTTCGCGGTCGCCCGGTTACTTTCCCTCAGGCCTGACCCTCCGTCTCCGGTACCGGGGGTGAGATTCAGCAGTGCAGGGCGGTGTTTGCCCGGAGGAGAGGATTTAACGAGAGCTGCGGCTCCTCTCGGTTTCTCTTGTGGGGTTTGTAGCAGGCAGCGGTCGGTCCGGATGCCTCAGACAGAAGGAGGAGATCAAGGGGGTAAGTCATTTCCCAGTTCCACCTTAAATGGTGCCGCCGTTACATTTAGGTGAATCATCTTTCCCGTTCCACCTTAAATGATGCAGCAGCTCTGTATCCAGTCTGCAGGGCTGTATGGTCAGTAGCTCTGTGTCCAGTCTGTAGGTCTGTATGATCAGCAGCTCTGTATCCAGTCTGTAGGGCTGTATGGTCAGTAGCAGATATACAAACCATACAGAAGGGCACAGATTGCAAGATAGATCTGTGTACCAAACAGAGACCATAGAGCGCTGTGGTCAGTATGCCCTGTAAAAATAGAGTCTGTAGTGTCTGGGTAAGGTATAAAGTATAAATGGAGTAGTGGTAGGGCTGCCTGAAGCAAATTAAGAAGATGGCTGTTGTCAGTCCATATAGACAGTGCAAGTACGCAGTAATATAAAATAATTTATCAGTGCAAAAAGGCTGTATGAAACAGTAGCAGAATGGAGTAGAATAAGGCCAATATAAATAGAAATAGGGCAGTCTTAAGGAGGGAGGTGGTGTGCAGCAGATGGGGGGTGTGTCCATTGGAGGGACAGCTTCTGTGTCCAGAGTGTTTTCATTGCTGTACTGAGAGGAGCTTGAACAGTCTGTATGGCCTGGGTCAGCAAAAGACTTCCTGAGTCTGTAGTGGAGCAGGACTGTGACAGCATGGTCAGTAGCTCCTCCTGTGATGTCGTGCTGTGCTGTAGGATGGGCTTGTATGGTCAGCAGCTGTGAGGGCTCTCTGTCTGCCACAGTGGTGTTAAGGATGGTCAGTCAGCTCTGTGTCCAGTCTCCTAAGGCTGTGATGTCATGGTCACCTCAGCTGTGTGTCCAGTCGGACGCTGGCACCCACCAGAGTTAGCTGCAGTGTCCAGTCCTGTAGGGCTGCCTGGTGAGGAGCTACAGTCTGTGTCCAGTCTGTAGGGCTCTGTATGTTTACTAGATCCAGTCCAGCTTCTAGTCCCAGTACAGAACCAAGCTGATCTGTAGCCACCTGTCCAGTTCGTCCAGCAACCCTCCTTGATGGAGACTGGCTCCTGAGAGGGCCACAACTGTTAGAAATCTAGAACACAGTCGCTCTGGTTACCACAGACTGTTCCAGCACCAGAGCAGGAGTGGTAGTGGCAGACTCCTGTAAGGTCCTCAGCAGGTCTCCTGTAATCCCTCTCAGTCTGTTACGCACACAACCCCACAGACTGGCAGTGTCAGTCAGTAGGACTTCTGCAGTGTGGCCTCCTCCGAGTCCAGTGTTGAAGTCCAGGTATGTGTACAGGGTGAACTGGACTGGAAGAGAGTAACATCCACTGTCAGTCTCCTAGGCTGCTGAGTTTTGGCTCGTATCAGAGCTCTGTGTCCAGTCTGTAGGGCTGTATGCTGTCACATCTCGCTCTGTGTCCAGTCTGTAGGGCTGTATTGTCAGTAGCTCTGTGTCCAGTCTGTAGGGCTGTATTGTCAGTAGCTCTGTGTCCAGTCTGTAGGGCTCTGTGTCCAGTCTGTAGGTCTGTATCGTCAGTAGCTCTGTGTCCAGTCTGTAGGTCTGTATCGTCAGTAGCTCTGTGTCCAATCTATAGAGCTCTGTGTCCAGTCTGTAGGGCTGTATGGTCAGCAGCTCTGTGTCCAATCTATAGAGCTCTGTGTCCAGTCTGTAGGGCTGTATGGTCAGCAGCTCTGTGTCCAGTCTGTAGGGCTGTATGGTCAGCAGCTCCGTGTCCAGTCTGTAAGGCTGTATGGTGAGTAGCTGTGTGTCCAGTCTGTAAGGCTGTATGGGCAGTAGCTGTGTGTCCAGTCTGTAGGGCTGCATGGTCAGCAGCTCTGTGTCCAGTCTGTAAGGCTGTATGGTCAGCAGCTGTGTGTCCAGTCTGTATGGTGAGTAGCTGTGTGTCCAGTCTGTAGGGCTGTATGGTGAGTAGCTGTGTGTCCAGTCTGTAGGGCTGTATGGTCAGTAGCTCTGTGTCCAGTCTGTAGGGCTGTATGGCCAGCAGCTCTGTGTCCAGTCTGTAGGGCTGTATGGTCAGCAGCTCTGTGTCCAGTCTGTATGGTCAGCAGCTCTGTGTCCAGTCTGTAGGGCTGTATGATCAGTAGCTCTGTGTCCAGTCTGTAGGGCTGTATGATCAGTAGCTCTGTGTCCAGTCTGTAAGGCTGTATGATCAGTAGCTCTGTGTCCAGTCTGTAAGGCCAGCAGCTCTGTGTCCAGTCTGTATGGTCAGCAGCTCTGTGTCCAGTCTGTAGGGCTGTATGGTCAGCAGCTCTGTGTCCAGTCTGTAGGGCTGTATGGCCAGCAGCTCTGTGTCCAGTCTGTAGGGCTGTATGATCAGCAGCTCTGTGTCCAGTCTGTAGGGCTGTATGGTCAGCAGCTCTGTGTCCAGTCTGTAGGGCTGTATGGTCAGCAGCTCTGTGTCCAGTCTGTATGGTCAGCAGCTTTGTGTCCAGTCTGCAGGGCAGTAGGAGTGTCTGAGGGTGAGACATGGCCTGGTATGCACAGTAGCAGCAGTTATGGGTTTGGTGTCTGTCTGGGCTGAACAGTTGGGACTTATCAGTAGGGCGTGTGTGCACGTGTGTGTGTGTGTGTGTGTGTGTGTGTGTGTGTGTGTGTCTGTGTGTGTGGTTTAGTGTAGTAGCTGTTTACTTCATCGTGAGTCAGTCTGAACTCATTCTGTTTCTCTTTCAGCATTTCTCTCTCTCTCTCCCTCTCTCTCTTTCTCCCTCTCCCTCCCTCCATCTCTCTCTTCGTCTGTGTGTATATATGTACTTGTATATTTATATTTGTGTGTGTATATATGCATGTGTGTGTGTTTGTTTCTGTTTTCTTGTCTTTGTCTGTCTTTGGCTCTTTATCTCTCTCTCTCTCTCTCTCTCTCTCTCCGTGTCAATGCCTCTCTTCCTTTCTCTTTGTCTCTCTCTCTCCTGAATTCTGTAATGCTTCGCCTCGTTTGTGGTTGGTGCCTTTCAGGCCTGTGGCATGCCTGTGTGTGTGTGTACATGTCTAGATATACTTGTGAGGACTTTTACAGTGGTGGGACAGCATGAGCAGAGAGGGCATTTTGGGGGTCTGGGTTGATCATGTAGGAATATTGAGGGGAGGCTCAGGTTTAGTTGTGTGTGTGTGTGGGGGGGGTATGTGTGTGTTCATGTATATGTGTGTGTTCATGTGTGTGTTTGTATGTATGTATGTATGTATGTATGTATGTATGTATGTATATGTATATGTGTGTGTTCATGTGTGTATATGTATGTATGTATGTATGTATGTATGTATATGTGTATGTGTGTGTTTGTGAATGTGTGTGTGTGTGTATTCATGTATATGTATGTGTGTCAGAGTGTGTGTGTGTGTGTGTGTGTATGTGTGTGTTTGTGAGTGTGTGTGTGTTTGTGAGTGTGTATGTGTGTGTTCATGTGTGTTTGTTTTCGTGTGTGTGTGTGTGTGTATTCATGTATATATGTGTGTGTGTGTGTTCATGTGTTTGTGCATGTGTGTATGTGTGTTCATGTGTATGTGTGTGTGTGTTTGTATTCATGTATATGTGTGTGTTCATGTGTATGTGTGTTCATGTGTGTGTGTGTGTGTTTGTATTCATGTATATGTGTCTGTGTGTTCATGTGTGTGTGTGTTTGTGTTCGTGTGTGTGTGTTTGTGTATGTGTGTCTGTGTGTTCATGTGTATGTATGTGTGTGTATATGTGTGTGCGTGTGTGTTTGTGTGTGTGTGTTTGTATGACAGATTGTCGCTAAAGTTGTTCATGACTATGCAGAGCAGCTCTAACTGATATTTACAGCTGGTATGTAAATAAGAGAAGGGGAGAGAGAGAGAGAGAGAGAGAGAGAGAATCACTCAAGGAAAACAAGTTTACATTTGGTGAGTGTGAAGCATTCTGTTTGTGGAGAGGACAAAGGTGAAATGACAGAGGGAATAAATGATAGAGTAAAGGAGGGAATGAAGAAGAGAACGAAGGAGAGGGTAAAGACTATAGACTTTGAACCCAAGAATGAAGGAGGGAAAGAAGGAGAGAGTGAAGGAGGAAGTGGAGGAGGGAATGAGGGAGGGCATTAAGAAAAGAAAGAAGGAGGAAATGAGGCATGGAATGAAGGAGGGAATAAGGGATGAAATGAAGGAGGGGTTGAAGAGGGACTGAGGGAGGGATTATGGGGAGAATGAGGGAAGGGATAAATGAAGAATTGAAGGAGAGAACAGAAGGGGAACTGAATGAGAGAGGGATTCAGGGAGGGAAGACAGGAAGGATTGAGGGAGAGAACAGAAGGGAAGGAATGGAGATGAGGGTTGGAAGCTATACCTGGCTGAGTCCCTCAGATCCAGACTGAGTTAAGAGGCCCCTCGTGATTCAGCTGAGCGGCCTGTTTCTGAGGAGGTGCTGGTTTTCTGCTGGTTTCAGGTTGGAGGGTACGAAGGAGCTCCCAGACACGCTCCTGCTAATTAGACCTCCCTTCACAGAAACACTCCGCCATGACGCCACATGGGTACTACACTAAAACCCAGCCCCTACAGACAGCTCACCAGCGTCTACAGACAATCTCCAGTAAAGATGGTTCATTCACAGCGACACGCTGCACGCCCGAGTACTGAGCAAAAACACTGGCTGATCATAAATGACGTGCACCACGTAGAATCAGTGTCTCCCACCACAGGTGGTGCTTCACATGTCTATTAAACCTCCATGTGGGATTCAGCCGTGTGCACAGCGTTCCATCCTGGACTGAGGTTTCAGTGTTGAAGCCAGAGCTAGCACAGTGCGCTACATAGGAAGATCTCAGCCTTCGTTTACACGTGTTACATGTAGCCGTAGTTGTATGTGGTTTTGGGTGTGGCGGTTCGTGAGATGAGTAAAAACCGGAAATCCATCCAATCATCCGATTCTTCAGTCGGCGCTTGCTTGGGCCGTTAACCGGACATCGTTCGTACTGCGTGGCAAACGACGCTCCAGAAAGCCGGAATTCAGGCCGATCATGAAATTCAGACAACTCCGACTAAACTGGGCTCAACCGCACCAGTGCCAGGTTCCAGTGTGGAAGGCGTGAGGAAGGTCCCACCACTCTCTTGAGGTGATGATCTCCTTTATGTTTTGGTTTAACCCTTAGCATAGCAGCCCACTAGCCAGGTCAGGTTCGCTAGCCCCGACTGTGGTGCGCCTCCGTCAGTCAGCGGCAACGGCATCACAGCCTTTCCTTTTACCAAAGCCGGAAAATCTGTGGGTCGTTTCTAATGGTGAGGACGACCGTCCGTACAGGTATGGTGCCGGACGGAGGCCTGGAAGTTGAAAAACTGGACTGTCCAGCCTAAAACCTGACCTGTGCCCACCCTAATATCAGTATCAGTATCAGCACTCGGTATTGGTTGGTACTCGGGTATTGGCATCGGAATGGAAAAGTTAGTTTTGGTGTATCTATCCTGGGAATGCTGAGCTCCGCACTGCAGTGTTGGGATTGATTACGGCAGGCCAGCTGGATTTAGATCAGTGCAGCCTCCGAGCTCAGTAGTCACATACACGTGCCACTCCCGCTGTAGCGGTATGAGCTGGCACGCTGCACGTAGGTCTGCAGTTCCTGCTGCTTTAGCCTCTTAGCCGGGTCACAGTGCCGGATTAAGATAGGCAGAGGGAGAAAACAGGCTTTGTGTGTTCGACGCCATGTTTTGAGACGGTGGTTGTTTGAGGCAGGCCTGCGCTGCGCTGAAAGTCCCCTGCTAAACAACACGGTCAAAACACGAGAGGAACAATGCCTCCATGATAACGCTAACTGCTGTTGTTAGCACTAAGCTAACGGCAGTCCGAATGAACACTTTCCGGTGAGGCTATAGCTATCTGCTTATACAGAATTCCCGTTCTACCTTAAATGCTGGAGGAGTTCAATTCTGCTGGCTAACCCTGCGTACACACCGGCAGCGCTAAGATACGCCATGTTAGCTGGAGGTCATTCGTTTTCAGGGAGAGCTGGTGATTTCCTCCGACAGGAGGCAGCACAAACGTTAGCAACTCAGAGTGGGCGGAGTCTCAACAAAGTTGAGACAAGGTTAACTTTATGCAAATTAGGAGCAAAGCAGGGTGGAGATTACCAGTAGGAATCTAGCACTGAGCTGAGTGGTGCACGCTTTATCTCCGCCCCTCTGTGAAACAGTGCACTCCCTGTTTGGTTCCTAGGTAACTGTTCCTACTAGAGATGGAGGGATGACGGTGGTGCTTACGCCTGCTAGTATACTAATACAGTCACATGACCAGTTACCTCACATTTACCTCAGAGCTGTTATTACTGTATCCCCTGTTTAGAGCTAGCTGCTGCTAACGCTGCTCAGTTCACCTGAAATATTTCTCTCTAACCGTGATCTCCCCTCTAAAGTTCACTCTAAAGCTAGTTCTTCTTTTATTAATCTTCAGACCTGTATATTTAACTTTCTGAGGCTCATTCTGATGAACACACACCCCACTACAATCACTACACCCACATTTACCTCAGAGCTGTTATTACTGCATCCACTGTTTAGAGCTAGCTGCTGCTAACGCTGCTCAGTTCACCTGAGGTATGGTTAGCCTAGCCGTTTGCTCCCCTCGGCTATTTCCCTCTAAAACTGATCCTCTAAAGCGAGTTCATCTTTTATTAATCTTCAGACCTGTATATTTAACTTTCTGAGGCTCATTCTGATGAACACACCCCACTACAATCACTACACCCACATTTACCTCAGAGTGGGCTGCGTTTAGCTCCCCAGTGTTTGCCCACACTTTGATTTTGCCATTCCACTACTCACTATATCTTCCTCTTGAGCCTTTCCTTTGTTCCCTTACATGTACACCCATCATCACAGCAGCTCCCAGAAGGAGGTGTGGGGTTGCAGGTGTGTTGGGAAAGAAGATAAAGGTTACCAGTAACAATTAATGATGATACATTCAGACTGATATGATCAATATTTAAGAAGAAGTAGTGTCTCTCGTGTTTGCTAACCCAACATGCCAGACGTCTCAGTATGGAGTTGTAGAGGTTCCTAATGGTGTGCAGAGTATCAAAAACCAATCTGGATATGGCAAAAATCAGATTCGGCACTTCCGCCGCCATGCTTTCCAGTTTGCATGAGGTTCTACTAGTCAAATGCAGTTGACCAAACCCGTTCCCAGACTTTCTGAAGGCTCAGAGAGCTCTTATCATCATCGTAGCATCTTTCAGACAGCTCATGGACTTGAGCTATAAAAGCATTGGACGTTTTTACGTCAATAAAAGTGCTAGTTTAGCTGAAAACGCTAATGTGATCAACGGCAAGAGGTTTTCATGCAATGCTAGTCATGAAAATGAGCCCTTTAGCCTTTGCGGCTAACAATTTAGTTGAATCAACTCTAAACTCTAAAGGACACCTGAAACACAGATCTCTGTTGTTGGGAATGAGGTGGGAATCCGAAGTTTGTGCTAAACTTTTCCTCCTCCGCAGGCTAATCCGATACTAGCCTGCAGGTCTGGATTAGCCAGAGATTACAGCATTAGGGATTATGGTATTAGAGATTAAGGGAGGCATATGTCAGAGGCCTGATAGGGGGAGGTCTGAGGAAAGGTCTGCTATCTGCTTTTAATCTGAATAATAATAGCTAATAATAACAGCTAAAAATATGTCTAAAATTTAAATAACTGAAATAAAAATGTCTGAAATTTTAATAGCTGAAATGTCTAAAATGAAAATGTTGCAATGACCTTTATTGCACACTGCTCTCTCTCTCTCTCAGCCTCTGTGGCCTTATAACCTCCTTTCGATTCCTATGGTTGCATCTCTTTTCTCTTTTTGCTGGTTTCATATTTCCCTTCCTGTAATATTATGTTTATGTCTGATTTGAATGCTAATTTATTATATCTCTTTATTACGTGTATTTATATTTATGGTTATAATAAGCGATTTATTTATTGACTCTACCGAGCTGTGTTATTAATTCAGTCTTAGTAGCGTGTGCATGTGCGTGTGTCCTTGCATTTGCGTGTGCGGATGTGCGTGTGCGGCGGTGCGGTTTCTACTCTTATTCCTATTTACCTCGTCTCCTGTAACTGTGAGCACATGATGAGGCTTCATGCTGATGAATAAATGCAATAAACGGAAGAGGCAGCGCTCTGTGTGTGTGGTGTCTGTGTCTGTGTGGTATCTGTGTCGTGTGTGTGTGTGTAGCATGCTTCTGCAGCGGTTTGGCTCGGTTCTCGTTTGAAAATAAACCATGGTGGTTAAGGACTTTGCCCACTTTCCAGACTTCAGCTCGACTATAGCAGCTGATAGAGGTGGGGTGTGTGTGGGTGTGTGTGTGTGTGTGTGTGTGGTATTCAGATAAATGGAAAAACTCTAAATAGGTGTTTTGTGTGTACAGTAATGTGAATGAGCAGTAACTTCTAGAAAGAATTCTAGAAATATCTAGGAACGCTTCCGTAAGCCATCTATAGATTATTAACCACAGGCCACAACCCCATCTACCATTCTAACTCACACATCTACAATACTAACTCACATACCTACAGTACTGCCTCAGTACTATACTAACAATACAGTGCTAACTCACATACCTACAGTACTGCCTCAGTACTAACTCATATACATATACACACCATACTAACTTACACATCTACATACTAACTCACATATCTACAGTACTAACTCAATACTATACTAACTATTACACTAACTACAATACTAACTCACATACCTACGATACTAACTCAAACATCCACCATCCTAACTCACATATCTACAGTACTGACACATCTACAATACTAACTCACATACAGTACTAACTCAATACAATACTAAGTACAATACTAACTTACCTAACTACAGTACTAACTCACATATCCAGAGTACTAACTCATATACTTACAGTACTAACTCAATACTATACTAACAATACAATACTAACTCACATATCCACAATACTAAGTCACATAACTATAGTACTAGCTCACATATCCACAGTACTAACTCACACATCCACAGTACTAACTCACTTCCCTACAGTACTAACTCACGTATCTACAGTACTAACTCACGTATCTACAGTGCCTAATCATATACTTACAACACTAACTCATATACCTACAATACTAACTCACATATCTACAGTGCTAACTCATATCTACAGTACTAACTCACGTATCTACAATACTAACTCACATCTCTATAGTACTAACTCATGTATCTACAGTACTAACTCACATACCTACAATATTAACTCATATACCTACAATACTAACTCCTATGCCTACAGTGCTAACTCACATCTCTACAATACTAACTCCTATGCCTACAGTGCTAACTCACATCTCTACAATACTAACTCACGTATCTACAGTGCTAACTCACGTATCTACAGTGCTAACTCACGTATCTACAGTGCTAACTCACGTATCTACAATATTAACTCTAATACCTACAGTACTAACTTGCATCTCTACAATACTAACTCACATACCTACAGTACTAACTCACGTCTCTACAGTAATAACTCACATCTCTATAATACTAACTCATATACCTACAATACTAACTCACGTTTCTACAATACTAACTCACATCTCTATAGTACTAACTCACGTATCTACAGTACTAACTCACATACCTACAATATTAACTCCTATGCCTACAGTGCTAACTCACATCTCTACAATACTAACTCCTATGCCTACAGTGCTAACTCACATCTCTACAATACTAACTCATATACCTACAATACTAACTCATATACCTACAATACTAACTCCTATGCCTACAGTGCTAACTCACATCTCTACAATACTAACTCACGTATCTACAGTGCTAACTCACGTATCTACAGTGCTAACTCACGTATCTACAGTGCTAACTCATATACCTAGAATACTAACTCACGTTTCTACAATACTAACTCACATCTCTATAGTACTAACTCACGTATCTACAGTACTAACTCACATACCTACAATATTAACTCATATACCTACAATACTAACTCCTATGCCTACAGTGCTAACTCACATCTCTACAATACTAACTCATATACCTACAATACTAACTCCTATGCCTACAGTGCTAACTCACATCTCTACAATACTAACTCACGTATCTACAGTGCTAACTCACGTATCTACAGTGCTAACTCACGTATCTACAGTGCTAACTCATATACCTACAATATTAACTCTAATACCTACAGTACTAACTCACATCTCTACAATACTAACTCACATACCTACAGTACTAACTCACGTCTCTACAGTAATAACTCACGTCTCTACAGTAATAACTCACATCTCTACAGTACTAACTCACATACCTACAGTACTAACTCACGTCTCTACAGTAATAACTCACATCTCTACAATACTAACTCACATACCTACAGTACTAACTCACGTTTCTACAATACTAACTCACATACCTACAGTACTAACTCACGTTTCTACAATACTAACTCACATACCTACAGTACTAACTCACGTCTCTACAGTACTAACTCACGTCTCTACAGTACTAACTCACATACCTACAGTACTAACTCACATCTCTACAGTGCTAACTCACATATCTACAGTGCTAACTCACATATCTACAGTGCTAACTCACATATCTACAGTACTAACTCACGTTTCTACAATACTAACTCACATACCTACAGTACTAACTCACGTTTCTACAATACTAACTCACATACCTACAGTACTAACTCACGTCTCTACAGTACTAACTCACATCTCTACAATACTAACTCACATCTCTACAATACTAACTCACATCTCTACAGTGCTAACTCACATCTCTACAGTGCTAACTCACATATCTACAGTGCTAACTCACATATCTACAGTGCTAACTCACATATCTACAGTATCTCATATCTACAGTACTAACCCACATATCTAGAGTATTAATTCATATCTATGGCAATGACTCATATCTACAGTACTGTCTCATCTACAGTACTAACATACATCTAATGTACTAACTCATATGTATAAATATAAAACATTAATGAGCAGTGAGTAAATTCTGCTCATTAATAATTTTTTTGCTGATATAACTACAGTATTAACTCACATAGCTACAGTAATAACTCATGAAACTTGATTACTAAGACCTTTCTATCATATAGTCTTTTCATATAGAAGTAAGGCTTTTTGTTTTGTTTTTTTCCTACTGCAGCGCTGTCCAGGCGTAGCGCAAGACTGGTGACCAGTGGCTACTACCCCCATGATGACGACGCTGCCAGCACCAGCTCTACTGGATCTACTGGACAGATCTCGTACAGGGAGAGCCCAGTCAGGTAAGACTGGCAGATAAGCCAGATACCATGAGACCACCGTCACCCAAATTTGTCTGGTTGTTGCTTGTGCGGATACTTCCATGGAATACTGTTGGTGGCAGTGGAAGGAAGAAGCCACACACCAGTGACCTGAAGAACCAACTAAATGGAGAACCAACAAATTGTTGGCAAACCGCCATGATTTCAGACATCCAGCGAGCAGTGGTGTCCTCCATGAGTCATCGGCAGACGGCTGCACCACACAGGACTACATGCACACAGAGCGTTACCACGACTGTCCTTAACACCACGTCACCATCACCAAAGACTGCAGTGGTGTCGTACCAGACTGTCATGGAGTGACTCAGAATGGCAGCGGGTCATCTTCAGTGACGAGTCCCGCTTTAGTCTTGGTGGAGACGCCCAACGAATCCGTGTGTGGAGGCACCGTGGTCAGCACCAAGATGAACGGTTTGTCATCACACGTCCAGAAGACCTGGTGTCACTCCACCTCCGCCCCTACCGCACCATCTGCAGGAACTGTGTGAGGATGTTCAAACTGCATGGGATGGATTACCACAGGACACCATTAGGAACCTCTACAGCTCCATACCGAGACGTCTGGCGTGTTGGGTTAGCAAACACGGCGGCCCGACGCCATACTGAGAGACAGACTTCTGTATGTGTAGCTCAATAAATATTGATCATATCAGTCTAAATTTATCATCAGCTATTGATCCTGGTCACCTTTATGTTCCTTCCCCACACCTCCGTCTGGCTGCAGCTGTATTTTAGATGATGAGTGTGTGTACAATCTCTCTCTCTCTCTCTCTCTCTCTCTCTCTCCAGAGTCTTTAAAAAGAAGACAGGAAGCCGCAGAGCGGGTGGGTCTTCTCGCGCCTCGAGCCGCACCAGCAGCGTTAGCGAATTTCAGAGCCCATACAGCAGCGCGCCTGTCAAAGCAGAAGATGTCACGGGTCAGTGCTGATGGCATCACAGCCATCCGGTTGTAATCCCTTGATAATAATCTGTAATCAGTAATATAATCCCAACACACATTAATGTGTCATGTGTTACGAATATAATGCAGTAGAATTTATGGTTTTATTAAAAACAAGTTACAGTAGACTTATGTTTCATATCTCTGTTCTATCTATCTATCTATCTATCTATCTATCTATATGCACGCATGTTTCTACCCACAGAACGAGTGTTGCTGTTCACCTGTAGCTACGATAGCATTTTCTATAGATCTCAGTTCTACTCTAGTAGCTACAATGCTAACTCTAATAGCTGCTCACAGTTACATACTAATGTAAGCTGTATATAATGTACCCTGTAACAGCAGCTGTGACTGGATTGGGCATGGACTAGACAAGGATGTAGCCACATCAATGTTCAGACACTCTGTCCCAAAGCATTGCTCAGTTGGTCCAGATTTGGTGGATGCCTCCCCTGGCCCAATTCCGAGGAGAATTCCCTGTAGACTGGGATTTTCCCACTGCTGGTAGACCCCGTATGACCGCACGCTTCCATACACCTGCAGATTCAGCTACTTCCTTCACACTATGGTCTTGGGCCACGCCCACATGCTCAGTCACTCCTTTTAGCCAATCACTAACATCTGCTGTGGAGCGTTTTCCACACATGGACTGAGACATTCCCTGCACTGTAGCACCTTCTCCCAATCTATGGATCCCGCCACTCATGTATTTAAAGCCCCGTCATCTTCATACAGCGCCATCTGCAGGAGGCTGTTTATTTAAGGTGGAGAAAGTCCAAGGATCCCATGTAGCGTTTGAGTGAGAGACTATAGGGTCCTGAGGGCAAGGGGTCTCGCCACTGATCAGCTCTTAGGACATATAGGCAATCACTCCTTCCATCTCCAGTGCTAGCTCTTATGTCCACCTAAAGCTACTACATACACATCCAATCCAACAACAACACTTACTCAGATAGCTATAATGCTAACTGACGTAGCTACCATATTAGCTTATATAGGTACATTACTAACTCTCATATCTACAACGCTAACTCACGACTGTAATGCTAACGCTAACAGCCCCTTGACACTTCTCTTGTAGCTACAGTACCGTGTGTACCGTTAGCATGGTATCTCAGAGTGCTCACTCATACAGCCACAATGCTAACTCTACTGACAGGACCCAATATTGTCCTTCCAGGATTGGGCTCGCTCGTTCGCGGTCCTACCCAGAGGAGGGGTCTTGCCATGCGGCCTCCAAGCAGTACGGTGACTCTTCTGACGACCAGCACCTCCACTCCCATGGAGGTGCCAGACTTCTCCTCAGGATACTCCTCCTCAGATGATGGCTTCTACAGGGGCAGCCTGCCTAACACCAGCTCCAGTGAGTATGTGTGTGTGTGTGGTGGGAGAGATCTTGCGCATGCGCTTGTGTGCAGTCTAGCAGGTGTGGAAGTGTGTATGTGCATTCGTGACATGAGGTAATATCCTCTGAGCGTGTGTGTGTGTGCGTGTTAAGCTATTCTCGCAGTGTAACCACCCTCCTCCTGTTTCCTGTGTGTGTGTCGCTGTCACCACTGTGGTGTAACGGCTTGTCCTGTATCACACTGCAGGACACTCGTTGTCTGTGTAGTGTTTAGTGATGTAGTTTTGACTGTTGTTGTGTAGGGTGGGATGTGTAGTGTATACGCCGCTGTGAGGTGTAGTGTATATGCTGCTGTGAGGTGTAGGGTGGGATGTGTAGCGTATACACTGCTTTTGGGTGTAGGGTGGGATGTGTAGTGTATACGCTGCTGTGAGGTGTATGGTGTGATGTGTAGTGTATACGCTGCTGTGAGGCGTAGGGTGGGATGTGTAGTGTATACGCCGCTGTGAGGTTTAGTGTATATGCCGCTGTGAGGCGTAGGGTGGGATGTGTAGTGTACATGCCGCTGTGAGCCGTATGGTGGGAGGTGTAGTGTATACGCCACTGTGAGGTGTAGGGTGGGATGTGTAGTGTATACGCAGCTGTTGGGTGTAGGGTGGGGTGTGTAGTGTATACGCCGTTGTGAGGTGTAGGGTGGGATGTGTAGTGTATACTCCTCTGTGAGGTGTAGGGTTGGATGTGCAGAGTACATGCCGCTGTGAGGTGTAGGGTGGGATGTGTAGTGTATATGCGGCTGTTGGGTGTAGGGTGGGATGTGTAGTGTATACGCTGCTGTGAGGTGTAGGGTGGGATGTGTAGTGTATACGCCGCTGTGAGGTGTAGGGTGGGATGTGTAGTGTATACGCTGCTGTGAGGCGTAGGGTGGGATGTGTAGTGTATACGCCGCTGTGAGGTGTAGTGTATATGTTGCTGTAAGGTGTAGGGTGGGATGTATGTTTTGTGTATACACCACTGTGAGGTGTAGGGTTAGATGTGTAGTGTATACAATGCTGTGAGGTGTAGGGTGGGATGTGTAGTGTATACATCGCTGTGAGGCGTAGGGTGGGAGGTGTAGTGTATACGCCGCTGTGAGGTGTAGGGTGGGATGTGTAGTGTATAGATTGCTGTGAGGCGTAGGGTGGGAAGTGTAGTGTATACGCCGCTGTGAGGCGTAGGGTGGGAAGTGTAGTGTATACGCTGCTGTGAGGTGTAGGGTGGGATGTGTAGTGTATACGCCGCTGTGAGGCGTAGGGTGGGATGTGTAGTGTATACATTGCTGTGAGGCGTAGGGTGGGATGTGTAGTGTACACGCCGCTGTGAGGTGTAGGGTGGGATGTGTAGTGTATACGCTGCTTTTGGGTGTAGGGTGGGATGTGTAGTGTATACGCCGCTGTGAGGTGTAGGGTGGGATGTGTAGTGTATATGCCGCTGTGAGGCGTAGGGTGGGATGTGTAGTGTATACGCCGCTGTGAGGCGTAGGGTGGGAAGTGTAGTGTATACGCCGCTGTGAGGCGTAGGGTGGGAAGTGTAGTGTATACGCTGCTGTGAGGCGTAGGGTGGGAAGTGTAGTGTATACATTGCTGTGAGGTGTAGGGTGGGAAGTGTAGTGTATAAGCCGCTGTGAGGTGTAGTGTATACGCCGCTGTGAGGCGTAGGGTGGGATGTGTAGTGTATACATTGCTGTGAGGTGTAGGGTGGGAAGTGTAGTGTATAAGCCGCTGTGAGGTGTAGTGTATACGCCGCTGTGAGGTGTAGGGTGGGATGTGTAGTGTATACATTGCTGTGAGGTAACATATATACGCTACACGTTGCACCCTACACCTAACATCAGCGTATGCTACACATCCCACCCTTCACCTTATAGCAACAAACAGACGTTTAGACACCTGTAACGTGGAGGATATACGAATGTAGAATGGAATCATGTAGAATGTCGTTCTCTTCCAGGTTCCTCTCAGTCTCCAGCTGAGGTGGAGTTTAAGCTCCGGGATGTGCTGACTTCTCCAGGTGCTGAAAAACAAACAGTCACTGGCACACTGTAAAAGACATCATACATACTTACATATACATACATACACATACATACATACATACACATACATATATATATATATATATATATATATATATATATATATATATATATATATATATATACATACAGATTTTTATAATCTGATATATGTCCCACTATGGATGTCTTTACTGATGTTGGCGTTTATCATTTCTGCACCTGTGTTTGTTTAGGACGTGCTCTTTCAATGGTGTACTGGTGGTTGGGAACAGCCTGGTACAGTCTGACATCTGGAATGTCACTGATCAACGTTTCTCTCCTTAGCAGGTGTGTGGGTGTGTGTTTGGTAATTAAGCCACATCTCTAAGACTGTTTGGTCAAGTCAAAGTTTGTCATTAGCGTTAGCCAAACTCAGGAAGGTTTAGCTGATGCACAAATGGTGGCTGAGTGTACCCTGGCTTGCACAAACTTTATGGAGTCCTGAAGGAAACCGGAGTTCTCCTCACGAAAGTCAGCTACTGAGGTGTACGAAGAAACAACCACGTAAGCCAAACCCATTTTGGAGACAAGGGCTGGGGACTACTGAAGTAAACACTGAACCTGCCAACAAAGTCAACAGAGGTCTGTTTGGAGATGAAGAAGGAGCAGGATTTGATGATGGGAACACCTGGCCAGTTGGGTGGACCTTTGGGTTTGGGTGGCAGCCAGTGGCACAGAAAACACTGCATGAGTAGATGGAGGAACGGATCCCACTGAACTTGACCTGGAAGCCAATGTGTGGACACGGCCGGTCAAGACACGGAAGCCGAACTTGACTGGAATCTACAACCGGACAATAAATAAAGGAACGCCATGCAAAAGTTTGGGCACCCCAACAGATTGGCGCTCTCAGATACCTCTTACCAAATTCCCAGAAATTAGTTAGCTACTTTGCTAAACTACGCAGTGTATACTCTGTACTGATCTTAGGAGCTCGAGTTCTGCAGACTACGACACACAATATTAGCATACTACATCGGTTCTCGCTAACGTGATGCTTACGTCATACGGAGCTGGCCTCTGATAGGCTGCTTCAATGTAGGTTTTTTCTCACAACACTTTATTAACTACAACAGACTTATTTTACAGGCTGTCTGGACACATTTATACACCCCTTCTGGTCCTGCCACTACCGCAGCCACCTTTCCGTTTCTCGTTGCATTGTGGGATATAGTGTCCATCATTACCATACTCAGAAATCGACTGGTTCTAAGTATATTCAACTTTGACATTCATCACTGTACAACCACTGTACATACTCAAGCACTAGTTAGTACTGCGCAGTTTGGACACGCCCAGTATGAGGCTGAAGCGAAGTGTTCCCAGGTTGACACAAGTTGAGAGCTGGAGACCGAGAAATCGTTCCCAGAGAACCGCTGGTAGGGGTGTTAGAAAGGCAAACCAGAAGCCCCTGGTACGACTGCAAAAGACAATTAAGATGATTTCGGAGACTCTGGAGCGGGTGGAAGGAGGGAAGAATGGATTTAATGAAAAACCAGAAAAAGAAAACAGCTGGAGATTAAAGAGGATAATGATCCTAACCACACCTCCAAAAACCCACAGTGGGCTACCTCAAGAGGAGCAAGCTGCAGGCCCCCTTACAGTCCCCGACCTAGACCTCATCTACAACACCTGTGGGTAGACCTCAAAAGCAGCACAGGCAAGATGGCCCCAGAGCCTCACAGAAGTGGAGACAGCTAATGTTAGCAAGCTGGGTTACCTGCCAGAGGTGGTGTTACTAGGGACTGACGGTGCAGAGTGACCGGGCGTTTGGTGCTGTAGTTTTGAAGCTGTAAAAAAAATAAAAATAAAGTTTCTTATCATCACAGAAATGTCATTTTAATTAGTTTCCTATTTGGAAATCAGGTCACCTTTCACCTAGCCTAATTGAACGGTTGACCGGGGTACCCAAACTTTTGCATGTTACCATATGCACGTATGTATAAATATGAATATATATAATAATAGATTTTAAGGTGTTAAGTGAGTGTGAGCGTGCGTATGTGCGAGTGTGTGCGTGTATGAGTGTGTGTGAGTGAGCGTGCGTATGTGCGTGAGTGTGTGTGTGTGTGCGTGTATATGAGTGTGTGTGAGTGAGCGTGCATATGTGCGTGAGTGTGTGCGTGTGTGTAAGAAAGAGTGTGTATGTGTGTGAGAGAGAGAGAGAGTGTGTGTGGGTGTGTGTGAGTGTGTGTGTGTGAGAGTGGGTGTGCGTGTGTGAGACTGTGTGTAAGAGAGAGAGAGTGTGTGTGTGTGTGTGCGTATGTGTGCATGAGTGTGTGCATGTGTGCAAGTGTAAGAGAGAGAGTGTGTGTGTGTAAGAGAGAGAGAGTGTGCGTGTGTGTAAGAGAGAGAGTGTGTGTGTGTGTGTGTATGTGAGTGTATGAGTGTGTGTGTGTGTGTGTGTGTGTGTGCGCGCATGTGTGCAAGTGTAAGAGAGAGAGAGTGTGTGTGTGTAAGAGAGAGAGAGTGTGCGTGTGTGTAAGAGAGAGAGTGTGTGTGTGTGTGTGTGTGTGTATGTGAGTGTATGAGTGTGTGTGTGTGTGTGTGTGTGTGTGCGCGCATGTGTGCAAGTGTAAGAGAGAGAGAGAGTGTGTGTGTAAGAGAGAGAGAGTGTGTGTGTGTGTAAGAGAGAGAGAGTGTGTGTGTGTGTGTAAGAGAGAGAGTGTGTGTGTGTGTGTGTGTGTGTGTGTGTGTGTGTGTGTGTGTGTGTGTGTGTGTGTATGTGTGTGTGTGGGTGTATGTGTGTGAGTGTGGGTGTATGAGTGTGTGTGTGTGAGTGTGGGTGTGGGTGCGTATGCACGGTATGAGCTCACCGTCTCTCTGTTTATCCTCAGTCGCGTTGCGGACGTGAGGAAGACCATCCTCCTCCTCCTCCTTCTCCTCCTCCTGCTTTTTGGTGAGTGTGCAGAGACATTGCTGAATCACAACAGCCTCTCAGTCCCTCACACCATATGTTGCTGCACACCATACACCAACAGCAGGTCATATTGAGGAAGTCTGTGGTGATGGGTATACTGGTGACTGTGTGAGGTAAAGGTGCGGTAGGTCCAGGTACGTTCTGCATCACCCTCAGGTGCGTTGTTGACCGGTGAGTTGTTGTTGTTGCCTGCAGGTATATGGTACTGGTATCCTTATGTTTCTGCTCAGCTGTTTCGCAGTGCGTCACGAAGCCCACCGGTTCAGCCAGCTCGCACGCATGTACCCGTTCGTCCCCCTGTGGATGTGAGTACGGTCACCTTTGGAACACACAACCAACACTATCACTTATTAACCTCAGTGTCCACTTTATTAGGAACACTTAACTTGGCCCCCCACCTACGTCACATGCCCACTACACATGTACCAGACTGTAGGCTCCTGATATCTGCTCGTCAGCGGCCCTGTGGTCAAAACAGACGGGCGAACTGGACACCAACAAGCTAGGAGCTTCTAATAAAGTGGACGACATGCTAATGCTAATGCTAAACGCTTATTACAATGACTCGGCTCTTTTCTTTGGCGCCCCCTGCAGGACAAGTTAGCCCATGCCAGTTTGCTGGCTATGAGGGAGGAAATATATGCAGAGCTGCACGAACGTGAAGCCAAGTGGTCTGAGAGCAGAGCCAGAGAAATGGAGGACATGCTGGTGAGAAATGGGGGGAGGTGCGGGGAGAGGCGGTGGTGGTACAGTGCTGTTTATATGCCGTGTGTGGAGATCTGAGTGTGTGTGGAGATCTGAGTGTGTGTGGACGCTCATGTTCTGCTCTCTCTATTTTTCCCTCCATCAGAGAGAGATCACGCTGCTTAAACAAGACGGACAAAAGCAGAAGCTCACACATGAGGTGAGGAAACCCAACACACACACACACACACACACACACACACACTGACACTTCAAAACTGCTCAGTACACCAGGGTTCATAACTGCAGGGTTCAGAAATAATTAGTACACCACGGTTCAGAACTGCTCAGTACAGCTGGGTTCAGAACTGCTCAGTACTGTAGTGTTCAGAACTCTCAGTACCCAAGAGTTCAGAACTACTCAGTCTACTAGGTTTCAGAAATGCTTAGTACTGTAGGGTCCAGAACTGCTTAGTACACCAGGGTTCGGAACTTAAGGGTTCAGAATTACTCAGTACTGCAGGGTTCAGTATTACTCAGTACTGCAGGGTTCAGTACTGCAGGGTTCAGTACTGCTGGGTTCAGAATTACTCTGTACTGCAGGGTTCAGTACTGCAGGGTTCAGAACTGCAGTGTTCAGAATTACTCAGTACTGTAGGGTTCAGAATCCCTCAATATTGTAGGGTTCGGTACTGTAGGGTTCAGAATCACTCAGTATTGTAGGGTTCAGTACCGCAGGGTTCAGAATTACTCAGTACCGCAGGGTTCAGAATTACTCAGTACTGCAGGGTTCAGAATTACTCAGTACTGCAGGGTTCAGAATTACTCAGTACTGTAGGGTTCAGAATTACTCAGTACTGCTCACACGCATGTACCCGTTCGCCCCCCTGTGGATGTGAGTACGGTCACCTTTGGAACACACAACCAACACTATCACTTATTACCCTGTGTCCACTTTATTAGAAACACTTAACTTGTACCCCCACCTACGTCACATGCCCACTACACATGTACCAGACTGTAGCCTCCTGATATCTGCTTGTCAGCGGCCCTGGACACCACAACCTG
This sequence comes from Prochilodus magdalenae, assembly GCA_024036415.1. Lineage (NCBI taxonomy): Eukaryota > Metazoa > Chordata > Actinopteri > Characiformes > Prochilodontidae > Prochilodus > Prochilodus magdalenae. Next base: position 138,860 of record JAMWET010007080.1, on the reverse strand, counting down.
GACACCAACAAGCTAGGAGCTTCTAATAAAGTGGATAACATGCTAATGCTAATGCTAAACGCTTAGTACAATAACTCTGCTCTATTCTTTGGCGCCCCCTGCAGGACAAGTTAGCCCATGCCAGTTTGCTGGCTATGAGGGACGAAATGTATGCTGATCTGCACAAACGTGAAGCCAAGTGGTCTGAGAGCAGAGCCAGAGAAATGGAGGACATGCTGGTGAGAGATGGGGGGAGGTGCGGGGAGAGACGGCGGTGGCACAGTGCTGTTTATATGCCGTGTGTGGAGATCTGAGTGTGTGTGGTCATGTTCTGCTCTCTCTGTCCTTCCCTCCATCAGAGAGAGATCACGCTGCTTAAACAAGACGGACAAAAGCAGAAGCTCACACATGAGGTGAGGAAACCCAACACACACACTAACAATTCAAAACTGCTCAGTACACCAGGGTTCATAACTGTTTAGTACACCAGGGTTCAGAACTGTTCAGTACTGTAGGGTTCAGAACTGCTTAGGGTTCAGAACTGTTTAGTACACCAGGGTTCAGAAATGCTCAGTAGTGCAGGGTTCAGAACTGTTTAGTACACCAGGGTTCAGAAATGCTCAGTAGTGCAGGGTTCAGAACTGTTTAGTACACCAGGGTTCAGAACTGTTCAGTACTGTAGGGTTCAGAACTGCTTAGGGTTCAGAACTGTTTAGTACTGTAGGGTTCAGATATGCTCAGTAGTGCAGGGTTCAGAACTGCTTAGTACACCAGGGTATAGAACTGCTCAGTACTCTAGGGTTCAGAACTGTTTAGTACTGTAGGGTTCAGAAATGCTCAGTACTGCAGGGTTCAGAACTGCTCAGTACTGTAGGGTTCAGAACTGCTCAGTAGTGCAGGGTTCAGAACTGCTCAGTACTGTAGGGTTCAGAACTGCTCAGTAGTGCAGGGTTCAGAACTGCTCAGTACTGTAGCGTTCAGATCGGGTTACATTAACTTCCATTAACACTTCAGAATGTTAAGCTTTAAGGTCCAGACTGAACTACTACCATGAACGCAGTCTGTGTTCTCAGTAATATTTGTAGGAGCTTCTGAAAGTCAGAAAACCATCAGCGATGCCGTGCTGCTTCCTGTTTACCGTGCCATGGCAACATCACACTAAACAGGAAGTGCACTGATAAAAGTGGGACAGGCCCAGTGACAAATTTAATTCTGAGAGTGTGTGTGTGTGTGTGTGTAGGTGCTGCAGACGGATCTGAAGGACCTGAGAGTTCAGCTGAAGACGTAAGTGTTTAGACGTTGCTAAGGCTTGTGTGAGCCACACACTCTGAGTAAGTGTGGGTGTTTTATATTGTCTCTGTCTCCCCCTAGTGTTCACTCAGAGCATGACAGTGGGATTAAGGAGCAGCTGAGTGGAATCAATCATAAAATTTCTGAACTGAGATCCGACGTGTCCGTCCTCCGGTCATCTTCTGAACTCCTCACTCTCAGACTGGACGCCCAGGAATCCCAGAATGCTAAAGTAGAGCCTACACACACACACACACACACACACACACGCTACTGATGTTTGTATTACTATAGCTAAATAATACTAAACCTAACCCTAACCTCAGTATCCATACCTAACCCTAACCTCAGTATCCATACCTACACTTAACCCTTACCTCAGTATCAATACCTAACCCTAACCTCAGAATCCATACCTAACCCTAACCTCAGTATCCATACCTAACCCTAACCTCAGTATCCATACCTACACTTAACCCTTACCTCAGTATCAATACCTAACCCTAACCTCAGAATCCATACCTAACCCTAACCTCAGTATCCATACCTACACTTAACCCTTACCTCAGTATCAATACCTACCTCAGTATCCCTAACCTACCTAAACCCTAACCTCAGTAATACCATACCTAACCCTAACCTCAGTATCCATACATCCATACCTACTTATCCATACCTACACTTCCTCAGTATCAATACCTAACCCTAACCTCAGTATCCATACCTAACCCTAACCTCAGTATCCATACCTACACTTAACCCTAACCTCAGTATCCATACCTAACCCTAACCTCAGTATCCATACCTAACCCTAACCTCAGTATCCATACCTAACCCTAACCTCAGTATCCATACCTACACTTAACCCTTACCTCAGTATCAATACCTAACCCTAACCTCAGTATCCATACCTAACCCTAACCTCAGTATCCATACCTACACTTAACCCTTACCTCAGTATCAATACCTAACCCTAACCTCAGAATCCATACCTAACCCTAACCTCAGTATCCATACCTAACCCTAACCTCAGTATCCATACCTACACATAACCCCTCAGTACCATCAGTATCATACCTACCTAACCCTAACCTTAGTATCCTCAGTATCCATACCTAATCCTAACCTCAGTATCCATACCTAAACTTAAACCTAACCTCAGTATCCATACTACCTAACCCTAACCTCAGTATCCATAAACCTCAGTAATACCTAACCTCTAACCTAACCCTAACCTCAGTATCCATACCTACACTTAACCCTTACCTCAGTATCAATACCTAACCCTAACCTCAGTATCCATACCTAACCCTAACCTCAGTATCCATACCTACACCTAACCTTAACCTCAGTATCCATACCTACACTTAACCCTAACCTCAGTATCCATACCTACACTTAACCCTAACCTCAGTATCCATACCTAACCCTAACCTCAGTATCCATACCTACACTTAACCCTAACCTCAGTATCCATACCTAACCCTAACCTCAGTATCCATACCTACACTTAACCCTAACCTCAGTATCCATACCTAACCCTAACCTCAGTATCCATACCTAACCCTAACCTCAGTATCCATACCTACACTTAACCCTAACCTCAGTATCCATACCTAACCCTAACCTCAGTATCCATATCTAACCCTAACCTCAGTGTCAATACCTAACCCTAACCTCAGTATCCATACCTACACCTAACCCTAACCTCAGTATCCAAACCTACACTTAATCCTAACCTCAGTATCCAAACTTAAACTTAACCCTAACCTCAGTATCCATACCTAAACTTAACCCTAACCTCAGTATCCATACCTACACTTAATCCTAACCTCAGTATCCAAACTTAAACTTAACCCTAACCTCAGTATCCATACCTACACTTAAACCAAACCTCAGTACCTCATAACCCCTAACAGTCTCCCGTATCCATACTAACCCTAACACCTCAGTATCCATACCTAACCTCAGTAACCTCAGTATCCATATCCATACCCTACCTACACTCTCAGTAACCAAATCCATACCTAACCCTAACCTCAGTATCCATACCTAACCCTAACCTCAGTATCCATACCTAACCCTAACCTCAGTATCCATACCTAACCCTAACCTCAGTATCCATACCTACACTTAAACCAAACTTCAGTATCCGAACCCTAACCTTTGAATACATGCAAATCTGAGCTGAGCTTTGTTCGTGAAGGTGTAACACCTCCTTCCTGCAGCTGAAGGCCGAGCTCTCTGATTGGCTGCTGCAGCAGCTGTCTGGGTCCGTGGAACCGCAGCAGGATGTAGTGGTGCATCCTGAGCTGCAGACGGCGCTGGAGGCCCTGGAAAAGAAGATAATGGACAGACTCCGACAAGACAGGGAGAAGAAGGAGAGAGACGTGTGGAGAACGGTGGGGCAGACCCTGCATGAAGAAGGAGCTGGAGCAGTCACCGTTAAGGTGCGTCTCAGTGTGTGTATTTAGCTATTTGTGGGGACCGATGTCCCGAGAAAGATGGAACCTTGGACATGCGGTTTGGTTAGTAACAGACGTGTGTACCGATGTGTGCTACAGGACGTAGAGCGGATCGTCCACAGGGCACTGAGTCTGTACAGGGCTGACGGGGTCGGAATGGCTGACTATGCGCTGGAATCCTCAGGTACAGCAGCCCCCCAGCGTTTCTCAACCTCATCTGTCTGCTGGGCTGGATATGAGTAAGAGTGTGTGTTTGTGTATGTGTGTGTAGGTGCCAGTGTGATAAGCACCCGTTGCTCAGAGACGTATCACACCAAAACCGCATGCCTCAGTCTGTTCGGAATCCCCCTGTGGTACCACTCTGAAAGTCCCCGCACTGTTACACAGGTAACACACACAAACACAGTTCTGCATCACTGTATTCACAATGACTCAAGAAACCTGACCACTAGAGGTCACCACTCATGGTCAAAAGAACAGCTGCCAACAGGAACGAAACGTGGTGGGTAGGTTTGACATTGTGAGACCTGTGACGTAGCTGCACCACGCAGGACTACATGCACACAGACCGTTACCACGACTGTCCTTAACACCACGTCACCGTCACCAAAGATTGCAGTGGTGTCGTACCAGACTGTCATGGAGGGACTCAGAATGGCAGCGGGTCATCTTCAGTGACGAGTCCCGCTTTAGTCTTGGTGGAGACGCCCAACGAGTCCGTGTGTGGAGGCACCGTGGTCAGTACCAAGATGAACGGTTTGGTGTCACACATCCAGAAGGCCTGGTGTCGCTCCACCTCCACCCACATTATCACAGGACACCATTAGGAACCTCTACAGCTCCATACCGAGACGTCTGGCGTGTTGGGTTAGCAAACACGGCGGCCCGACTCCACCATACTGAGAGACAGACTTCTGTATGTGTAACTCAGTAAATATTGATCATATCAGTCTAAATTTATCATCAGTTATTGATCCTGGTCACCTTTATCTTCCTTCCCAACACTACCGCTACCCCACACCTCCTTCTGGGTGCAGCTGTTCTTTTGAGGATGAGTGTAATTTGACTGTTTGTAATGCTAGCTAGGTTAGCATTAAGTCTTGCTAGCTAGAGCTAGTAGGGTAGCAGTACTGGTGTTGATACGATTCGCGTATGTGTGGTTTCAGCCTGAGCTGTATCCTGGTAAGTGCTGGGCCTTCCGTGGTTCTGAGGGCTTCCTGGTGATCTCTCTGTCCTACCCGGTCCAAGTTACTCACGTCACCATGGAGCACGTGCCACGGGCCCTCTCGCCCACTGGAAACATCAGCAGCGCTCCAAAGGACTTCTCTGTTTACGTGAGTCAAACAAACACTACATACACAGCTCGCTTTTAAACCTGGCTCTGGTCACTTCATAACGTGTGCCTGTTTCTCCAGGGAATGACCGATGAGAACGCGGAAGGAAAACTACTCGGTACATTCACTTATGACCAAGATGGAGAATCCATCCAGACCTTCCAGATTCCGGTGAGAAAGGGGTGGGGGGGAAACATGCAAAAAAAAAAAAAAAATTTAGAAAAAAAATTGGAGAAAAAAAACCGCACTGTAGATTTGAACATTCTCAGCGAAACCCCATCAAATAAATTGTTAATTCAGGAAGTTGTTAAATCATAAATATTAGAGTGTATTTATCTCCCTAATTTCTTGACAAGTTATCTGCCTTAAGATTTTGTCACAAAAAAACCTTATTTTAATTTTATTTTATTATTTATAACCAATATTAATTTTATTAAAAATTTGTTCTTAATATTAAGTTTATTGAGGCTACATTCTGGATGATATTTTAATTAAAACTTAATTCAAATAAAATTATTAGAAATCTTAGTTATATATTTCTTAGTTAGAGCTACATTCTGGGTATGAAGGTTATTAAAACCTAGTTCTAAAAATCATTTTATTAAAGATAAAGTGGTATTATAAATTTTTATTCACTAGCTTCATCATCACTTTATCCTGGATGTTAATTTTATTAAAAATTATTATAAAAATACATTTTATTGGAGCATTATTCAAAATGTTCATTCATTCATTTCATCATAATTTTATTCTGGATGTTAATTCTATTACAACGTAATTCTAGATACTACTTTTTATTCAATTTCCAATCTAGATATCAACATTTTAGATTCAAAAGTTTTACTTTGGAAGCTAATTTTATTTGAACTTCATTCTGGATATTAAGTTTATTAGAGCTTTTATTTTTGGTATTATTTTAATAAAAGCTTCATTGTGAATATTAAGTTTCTTAGAATTTCATTTGGATTTTTGATTTTTGAAGTTTTAGACATATTTTCTGTGTAAATTTTTATAAAAAATTACATTCTGAAAATAATTGTTATTAGAGCACCATTGAAAATGTTTATTTATTAATTTCATCATAATTTTATTCTGGATGTTAATTTTATTACAACATAATTCTAGACATTATTTTTTAAATTAAATTTCCATTCTAGATATCAACTTAATTGAACTTTTACACCGGAAGTTAATTTTATTTAAACTTTCTGGATATTAAATGTATTAAAAACTCATTCTAAAAATACATTTTATTAGAGCTAGAGCATTATTTTAAGTTTTTCATTAATTATTTTCATCTTTTATTGTAGATATGACTTTTTAAAAATAAATTTCCATCTAGATATCAACTTAATTGGGGCTTTACTCTTGAAGTTTATTAATTTATTTAGTTTAGTAACTTCATTCTGGATGTTGATTTTATTAAAACTCTAGATATTCTAGAACATTCTAGATATCAAGTTTTCTAGAGCTGTATTCTGGATATTATCTGGATGTGTCATTCCAGCTGTTAATTTTGTTATAACGTGATTAAAGATATGAAAGTTATGAGAACTTTAGGACGTTATTTGGCTTTCTTAGCCAAGAAATATTTAATATTTAATTTGTTCAGCTTTTTACTGATTAGAAGGCTGTGAAGTCCTGCAGGAAGAGATTCTAGAAGTGTCTGTTCTTACTGTGGGGGTTCAGTTTCCCAGTGCTGTGTCACAGTGTGGGCTGTTGTGTGTTCAGGACTCTCCGACCGAGGTGTATCGGCTGACGGAGCTGCGGATCCTAAGTAACTGGGGTCACCCGGAGTACACCTGCGTCTACCGCTTCCGAGTGCACGGCGAACCCTCCACCACCTGAGAGAGAAGAACAAAGAGAGACTTCATAATACAAAGGACAAACTCGCTCACCCCGAGTGGAGTCTGAATTTGGGTCACTGAATTTCTCGGTATTTGATTAATCTCTCTTTTCTGGACGACTTTCAGGAAACTCCGGAAACGCTGGCCGAGTGCGTCATGTCCGTACTATGTCAGTAAATAACCAGAACACCAAAAAACCAAATATCAAATACTCAACACAAACAGGTCTGAGGCGTGCGGGATATGAATATGCAAAATCTGTTAATACACTGAGCGACCCGGAAGCGAATTCCACGATTTGCACTATTTCCTACGGACTCCAAATGAACGTACCTCGTATTTATTTAATATTCCGTTTGTGTTTTGTTTCTATCAGTACGATGAAAAATCTTCATTTAAAACCTGGAATTAAAAGAGTAGTTCAACCAGGAATGCTAACACGGGTAATAGCTACTGACTAGCAAGATTAGCCTAATCTGCATAATCCCAGTTAGTTTCCGATTTTGCCGTACAGTTGTTTCCTCGTACCTAATGCAGCTAAAGACAGACGATTAAAAAAAATGACATTACGAAGTTTTATTTATTAGGTCAAAATTCTAGAAATTCAATATTTTTGAAGGAAAGATCTATTATATGATATTTAATGCCTGGATACACCGAGCCAATCAAATTCTGCCGCAGTAACAATATTACTATTATTACTATTACTATTATTATTTAACCAGTTCATTTGCATATCATTAGGAAGATGTTTCATGACGACCCACATGACTATAGAAAGCGCTTAGCTTGAAATGTATTTTACTGCTGTCTGTTATTATTCTTATTATAATAATAATTAGTTCACTTTTGATATTGAAAAGCACCTTCAGCATATTAATAGGCGGGCACTTTACAGTCAGTGCGTCTGCTCGGTGTATCTAGGCAACACGCCTGTTGTGTTATTTTAGATCATTGTAATGTTCTATGTACAGTCATATTGTAATACAGTGAGTTTGCTGATTGTAAATATGCGAATCATTTTTCAATTGCACTTATTAAAGCGTTTTTATTAGCTTAGCTCTTAGCGCTTAGCACTGAACCACCCAATGGCTAACATTTGATGCAACTTTATTCAAAAATGTAAGCTTGAAGCGAGTTTAACTCGCCCAAGTTCTGCAGTTGTGTGCAAAGTTTATGCAAAAAATGATTAAATAAATAATTAAATTAAATAAAATAATCAAGTAAAGTGAAGATTTTAAAGTTAACTGATGAGTTAGTAAGACAACAGGGAGCAGATTTAATATAAAATGCAACCTGTAAAAAAGTTTTGGCACATTTTTTTTTAATGTTGTATTTACATGTGTTCGCTGTAGAAGACACAGTCACTTGTGATTGGACCAGGGGAGCGTAAAATTTTGCATATGACTGTAACAAACCGGGGGAGAAAATTAATACAGCGTAGTATCGCTATATTTTGTCGATACACGTCAGGTATCAATATTTTAGTGCATGAATGTAAGGTAAGGTTTATGACAGTGTTAGTCAGTCCATCTGTTTAGTAACCTCAGTAGACAGACATGGAATTAACAGATTAAGAATATTTCATCTTGTTATATACAGATTAATAAATGTACATATATATATATATATATATAAAATGTGTGTGTGTGCATATATCTAAATCTATATCTAACAAGATAAAATTCTTGATCTGTTAATGTATATGTGTGTGTGTATATATATATATATATATATATATATATATATATATATATATATATATATATATATATATATATATATATAGTGCAAATTATATATTAACGCAGTAGTCAGCTTTATACAATATTTTTACAGTTGTAGAAATAATATTGTAACATGACTTCAGTAAGTTGGTTTATTAAAAATACCTTTAAGTTTTTTTAAAGTTAAAAAAGCTGGTAAAAAATATCACTTCAAACTAACCAGGTCAGCCCCAGGAAGATACAGTCATGTGCAAAAGTTTGAGCACCCCGGTGAAGGGTCACGTTTTGTATATGTGATATGTGAGAATAAGTAAACGCGCCGTCCCCAAAGAAAGCACTTAAGTATGGCGGGTTTTTGACGATGTTAGTCAGAAAATAACCCCAATAGAAATGACTCAAGTCTCCATTTCTAAAATGTGGAAAGCTGTTTAAAGGACTCGGACACTGCAGCGTTCCCACCCCGTGTCTCTCTAATACTTACATTGACACTGATTGTAAATGAAGTCAGTCTGAAGATGCTGTCGTGCATCTGTAATGTTTGATGTCACTTTAATGTAAATCTAAATTTAATGTAAAAATTTATGTTTTTATTTTTTGCCAAGTTGATTTAGCTTTTAGCATGTTAATATTTTTGTTGGCCTGACTGAAACCTTTTAAGGTGCTACTGATTTTAAAAGCCTAGAAATTCTTGTAACTAATAATGCAATATATGTTGCTATTTTTAGTTTTAGATTTTTTTTTTTATTTTAGGTTTAGGTTCATTTTCCCAGTGTAAATGACAAGATGATGAGCTAAACAGCTACTGGCATCACCGTTTTAAGGATATAGATATTTCAGCTCTGGGGGCGGAGCTATATATAATACTTATAGTAAAGTATTTTTAATACTTCGGTTTGTTTTGTGGTGTCATATCATGCTTTATCATGCAAACAATGAAATTTAGATACATTAGCTAATTATTAGCGCTCTACATTTCAAATATCAAAATATCAATGCTACTAAAATTGGCAGGTTTTAATATCAGTATCGCAATGATCAGGTGACTGATATATCAGCCAGGCCTACTTTTAAAAAATAGCTTATCGCCGCCTTTTTAAAAATACCTCTTCCAACTAAACCATGTCTTCCTAAACCGATCAGCCCTATGAAGACACAGCCGTGTGCAAAAGTTTGGGCGCCCCAGTCAGGTGGCACGTTTCGTTGGTTTTGGTAATAGGTGAGAACAAGTCAACGTGTTGTTTCTGTTTGTACGCTGAGTATATAGAATATTGGGAAAGTTAAACGTTAAATAGAAACATTTCCGTTATTTTTTTCCATATTAAGCATATTGAATACAGTAATAAGTAGTAACTGCGCTTGAAAGAGCATTTGACCGGGGTGCACCAACTTTGACTGGACATTGCTTGGCCTGCTGCAAACGACTGGCCTTTAAAAGTACAGACCGCACGTGAGGTTTCTTTTATGGATTATTAATAGGCCAAGTTTTTGGTCCTGTTTATGTATTAAGCTGAGTGCAGGAGAAATCGATCGTCTTTATTTATATGCTATAAGCAACATCCGTTTACCTCATAGCACTGCCTCTCGGATCGTATTGAGCTCGACTGTACACACAGTTCAGTGTTGTATTGATACTATATCGGATTCTCAAACGTCTGTTAGAAGGGCAGCTGGGCTCTCTGGTTCCTTAGGCGAACCGTGGTACACTGTGGTTAGAACCGGGGACCGAGCTTGTGTTAACATGGCGTAGGCTCCTCTGCTGGACCGGGGAGGTTACGACTGAGCTTTCTGACCAAGTGCTCTTCAGCTAACGGCGTCATCTTAAAGCTTATATAGCCACTGATGCAAGACACAAACCTTGGATCTCCCAAAAAGCTTATAGGACAAGACCGTAATCTGAATGTACGTCAGCGCAACAAGGCTAGTCCCTTTTGCATAAGGGCGGCTCCTGTTACCAAGATGTCAGATTATTAGCCTGAAGAGTTGAGTCACAAGGTTTTCCTGTATGTCAGTGATGATTTGTTTACCATATTGACCAGTTCTCTACCTATACAGTAATAAAGTGGCTTTTTTTGTATGACTGATTATCTTGTGTAGGTTGGTTTATTGTTTTGGTTGTATGAAGGTTGTAACTATAATCTTAAATAAACATGGTCATCTTCGTCATGGTCATCTAGTAGGCCAGATTCACTGTCCAAAGAAAAACAAGTATTTCCAGAATGGCAACTTTACAGGAGCCGGCAAACCCCGGATTGGATTTGAATGGTAGTCAATGGAACCAGACGTCATGTTTTGGATTTTTCTGGTGATCCATTCATCGTGAAATGCCCACCCAGTGTAAACAGCAGCTCATGTGACCAAATTTTCATTGGACAGCGCCGATATACAGAACGCATGTGTTTTAATAAGAGCCATTTGAAAGCTGTTAGCCGTGATTAGCACAGGGGTCTATTTAATACTGTAGTATTTTGACAGTTTGAGGTTATGCGGTCATACGTATTAAAGGCCCACGCCAAGTGAAGCTCTGCTTGGCCATCAAAAGAAACGACGACATAGAAAAAACTAAGAAACCCAAAATTCTTCAGAACCAGAGCCGCCAAATTCAAGGGAAGTGCTCAGAAATTAAAGTTCATTGTTTTGACACTTTACATTTTTTAAATAAAGACAGGATGCTCCACCTGTGCTACAAGTCCAGTCGTGAAATTCCCTCCCTACTAAATATTCCACAGTCCACTGTCAATGGGATTAGAACACAGTGGGAGGGATTGGGCCACAAAGTGGTAGGCCATGTACAATGACAGAGCGGGGTCAGCGGATGCTGAGGGTCATAGGTCACAGAGGTCACCAACTTCCTACAGAGTCCATCACTACAGACCTCCAAACTCCATGTGTCCTCAGATCAGCTCAGGAACAGTGTGTAGAGCTTCATGGAATGGGTTTCCATGGCGAGCAGCTGCATCCAAGCCTTACATCACCAAGCGCAGTGCAGAGCGTGGAACGCAGTGGGGTAAAGCAGTGGAGGGTAAAGTTTGGTGGAGGGGGGATTATGGTGTGGGGGTGTAGTTCAGGAGTTGGGCTCCGCCCCTTAGTTCCACAGTGAGAGGAACTCTCAATGCTTCAGCAGACCAGGAGACTCTGGACCATCTCATTCTCCCAACTTTGTGGGGACAGTTTGGGGACGGCCCCTTCCTGTTTCCACCTGACCGCACACCAGTGCACAGAGCAAGCTCCATAAAGACATGGAGGAGCGAGTTTGGTGTGGAGGAACTGGACTGGCCTGTCCTGACCTCCACCCGCTAGACCACCTTTGGGAAGAGTTAGAGCGGAGACTGAGAGCCAGGCCTTCTCGTCCAACATCAGTGTCTGACCTCACTAATCTGCTTCAGGAGGAACAGTCAGAAATTCCCATAACCACATTCCTAACCCTTGTGGAAAGAATTCCCAGAAGAGTTGGAGCTGGTATAGCTGTAAAGGGTGGAGCATCATATTAAACTCTATGGATTAAGACTGGGATGTCACTCAGGTTCATATGCGTGTGAAGACAGACGAGTGAAACAGCAGGATGGACCGAGGAATGTTATGAGCCGTGTGTTGATTAAGCCTAGTTAGTCAAACTCACCCCAGTCCACACCGGCTCCACCTGGACATCATCACGGAATGAAGGATCCTGAGCCACAGCCAGGAGCTGGTGGAGCGCCTGGTGGAGGTCAGTCTGATTCTGATTTACCGAGATGTATAGAACATCATATTAAAGTCGTTACATCAGAATAATTAACGTATAGATCATAATATCATCCTTACCCTGGCGTCAAGGGTGTCCAGCGTGCCACGAGTCATCCTGCCAGCCACAGAGAGATGGCGACAGAGCGATGGTTGCACCTCTCAGAATGATCTGCCAAAGTGGAGAAGGGAATATCAGAGAGCGGGTGCACATAGACCACAGGAGAGAGCATCGCTACTACAAAGCCAAGGACCACACGGTAGCTGTGGTGCCACTTACGGTAAACACTCAGCTCCTGGTGCCTCCAGTTAATGAGGGAGGTTGGTAGCTCTGTGAGAAGTATGGACAAGTAGGAGATCTCATCACACGTACCCAACAACTTCCAGTTACTGATGAACACCTGGTCTCCGGTTACAGTATACGGGTGTAACATTGGTACCTACAGCAAAGCAGATGCTTCCCAAGCCTCGGAAGTCTCCGGAATGATGTCAAACTCAGAGTCTGGTGAGTCAGGGAGCAGGTCTCCAAGCACACCGAGAATGTCCACTCACTGTGGCTGATGACAAGGGCCCGAGTCACCTGTAGAACAGCACATACTCGGCACACAGTAACTGAGCCCCCGCATTTAAACAGCAGCCAGTCGAGCTTTCTGATTGGCTGCTGGAGGAGCTGGCTCTCAGCAGGATGTAATGACGCATCCTGACCTGCAGAGAGCGCTGGTGCTCCTGGAAAGGGAGATAAGGGACAGACTAGGTGAAGAAAGCAAACAAGAGGATGGCTTAACAACAGTCCCCATAGAAGTGTGTGTGTGTGTGTGTGTGTGTGTGTGTGTATTAATGTTTTTATGGGGACTGGAGTCCCAGGGTACACAGTGCAGTAACAAGTTCTGAGCTACAGTGGGGTATACTAATACAGTCACATGACCAGTTACATCACATTTACCCCAGAGCTGTTATTACTGTATCCACTGTTTAGAGCTAGCTGCTGCTAACACTGCTCAGTTCACCTGAGATACGGTTAGCCTAGCGGTTAGCTCCCCTCAGCTATTTCACTCTAAAACTGATCCTCTAAAGCGAGTTCTCTTTTATTAATCTTCAGACCTGTATATTTAACTTTCTGAGGCTCATTCAGATGAACACATACCACACTACAATCACTACACCCACAGTTATACTCGGAGTGGGCTGCAGTTAGCTCCCCAGTGTTACCCACCGCCGTTTTCTCTGGCTGAAGCAGGCTGAGAGCTGGTGAGGAGGTGGTGCATGATGGGAAGCAAGTCCAGTCACAGCAGCTGGTGTTCCCCTTCAAGACTGGATTTGGAGCGTGAGATGTGCAAACTAGGAAGCTGGGGAATACTGGAACGTAGCCAGCAGCATGCAACACCTCCACCCAGCACCAGTAACCGCTGTGACTGGACACGTTTCTGGATGTAGCCACATCAATGTCCAGACACTCTTACACCAAAGAATTGGTCAGTCGGTCCAGATTTGGTGGATGCCTTCCCTGGCCCAGTCCCGAGGAGAATTCCCTGTAGACTGGGATTTTCCCACTGCTGGTAGACCCGTATGACCGTACGCTTCCATACACCTGCAGATTCAGCTACTTCCTTCACACTTTGGTCTTTGGCCACGCCCACATGCTCAGTCCCTCCTTTTAGCCAATCATTAACATCTGCTCTGGAGCGTTTTCCACACATGGAACGAGACATTCCCTGCACTGTAGCACCTCTTCCCAATCTATGGATCCCGTCACTCACACCCCACAGGGATTTATAGCTCCATCGTCCTCATACAGCGCCATCTGCAGGAGCCTGAAGTTACTACCACCTTCAACAGGCAAGGTGAATCGTTTCATAGTCTCTCCATAATTAGCCCACATCTGTCTTATGCGCCATACAGCTGTTCACAGCTGTAGAAGCACTGCGGATTAGCAGGATGTGGTATAAACGGTGTTATAAGTGACTCTCTATGTTATTTGCATGTACATGCAACCCAACCCCGCCCCAACCCAACCCCCCTCACGATGAGCTCCCCGCGTTAATGCCGGTTTAAGGCCTGTCTCATACATACAACATGCAGATTCCTGACCTCTGTATATTCGATGTCCCAACGCTGGGACAGCTCCTAAGACGAATGGCTACAGCCTGTATATATAGCTCACATACATTTGTCCCAAGTGCTCTGTGTGTGCGGTAGGCAGCGAGTGCCTGTATAATGTTTATAGCTGTGTGTTTTTTCTCAGGACCTCTCCGAGTCCTGTTTATTACCCACTTCTCCATTGTGTAGCGTACATGCTGTGCTGTTTACACTGAGACGCAGCGGACGCGGTTATGCTGATTTATAACGCCGGATCTGGAACAGCCTCTCCCGGGTCCATGGGATCGGAACGGCAGACTATATGCTGAGGTCTTTAGTTATACATCGCTGTCCACGACTCAGACATGGGGACCCAACTCCATGAAGTTTAAAGGAGCTATTTGTGGAGCGTCTGTAGTAAATGGTATCACCACAGACAGAAATAGAAACCCCAGTGACTCATAATAGCAGCCAATGGGCAGAGGGATATGGCAGAGAGAGAGATAGACGCTGGTGGATTCCTTTAAAGGAGCCATCTGTAAGATTGGCAGTTGAAAACAATCCCAAAATAAACATTCGAGATCCACCTTAAATGGTGCAGCAGATCCATGTGGGGCCTCAGTTTACCTGTCCAGGCTCTGGTACAGAACATTCGAGTTCCACCTTAAATGGTGCAGGAGATCCATGTGGGGCCTCAGTTTACCTGCCCAGGTTCTGGTACAGAACATTCGAGTTCCACCTTAAATGGTGCAGGAGATCCATGTGGGGCCTCAGTTTACCTGCCCAGGTTCTGGTACAGAACATTCGAGTTCCACAAATGGTTCCATGTGGCCGCCGTCAGGTACAGTTTCTGGTACGGAAACATTCGAGTTCCACCTTAAATGGTGCAGCCATGTGGGGGCCTCAGTTACCTGCCCAGGTGGCAGAACATTCGCCATGTGGCCGCCTCAGGTTACCTGTCCAGTTTCTGGTACGGAACATTCGAGTTCCACCTTAAATGGTGCAGGAGATCCATGTGGGGCCTCAGTTTACCTGCCCAGGTTCTGGTACAGAACATTCGAGTTCCACCTTAAATGGTGCAGCAGATCCATGTGGCCGCCTCAGGTTACCTGTCCAGTTTCTGGTACGGAACATTCGAGTTCCACCTTAAATGGTGCAGGAGATCCATGTGGGGCCTCAGTTTACCTGTCCAGGTTCTGGTACAGAACATTCGAGTTCCACCTTAAATGGTGCAGCAGATCCATGTGGCCGCCTCAGTTTACCTGTCCAGGTTCTGGGACAGAACATTCGAGTTCCACCTTAAATGGTGCAGCAGATCCATGTGGGGCCTCAGTTTGCCTGTCCAGGTTCTGGTACAGAACATTCGAGTTCCACCTTAAATGGTGCGGCAGATCCATGTGGGGCCTCAGTTTACCTGTCCAGGTTCTGGTACAGAACATTCGAGTTCCACCTTAAATGGTGCAGCAGATCCATGTGGGGCCTCAGTTTACCTGTCCAGTATCTGGTGGTACAGAACACTCGAGTTCCACCTTAAATGGTGCAGCAGATCCATGTGGCCGCCCCCGTTTACCTGTCCAGTTTCAGGTACAGAACATTCGAGTTCCACCTTAAATGGTGTAGCAGATCGATGTGGCCGCCTCAGTTTACCTGTCCAGGTTCTGGTACAGAACATTCTTCGAGTTCCACCTTAAATGGTGCAGCAGATCCATGTGGGGGCCTCAGTTTACCTGTCCAGGCTCTGGTACAGAACAGTCGAGTTCCACCTTAAATGGTGCAGGAGATCCATGTGGGGCCTCAGTTTACCTGCCCAGGTTCTGGTACAGAACATTCGAGTTCCACCTTAAATGGTGCAGGAGATCCATGTGGGGCCTCAGTTTACCTGCCCAGGTTCTGGTACAGAACATTCGAGTTCCACCTTAAATGGTGCAGCAGATCCATGTGGCCGCCTCAGGTTACCTGTCCAGTTTCTGGTACGGAACATTCGAGTTCCACCTTAAATGGTGCAGGAGATCCATGTGGGGCCTCAGTTTACCTGCCCAGGTTCTGGTACAGAACATTCGAGTTCCACCTTAAATGGTGCAGCAGATCCATGTGGCCGCCTCAGATTACCTGTCCAGGTTCTGGTACAGAACATTCGAGTTCCACCTTAAATGGTGCAGGAGATCCATGTGGGGCCTCAGTTTACCTGTCCAGGTTCTGGTACAGAACATTCGAGTTCCACCTTAAATGGTGCAGCAGATCCATGTGGCCGCCTCAGTTTACCTGTCCAGGTTCTGGGACAGAACATTCGAGTTCCACCTTAAATGGTGCAGCAGATCCATGTGGGGCCTCAGTTTGCCTGTCCAGGTTCTGGTACAGAACATTCGAGTTCCACCTTAAATGGTGCGGCAGATCCATGTGGGGCCTCAGTTTACCTGTCCAGGTTCTGGTACAGAACATTCGAGTTCCACCTTAAATGGTGCAGCAGATCCATGTGGCCGCCTCAGTTTACCTGTCCAGGCTCTGGTACAGAACATTCGAGTTCCACCTTAAATGGTGCTGCAGATCCATGTGGCCGCCTCAGGTTACCTGTCCAGTATCTGGTGGTACAGAACACTCGAGTTCCACCTTAAATGGTGCAGCAGATCCATGTGGCCGCCCCCGTTTACCTGTCCAGTTTCAGGTACAGAACATTCGAGTTCCACCTTAAATGGTGCAGCAGATCGATGTGGCCGCCTCAGTTTACCTGTCCAGGTTCTGGTACAGAACATTCTTCGAGTTCCACCTTAAATGGTGCAGCAGATCCATGTGGGGGCCTCAGTTTACCTGTCCAGGCTCTGGTACAGAACAGTCGAGTTCCACCTTAAATGGTGCAGCAGATTCATGTGGGGCTTCAGTTCACCTGTCCAGGTTCTGGTACAGAACATTCGAGTTCCACCTTAAATGGTGCAGCAGATCCATGTGAGGCCTCAGTTTACCTGTCCAGGTTCTGGTACAGAACATTCGAGTTCCACCTTAAATGGTGCAGCAGATTCATGTGGCCGCCCCAGTTTACCTGTCCAGGTTCTGGTACAGAACATTCGAGTTCCACCTTAAATGGTGCAGCAGATTCATGTGGGGGCCTCAGTTTACCTGTCCAGGCTCTGGTACAGAACATTCGAGTTCCACCTTAAATGGTGCAGCAGATCCATGTGGGCACCTCAGTTTACCTGTCCAGGTTCTGGTACAGAACATTCGAGTTCCACCTTATATGGTGCAGCAGATCCATGTGGGGCCTCAGGTTACCTGTCCAGGTTCTGGTACAGAACATTCGAGTTCCACCTTAAATGGTGCAGCAGATCCAAGTGGGGCTTCAGTTCACCTGTCCAGGCTCTGGTACAGAACATTCGAGTTCCACCTTAAATGGTGCTGCAGATTCATGTGGGCACCTCAGTTTACCTGTCCAGGCTCTGGTACAGAACATTCGAGTTCCACCTTAAATGGTGCTGCAGATTCATGTGGGCACCTCAGTTTACCTGTCCAGGTTCTGGTACAGAACATTCGAGTTCCACCTTAAATGGTGCAGCAGATCCATGTGGCCGCCTCAGATTACCTGTCCAGGTTCTGGTACAGAACATTCGAGTTCCACCTTAAATGGTGCAGGAGATCCATGTGGGGCCTCAGTTTACCTGTCCAGGTTCTGGTACAGAACATTCGAGTTCCACCTTAAATGGTGCAGCAGATCCATGTGGCCGCCTCAGTTTACCTGTCCAGGTTCTGGGACAGAACATTCGAGTTCCACCTTAAATGGTGCAGCAGATCCATGTGGGGCCTCAGTTTGCCTGTCCAGGTTCTGGTACAGAACATTCGAGTTCCACCTTAAATGGTGCGGCAGATCCATGTGGGGCCTCAGTTTACCTGTCCAGGTTCTGGTACAGAACATTCGAGTTCCACCTTAAATGGTGCAGCAGATCCATGTGGCCGCCTCAGTTTACCTGTCCAGGCTCTGGTACAGAACATTCGAGTTCCACCTTAAATGGTGCTGCAGATCCATGTGGCCGCCTCAGGTTACCTGTCCAGTATCTGGTGGTACAGAACACTCGAGTTCCACCTTAAATGGTGCAGCAGATCCATGTGGCCGCCCCCGTTTACCTGTCCAGTTTCAGGTACAGAACATTCGAGTTCCACCTTAAATGGTGCAGCAGATCGATGTGGCCGCCTCAGTTTACCTGTCCAGGTTCTGGTACAGAACATTCTTCGAGTTCCACCTTAAATGGTGCAGCAGATCCATGTGGGGGCCTCAGTTTACCTGTCCAGGCTCTGGTACAGAACAGTCGAGTTCCACCTTAAATGGTGCAGCAGATTCATGTGGGGCTTCAGTTCACCTGTCCAGGTTCTGGTACAGAACATTCGAGTTCCACCTTAAATGGTGCAGCAGATCCATGTGAGGCCTCAGTTTACCTGTCCAGGTTCTGGTACAGAACATTCGAGTTCCACCTTAAATGGTGCAGCAGATTCATGTGGCCGCCCCAGTTTACCTGTCCAGGTTCTGGTACAGAACATTCGAGTTCCACCTTAAATGGTGCAGCAGATTCATGTGGGGGCCTCAGTTTACCTGTCCAGGCTCTGGTACAGAACATTCGAGTTCCACCTTAAATGGTGCAGCAGATCCATGTGGGCACCTCAGTTTACCTGTCCAGGTTCTGGTACAGAACATTCGAGTTCCACCTTATATGGTGCAGCAGATCCATGTGGGGCCTCAGGTTACCTGTCCAGGTTCTGGTACAGAACATTCGAGTTCCACCTTAAATG
The DNA here is from genome assembly GCA_024036415.1 of Prochilodus magdalenae. Lineage (NCBI taxonomy): Eukaryota > Metazoa > Chordata > Actinopteri > Characiformes > Prochilodontidae > Prochilodus > Prochilodus magdalenae. Next base: position 119,655 of record JAMWET010007080.1, on the reverse strand, counting down.
GTGCAGCAGATCCAAGTGGGGCTTCAGTTCACCTGTCCAGGCTCTGGTACAGAACATTCGAGTTCCACCTTAAATGGTGCTGCAGATTCATGTGGGCACCTCAGTTTACCTGTCCAGGCTCTGGTACAGAACATTCGAGTTCCACCTTAAATGGTGCTGCAGATTCATGTGGGCACCTCAGTTTACCTGTCCAGGTTCTGGTACAGAACATTCGAGTTCCACCTTAAATGGTGCAGCAGATCCATGTGGCCGCCTCAGTTTACCTGTCCAGGCTCTGGTACAGAACATTCGAGTTCCACCTTAAATGGTGCTGCAGATCCATGTGGGGGCCTCAGTTTACCTGTCCAGGTTCTGGTACAGAACATTCGAGTTCCACCTTAAATGGTGCAGGAGATCCATGTGGGGCCTCAGTTTACCTGTCCAGGTTCTGGTACAGAACACTTGAGTTCCACCTTAAATGGTGCAGCAGATCGATGTGGCCGCCTCAGTTTACCTGTCCAGGTTCTGGTGCTACAGAACATTCGAGTTCCACCTTAAATGGTGCAGCAGATCCAAGTGGCCACCTCAGTTTACCTGTCCAGGTTCTGGTACAGAACATTCTTCGAGTTCCACCTTAAATGGTGCAGCAGATCCATGTGGCGGCCTCAATTTACCTGTCCAGTTTCAGGTACAGAACATTCGAGTTCCACCTTAAATGGTGCAGCAGATCCATGTGGGGGCCTCAGTTTACCTGTCCAGGTTCTGGTACAGAACAGTCGAGTTCCACCTTAAATGGTGCAGCAGATTCATGTGGCCGCCTCAGTTTACCTGTCCAGGTTCTGGTACAGACATAATTCCCATAATTCCCTCGGGAATGTGCAGCGGAGTGGGGACTATTCTTCCTCCACGCGTCAGTAAAGGTGCAGTACTCCTTTCATGCTGTAAGGGGCAGTTCGCTCACACCATAAACCCAAGGTTCAGGTGGAGCCCACCAACATCTCATGTCTTACTACGTCCTTTATGTGTCCAAAGGTTTGTGGACACCTGCTCGTTAAACGTCTCCGGGGGGCAGTAACAGCCTCTACTACTGCATGGAGCTCCGCAGTTTAAGCTCCACAGCCCAATACTAACTCCTGGCACAGGGCATGGAAGGCTTCGGCTGATGGGCAGCTGCTCCAGAGGATCTCATTCCACTGTCTGGAGATTCTACTCTACCAGCCGTTTACCTGAGTGAACCGAGACGCCTTCAAAGTGGCTGGATCCGCTGATTATCGGAGACCGGCAGCTGCGTTCAGTAGGCAGTGACCCATTACCTCCTAAACCATAGAGGCCAACACTGACTTCAGAGCTAGACCTTCATTTGGGGGCCTAAATGCTCATTCATGCTAGCACCCTTATGGGATTTCTAACAGTATGTTAGCATTAAGCTAACCCTAGTGCACATAAACAGTAGATTTAATATTGTTGCTGTCCAATGAAAAACATGTATCTCCATTTTTGTTGATTTTTACTTTAATGGCTCATTTGATCACATGATAGATGTTTACACTGTGTGGAAATTTCATGAGGTATGGACCAACAGTAATGGCCCAAAACGACTTTGAAAGACGTCTGGTTCCATTGACTTTCATTCAAATTAAAGGATGTTTTTGGCCTCTCCTGTAAAGTTGCCATTTTGGAGATACCTGTTTTTCTTTGGACAGCGACGATATGGGCAGCTGAATTTTAGCATGAATGCTAATTTGTGCTAGCAGCACTAGTGGTTTTTAACAGTATGTTAGCGTTAAGCTAACCCTGGTGCACATGAACAGTTATGGGCAGTTCTGGATTTAAAATGGACAGTTGAATTTTGGCATGAATGCTAATTTGTGCTAGCACCCCTATGGGATTTCTAACAATATATTAGCATTAAGCTAATCCTTGTGCACATGAACAATAATAGGCTGTTGTAGGTTTAATATGGACAGTTGAATTTTAGCGCAAGTGCTCATTTGTGCTAGCACCCCAATGGGATTTCTAAAAATACATTAGCATTAAGCTAACCCTGATGCACATGAACAGTTATGAGGAGTTCTAGATTTAATATGGTCAGTTACATTTTTAGCATCAATGCTAATTTGTTCTAGCATCCCTATGTGATTTTAAACAGTATGTTAGCATTAAGCTAACCCTGGTGCACATGAATAGTTATAGGCAGTTATAGATTTAATGTAGACAGTTAAAATTTGGTGTTAGCATATATTTTAGCTTATAGGCTAAATCAACTTACTGACCTATGGAGCCAGGAGCTCTTCTCTAGAAGCTGACTGAAACCTGGTTAGACTAGAGTAGACGACAGCAACCCATTACCTGCTCTAGCAACAAACACTGATGCTAGCGCCCCATGGGATTTCTAAAGGAATGCTAGCATTAAGCTAACCCTGGTGCACATGAACAGTTATGGGCTGTTGTAGATTTAATATGGTCAGTTGAATTTTAGCATAAATGCTAATATGTTCTAGCACCCCCATGGGATTTCTAACAATATATTAGCATTAAGCTAACCCTAGTGCACATAAACCGTTACAGGCAGTTCTAGATTTAATACGGTCAGCTGAAGTTTGGTGTTAGCATGTATTTTAGCATGCATGCTGGATAGGCCTCCCAAGTCAGGTGCTTTCTATAGAAACGGACTAAAAGCTGGTTAGACTAGATCAGCAGGGGATTACACATTACCTGCTGAGAACTAGCGACGAACGGTGACCATTGGAGCTAGACCTTCATTTTGGGCCCTAATTGCTAATTTATGCTAGCGCCCCTATGGGTTTTCTAATGATGGGCCATTTTCGAAATTTTGGGACATTTCTGTTGGTCCATTCATCCTGAAATTTTCACCCAGTGTAAACAGCAGCTGCGATCAAATTTATATATATATATAAATTTACTAAACAAAAAAATTAATATATATATATATATATATATATATATATATATATATATATATATATATATATATAATATATATAAAAATGTTAAAAAAAAAAAAAAAATTAAAATCAAAAAATCAAAAAACAAAAACAAAACAAAAAAAAAAAAAAAAAATAAAAAAAAAAATATATATATATATATATATATATATATATATATATATATATACACATACATATATATATTTTTTTTTTACATTTTTTTTTTTTTTTGGTTTTTTTGGTTTGTTTGTTTTTTGTTTTTTTTTGGACGGCAACTCGAGCAAATCGGCCACTCTTTGTTGGGTGTTACAGTAATTGTCTCACAGGATATTTTGGGCGCTGAATGTTGTGCCTAATAACACACTCACCTGTGATCAAATCACTGTAACGCGCGGCCTGAAGTGGCTTGCAGCTTTATTGCAGATATGGCAGTGATGATATGTAAACAGGGCAATGTTTTGAAAGCACACTCACCATAATCACTACGCCCATGCACACTCACCATTCCAACTTTCTGAATGAGCACTTATCCACTTCACTCAACACACCAGGACTTTGGAGACGTTCAGTGAGTCCTACTTCGGGGTGCAGCTGCTTACATATGCCGAACCTGTGTATGAAATATGAATGCTGGAGTAACTGGGTTTCAAAAGCCAGTGTCAGTGAATACAATGCTCATCCGATTGTTGCGACTCAAAACAAGACGAAGATCTCAAGGCATGGGCCACTCCAACCAACTCGTCTAACCTTAACCTCAGTGTTGACAGTCTAGACAAACTATTATCTAATACACTCACCATCAAAAGAACCGCTACACCCAGAAGGAGGTGTGGGAGGGCGGTGGTGTTGGGAAGGAGGATAAAGGTGACCAGGATCAATAACTGATGATAAATTTAGACTGATATGATCAATATTTATTGAGCTACACATACAGAAGTCTGTCTCTCAGTATGGCGTCGGGCCGCTGTGTTTGCTAACCCAACACGCCAGACGTCTCGGTATGGAGCTGTAGAGGTTCCTAATGGTGTCCTGTGATAATCCATCCTATGCAGCTTGAACATCCTCACACAGTTCCTGCAGATGGTGCGGTAGGGGTGGAGGTGGAGTGACACCAGGCCTTCTGGACTTGTGACAACAAACCGTTCATCTTGGTGCTGACCACGGTGCCTCCACACACGGATTCGTTGGGCGTCTCCACCAAGACTAAAGCGGGACTCGTCACTGAAGATGACCCGCTGCCATTCTGAGTCACTCCATGGCAGTCTGGTACGACACCACTGCAGTCTTTGGTGACGGTGACATGGTGTTGAGGGCAGTCGTGGTAACGGTCTGTGTGCATGTAGTCCTGGGTGGTGCAGCCGTCTGCCGATGGTGCTACACTAACAGGAGGACTCATGGAGGACACCACCGCTCGCTGGATGTCCTCAGTCATGGCTGTTGGGTTACAGGGACTACAGGCTGATTCCCGGCTTTCCAAACAGCGCAACATACATCTACACATGTTGCCAATTACTCCACCCGTTAGTTCCAGTGAGAGGAACTCTTAATGCTTCAGCAGACCAAGAGACTCTGGACCATCTCATCCTCCCAACTTTGTGGGATAGTTTGGGGACGGCCCCTTCCTGTTCCAACATGACTGCACACCGGTGCACAGAGCACGCTCCATAAAGACATGGATAAGCAAGTCTAGTGTGGAGGAACTGGACTGGCCTGCACAGAGTCCTGACCTCCACCCGATAGAACACCTTTGGGATGAGTTAGAGCGGAGACTGAGAGCCAGGCCTTCTCATCCAACATCAGTGTCTGACCTCACAATAGAGCTTCCGGAAGAAATTCCCTTTATGAAGCTTGGTGGGTAGGTCTGACCTCGTGTGACACAAATGATTCAAGGTTCCCGCTCTGCTGTTTCCAGGAGGACTGTTTATATTGTGACACCGTTGTCAAGATTTTCGTCCTGCCAGATTTGTGATTGGCTGTTTTGAGCGCCAGTCAAATTTCCTGTTCCTGCAGTAGTAGGAGACTCGTGGCCAAGGCAAGGTGAGGCAAGACAACCCTCACAGTGAACAACCCCCAACAGGAAACACCCACACCCCCAACACAGAGTACCACGGGCACAGTGCACCCCACAGTAACTTCTCCAGCCCTCAGTTTAAACAGAACCAGGTTCTTACTCCATCAGTACAGCTGCAGAACCTTGGTTCTTGAACTTCAAATAACCTTGGTGCTACGAATGGAACCAGTCTGCGTTTGCACCAGTTTCTATTGTAACCAAGGAACGCCGGAAGACTTGCCATCAACGTCAACAGGGGGCGCTGCACAGTGGTGGTAAACAGTCGTACCAAGGTGGGGGATTCCGGAAGTTTCTTCATATCCGGAGAGCAGCACGGATTAACTACTGGAGGTAAGAAGACGTAGGTGAGGTTCTCCAACAGACCACTGGGTGCCGCCATTGACGCCTTCTCATTCCTCAACAACTGACACGGCCACGGATGTGGTCTCCTCACGGTTCGTGCCGAAGAACCTACTGTTCTTTGGTTCCAACTGGTGGGAACTTTGAGTTCTGAGGTGGGAATGCGGTGAACGATTCAAAACCGGGGGCAGGAACCGGAACAGAGCCCGTTTGACGTTGGTGGAAAAGGCCTACTGGTGGTCCATGCCAGCAGCGCTACAGTGGAGCGCTAGTCCGTTACCAGCAGGCGGTTTTCCTCAGTAACGCAGTCGCTGTGAGGCTGTGAGTGGATTAGGGACATGCGCTGGCTTAGCCAATCCGATTTCAGGACCAGAATTCCACATTCTTTTCCATGCCAGTTCAAAGCAACAGCTGTCCTTTAGGTCGGAACTGACATGGAACAGAAGCCTTTTACTTTCAGAGAACTCTGTCCTTGTCCTGTCACCAGGGTACTCGCGTGTGCCAGTGTGTGAGAGACGCCTGTCATAACTGTCCGTCAGTCAGATGTTGTTGTGGGGACTTCTGTTTGTCTGGGTGTCTGATCCTGTCTGCCATCAACAGCAGCACCATGTCCACCTCCGCCTGGCAGAACATCTGGCAGCTGGGAGTCGGGGAGGTAGCTGCATCCACACCAGCGAACAAAGGAATAGCGGAGGAGGGGGGTGTACATTCTTCTCTCTCTCTCTCTCTCTCTCTTATTCTTCCTGTTTATCTCCTTCTGTCTCCCCACTGCTCTCTCTCTCATTCTTCTTCTTTCTCTTATTCACTCTATTTCTTTTCCGTTCTTCCTCCCCGCTTTCCTACTCTCTCCTCTTCCTCTCTTATTCTTTCTCTCTCTATCGCTTTCTTGCTCCCTCTTCCTCTTCCTCTTGTTTTCCCATTGCTCTTTATCTTTCATTCTCTTACTCTCCATTTCTTTTTCATTCTCTCCACTCTTTCTCCCTCTCCCATTTCTCTACCTGTCTACCTCACTCTCTTCTTCTCTGTGCATTTCCACCCTTACTCTCTCCTGTTCTTCTTTCACTCTTTTTCACGCATCTATTGTTTGTTTTACTCTGTCTTTCTTTCTCTCCCCCCTCATCTCCCTCTATTTCTCTCCTTACCCTTTCACACTCTTTGCTATTCTCTCTCTCTTCCTCTCCTTTCTTCTTCCAACCTTCCACTCTTCCCCTTCCTCTTTTTCCCCCCCGTCTCATTATTCTTTCCTTTATTTCTTGCCTTCTCTCTCTCTCCTCTTTCTCTGTCTTTGTCTTTTTCCCCTTTCTTTCACTTTTTCTCTGCCTCTCTTTTCCTTTTTCTTTTCTCTCTCGCACCCTCCCTCTCTTTCTTTTCTTTTTCCTTTTTTTTTCTTTGTATCCCCTTTCTCCCTCTCTCCTCCTTTATCTTTTCTCCCTTTTTCCTCTCTCGTTCTTTCTCCCTCCCCCTTTCTTTTCTTTCCCTTTTTCCTTTCTCTCTCCCTTTTTCTTTTCTCCCCCCTTTCTTTCTTTTTTTCTCTCCCGCTATTTTCTCTTTCCTTTTCTTTTCCCCTTTTCTTTTCTCTCCCCCACTCTCTTTTCTCCTTCCCCCTTCTCCCTCTTTTTTCTCTTTCCCTTTTTATTTTTTCTCTTTGTTTCTTTCTCTCTCCCTCTTTCTTGTCTCTATTCTCCTTTTTCTTTTCTTCCTCTCTCTTTCCCCCTCTCTCTTTTTCTTATCTCTCTCTCTCTCCTCTTTTTCTTTTTCCCTTTTTCTTCTCTCCCCTACTTTTTTTACTTTTTCTTTTCTCTTTCCTTTTTCTTTCTCTCTCTCTTCCTCTTTTTTCTCTTTCCCTTTTTATTTTTTTTCTCTCTCTCTCGTTTGTCTATTTACCCTCTCTCTCTTTCTCTTTTGTATTTGTCACTCTCTCTGCCTCTCCCCCCTTTCTTTTCTTTCCCATTTTCCTTTCTCTCTCTCTCTCTCTCTCTCTCTCTGCAGCAGTGGTATGAAGTGTCTAGGTTCTATCATCTTCTGACACATTCCAGGAAAACCCCACAGGGCCTGCAACAGTAATGGGCCGACAGCATCATCATCTTCGTCAGGTGCAGCGGTGACCCCTGAACCCACTGAACTCCCTCTCTCACACACACACACACACGAAAACAAACAGCCCGGGTGACGGAGAGCTCCACCTGAGCTCCACACTGTTAATGTGTACTTTACATAGAAAACCATTATCCAGTCTCCTCAGCTACCCAAGCACTCCGCATCTGACGTGCATTACCATGACGACTAACGTGATGAGGGCAGGCACGCAGGCTGGTGCATCGATGACACACACTCAACAGCACCAGCGTCTCACACACAAGAACTTGCCTGAACTCCCACATACACAAACAGAAGTGCCTGCATGTAAGCACAGTCGCTACACCAGCTTAGCGTGGGCTGTGTGCCACTACAGCGTGTTCACCTCCCACAGCAGCATTACACCCTCCACGCACGGCCCACCATGGCCACTTTATCGGAAACCCAAAAACCGGGTTCAGTGGTGGGTAAAAGTGAATGTGAGGTTAAGTAGGTGTTTCTAATAAAGTGGCCAGTGAGTGAAAGGTTAAGGTGGGTGTTTCTAATAAAGTGGCCAGTGAGTGGAAGCACAAGGTGGGTGTTTCTAATAAAGTGGCCAGTTAGTGGAAGCACAAGGTGGGTGTTTCTAATAAAGTGGCCTGTTAGTGGAAGCACAAGGTAGGTGTTTCTAATAAAGTGGCCAGTGAGTGGAAGCACAAGGTAGGTGTTTCTAATAAAGTGGCCAGGGAGTGGAAGGTTAAGGTAGGTGTTTCCAATAAAGTGGCCAGTTAGTGGAAGCACAAGGTAGGTGTTTCTAATAAAGTGGCCAGTTAGTGGAAGCACAAGGTCGGTGTTTCTAATAAAGTGGCCAGGTAGTGGAAGCACAAGGTCGGTGTTTCTAATAAAGTGGCCAGTGAGTGGAAGGTTAAGGTGGGTGTTTCTAATAAAGTGGCCAGTGAGTGGGAGGTTCAGGTAGGTGTTTCTAATAAAGTGGCCAGTGAGTGGAAGCACAGGGTGGGTGTTTCTAATAAAGTGGCCAGTGAGTTGAAGGTTCAGGTAGGTGTTTCCAATAAAGTGGCCAGGGAGTGGAAGGTTGAGGTAGGTGTTTCTAATAAAGTGGCCAGGGAGTGGAAGGTTAAGGTAGGTGTTTCTAATAAAGTGGCCAGTGAGTGGAAGCACACGGTGGGTGTTTCTAATAAAGTGGCCAGTGAGTGGAAGGTTAAGGTGGGTGTTTCTAATAAAGTGGCCAGTGAGTGGAAGGTTAAGGTGGGTGTTTCTAATAAAGTGGCCAGTAAGTGAAAGCACAGGGTGGGCGTTTCTAATAAAGTGGCCAGTGAGTGGAAGGTTAAGGTGGGTGTTTCTAATAAAGTGGCCAGGGAGTGGAAGGTTAAGGTAGGTGTTTCTAATAAAGTGGCCAGTGAGTGGAAGGTTAAGGTGGGTGTTTCTAATAAAGTGGCCAGTGAGTGGAAGGTTAAGGTGGGTGTTTCTAATAAAGTGGCCAGTGAGTGGAAGCTCAAGGTGGGTGTTTCTAATAAAGTGGCCAGTGAGTGGAAGGTTAAAGTGCGTGTTTCTAATAAAGTGGCCAGTGAGTGGAAGGTTCAGGTAGGTGTTTCTAATAATGTGGCCAGTGAGTGGAAGGTTCAGGTATGTGTTTCTAATAAAGTGGCCAGTGAGTGGAAGGTTAAGGTGGGTGTTTCTAATAAAGTGGCCAGTGAGTGGAAGGTTAAGGTGGGTGTTTCCAATAAAGTGGCCAGTTCGTGGAAGGTTCAGGTAGGTGTTTCTAATAAAGTGGCCAGTAAGTGGAAGTACAAGGTCGGTGTTTCTAATAAAGTGGCCAGTGAGTGGAAGGTTCAGGTAGGTGTTTCTAATAAAGTGGCCAGTGAGGGGAAGGTTCAGGTAGGTGTTTCTAATAAAGTGGCCAGTGAGGGGAAGGTTCAGGTAGGTGTTTCTAATAAAGTGGCCAGTGAGTGGAAGGTTAAGGTGGGTGTTTCTAATAAAGTGGCCAGTGAGTGCAAGGTTAAGGGAGGTGTTTCTAATAAAGTGGCCAGTGAGTGGAAGGTTCAGGTAGGTGTTTCTAATAAAGTGGCCAGTGGGTGGAAGCACAAGGTCGGTGTTTCTAATAAAGTGGCCAGTTAGTGGAAGGTTGAGGTGGGTGTTTCTAATAAAGTGGCCACTGAGGGGAAGGTTAAGGTGGGTGTTTCCAATAAAGTGGCCAGGTAGTGGAAGGTTAAGGTGTGTGTTTCTAATAAAGAGGCCAGTGAGTGGAAGCACATGGTGGGTGTTTCTAATAAAGTGGCCAGTGAGGGGAAGGTTCAGGTAGGTGTTTCTAATAAAGTGGCCAGTGAGGGGAAGGTTCAGGTGGGTGTTTCTAATAAAGTGGCCAGTGAGTGTAAAGGTTAAGGTGGGTGTTTCTAATAAAGTGGCCAGTGAGTGGAAGGTTCAGGTAGGTGTTTCTAATAAAGTGGCCAGTGAGTGGAAGCACAAGGTGGGTGTTTCTAATAAAGTGGCCAGTGAGTGGAAGGTTCAGGTAGGTGTTTCTAATAAAGTGGCCAGGGAGTGGAAGGTTAAGGGAGGTGTTTCTAATAAAGTGGCCAGTAAGTGGAAGGTTAAGGTGGGTGTTTCTAATAAAGTGGTCAGTGAGTGGGAGGTTCAGGTAGGTGTTTCTAATAAAGTGGCCACTGAGGGGAAGGTTAAGGTGGGTGTTTCCAATAAAGTGGCCAGGTAGTGGAAGGTTAAGGTGTGTGTTTCTAATAAAGAGGCCAGTGAGTGGAAGCACATGGTGGGTGTTTCTAATAAAGTGGCCAGTGAGGGGAAGGTTCAGGTAGGTGTTTCTAATAAAGTGGCCAGTGAGGGGAAGGTTCAGGTGGGTGTTTCTAATAAAGTGGCCAGTGAGTGTAAAGGTTAAGGTGGGTGTTTCTAATAAAGTGGCCAGTGAGTGGAAGGTTCAGGTAGGTGTTTCTAATAAAGTGGCCAGTGAGTGGAAGCACAAGGTGGGTGTTTCTAATAAAGTGGCCAGTGAGTGGAAGGTTCAGGTAGGTGTTTCTAATAAAGTGGCCAGGGAGTGGAAGGTTAGGGTGGGTGTTTCTAATAAAGTGGCCAGTGAGTGGAAGCACAAGGTGGGTGTTTCTAATAAAGTGGCCAGGGAGTGGAAGCCCAAGGTGGGTGTTTCTAATAAAGTGGCCAGGGAGTGGAAGGTTAAGGGAGGTGTTTCTAATAAAGTGGCCAGGGAGTGGAAGGTTAAGGGAGGTATTTCTAATAAAGTGGCCAGTAAGTGGAAGGTTAAGGTGGGTGTTTCTAATAAAGTGGCCAGTGAGTGGAAGGTTAAGGTAGGTGTTTCTAATAAAGTGGTCAGTGAGTGGAAGGTTAAGGTAGGTGTTTCTAATAAAGTGGCCAGTGAGTGGAAGGTTAAGGTAGGTGTTTCTAATAAAGTGGTCAGTGAGTGGGAGGTTCAGGTAGGTGTTTCTAATAAAGTGGCCAGGGAGTGGAAGGTTAAGGTAGGTGTTTCTAATAAAGTGGCCAGTGAGTGGGAGGTTCAGGTAGGTGTTTCTAATAAAGTGGCCAGTGAGTGGAAGGTTAAGGTGGGTGTTTCTAATAAAGTGGCCAGGTAGCGGCTTGTCCCGGGTGGGTGTTCCTGACAGGAAGTGCTTTCCCCTCATGACTTCCTGCCAAAACACACAAGCTTTATGATTTCCAGCGTCGCTTGTCCTGAAGGAACACCAGTCTGTCTCTCGTTTGGTAAGCCCTGAGTTGTAATCTCTGCATGTGTGCGGTCCCGACAGTGTGTGTGCGAGCAAACCGAACATATTGTACCCTCATTGTTTGTTCGCTAAAGCCCTTCACGCAGGAAGCACGCGGCGTGCGGCAGCAGACGGCGACTTTTAGCGCAAATCTCCACCAGGATTATCTCGATCGCCCCAAGATGCCGAGCGATACCTGATAAGCCACTCAAATGTCAGTCGTTCAAGTCGCGGACCACTCTTTCAGCCGGGGCCCTGTTTATTCAAGGGTCCGCTGGAGCCGGCCGAGTCGACGAAGGTAAAAGATTAGCGGGGTGAAGTGTCTTTGTGCGCCGCCTCATCTGGAGCCTGCCGATCCGGTGCTTAAAGCGGTGGGGTTTAATAAGAACCCCATTACACTCCTTCACTGTTCGCCACCCGCGATTAGTTACTCTGGGATCGGCTATCTGTCCTGCGTCGCTGACATGTGAACTGGAGATGCGTTCATATGGATGGCAGGGAGGGGTTCAGTGTGAGATCTGGTACTTCATCGGTTCGAGTCAACTGATTTGATTGACCACCAGATCATCATCGCTTCAAATCCAGATCCGGCCTTGCCAAAAGTGGTACGATGAAAAAGGCCAATTCCGAAATTCCCAAACTGCTACGGAACAGACTCGGTAACACCAACACCCCCAACATTTACTCACAACCGAGCTACAGAACCAAAATGGTGGACTAGGGGGATAAACCTAGCGTTCCCGGCTGGGAATGGGACACCCCTCCTCTTCATTCCCGTTCCAAGGAACCCAGCGGTCACTGGGAACATCATTATGGATGTTCATCCTGAAACCAGGCTGAGGTTGTCTTCCTGTTTGCCAGCTCGTTCCATCCCACCTGCAGTGCTACAGCCTGTACGGGTCCCAGAATGGAACTGTGGGACCGCGTAAGGTAGAGGGAACATTAGGAAGGCAACGGGGTCCCGGACAACTCGGCACACTTCAGTCCGGAGAGCTTCCCAAACCTCGTTGGACAATATGGAGCAGCTCCGCTCAGCGTTTGACCCTGAAGAGAGGAGCAGCTCCGCCTTCATTAGCACCAGAACCCCAAATGCAGTCTGGAAGTAGCAGCCATGCTGCGTGATTGTATCCGTGTTTGACGGTTGAAGCGGCATTCCGTAGTGAGGTACAACGTTAATCTACTCCGTGTTGATGTTGGGATGGAAAGCGGGTTGCCACCTGTGGTGGTCCTTTGTAGACCCCTGTTTCTTGGCATACTTCATTAGCTCCCTTGCTAACCAAACCGAACCGTTCAGGACCGTCCCAGGAGAGGTTCCCTGGTTCCGCGTCGTTGGATGTGGTATTCTGTGCTGGGTTGTGGGGAAGATAGGTGGTCTGCGTATGTCCCCGTGATGTCCATTCTATACTCTAGCGTGCAGAGACTCAGCGGCGATGTTCGGTGTGAAGGTGTTGGCATGGGGGTGCCTCCTGGGTGCACTGCTGCCAGAGGAGCCGGGTTTGTTTCCTTGCTCTAGTGGGCCTCCTGCTCCCGTATCCCACGGAAGTTATACTTGCAGGATATGTTGTCCATCCGTAACACTCCAGGCATCTAGGAGCGTTAAATACCTGCACCACCGGCACCACCCATGGTACCACACCTTTCTATTCTGTCCAGTGTTGAACTTCACAACTCCTCCAGGTGTGGGGGCGATCCCTAACCATCCGCTGAAAGAACCCCAAGTAAAGGCAAACCCACAGCTATGCAGCAAGGTAGAGGGGATTAATAAACACAAGACCTGCAGGCTGCCCCCTGGTGGCCGTTGAGCAGTATCGCTCTCTGGTGTTAAAGCGCGGCGGAGGTCCGGGGCATTGATTTTTTTTTCCCTGGCCTTGCTACTCCTGTAATTGCCCTTATCAAACTCACGAGCCACTAAACGATGGGCTGTTTTGTCACGCGTCCATTCGCCGGCAGCCTGTGACATTTAGCCAGATTAATTGCCGCAGCAGAGAGAGCGGGTCGACTGAGAGTTTAAGCCTTCGTGCGAGTGCTCACATCCGCTGTACCACACCCGAAGAGCGTTCTGACCATCTGCCCCACCACATAGCTGCCAAATTGCCCCCTTAAGTCGAGTTAGAGCTGTCCCCTTGTTAGTGTGCACATGTACAGTAGCTTGCTAACGTCAGAGATCGCCTTTCACGTACTTAACGTCTGACTCCATGGCTGTAATGACCTGAACCTGAACATAACACGGTCCATCAGTGTCCTCAGTGTGTCCACTAAGGCCTTTCAGGACACTTCCTTCCACAGGTCAGTCTTGTGGGCTAGCGTAGCATGTTCTGCTTCCTCTCGCCATCCAAATAACCCCAAACGCGTTCAGTGGTGTTGGGGTTCTGGACTCTGGGGTGGTCAGTCCGTTGTTCTGAGAACACCAGCAGCTTCTTTGTTGGACGTGTCTGGACTTTCCTTTTCTCATCAAGGAGCTTCTTGCACAGCTACACCTCCTTTCTGACCTCCATAACGTTGAGATGTTGATGTTCTCCTCACAGATGATCAGATTTGAACGATCTTTGCACAATACGCTGATTAGACTCAACGTCAAAAGAACGTCTGTGCACCCAGAAGGAATCAACCGACAGGAATGAAATTTGGTGGGCAGGTGTGACATGGTGAGACAAGCTAATGATTCAAGTTTCACGCTCGACCGCACGTGTGAGGTAAGCAAGGGCGACCCTTTATCGCTGCACCTGACTGACCCAACAGCCACCATTACAGACAGCCAGCGAGCAGTGGTGTCCTCCATGAGTCGTCCTGTTAGTGCAGCACCATGCCGGACTACATGCACACAGACCGTTACCACGACGTCCTTAACACCACGTCACCGTCACCAAAGACTGCAGTGGTGTCGTACCAGACTGTCATGAAGTGACTCAGAACGGCAGCGGGTCATCTTCAGTGACGAGTCCCGCTTTAGTCTTGGTGGAGACGCCCAACGAATCCGTGTGTGGAGGCACCGTGGTCAGCACCCAGATGAACGGTTTGTTGTCACACGTCCAGAAGGTCTGGGGTCCCTCCACCTCCACCCCTACCGCACCATCTGCAGGAACTGTGTGAGGATGTTCAAGCTGCATGGGATGGATTATCAGAGGATAGGTCTTTCTGAGAGAGCTTTCCACTAATCAAGCACTGCTGAGGTTGGGAGGTCAGGAATTGATGGTAGGCCTGACTCGCCGTTCGTCCCAAAGCTGCTGAAAGGGCTTGATGTTGGAGGCTCGGTGAAGACAGTCAAGCTCTTCCAGATCTATAGGTGATGGTGAGTCACTGTAGCGCCTCGGGGAGTGGAGTCAGTCCGAGTCTGCTGCCCTGAGGGCATACTCTAACCTCTTACCAGCCATATTGAAGGTGCTGCTCCCGGGTAGATCATGTAAGGACAGGTAGCCAATGAAGGAACCAAGAAACCACGTTCGGCAGCAAACAAAAGAAGTGATGTAAATAGAGAAGAAGAAGAAGAAGAAGAGTCGTTCATCACTGGGGATGCTCTTGGAGAGGACAGGGAGGAGGTTTGAAGTGGGTCTCCCAGTGTTTATTCTGGACTGGTGGAGTATAAAGAGTGAGGAGGAGCGTCTCCTGCCGATATGCTGCCCCCTAGTGTTTGCGGTATGGATCCGTCAGGTTGCATCACCCCACAGTTCCACCTCCTTTCCCTCCTTTTCCGATACGGATTTAACTTCTCTTTTCAGCTCACACTCGTTTATTACATACCCCAGGTGTGCGTGTGTGCGGGCGTGTAAAATCAATCTCGCAATTTCATCGCCGTGGTTTATCGGTATTAAAAAAGCTCCAGGCCACCGGCAACGGATCGCTCTCCCGGCGCTAGCGAGCAGGAGGAAGGAGGCATCAAGCTTTATTTGCAAGAGCCAAAAAACCATTCCGGCTTTCATTCAGCTCTTAGCTTTAAAGAAAACGCACTCGAATAAGAAGCACCGTTTTCCAGAAAGAGCCCGGAGCATTCCGGAATAGCGTTCGTACGCCAAGCGCCCCCCTCCCGTCCCGAGATGCTCCACAGCCGATACTTCCTGTTCTCCCAGATGTAATAACAGCACAATCCCCCCCCCCACCTCCTTCTTCCATGGTCGGAAGGTTTAGGCTAAGAGCCTTTCCTAATCTGTTTGCTGTTCTGCCGAAGGTTCTTCCTGTCAGTCCTGTCTGTTTCTCCGGATCGCTCGATTTCCGAGTTGTGATGTGGTGTGCGGGCGCGTTCGTGTGTCTGGGGGTCTCAGAAAGGAGGAACACGCACATCACGTTCACCTTCAGCATCCACCCGCAGCCTCGTGGAGTCGGAGCTACCGTGTTGGGAAAAACAACCACATCTCCGAGTCACAGAGCGAGTCCAACCGGCAGCGGGTCCGGTTCACCTGGGGTCTTCACTCGTTCACTCATTCTCTAATCCCCTTACTCCTTCATTCCCTCACTCATTCAGAGCCTCCTACATGCCCTTCCTTAACTAACTCACTTACCAGCTCACACTCATTCACCCACTCACTCACTCACTCACTCATTCATTCCCTCACCCATTCAGAGCCTCCTACATGCCCTTCCTTAACTAACTCACTAGCTCACACTTATTCATCCACTCACTCTTTCATTCCCTCACTCATTCAGAGCCTCCTACATGCCCTTCCTTAACTAACTCACTAGCTCACACTTATTCATCCACTCACTCCTTCATTCCCTCACTCATTCAGAGCCTTCTACACGCCCTTCCTTAACTAACTCACTCACTCATTCATCCGGTCACTCACCAGCCCACACATTCATTCACCCTCTCACTAACTTATTTACGCTCACTCCTTCATTCCCTCACTCATTCAGAGCCTCCTACATGCCCTTTCCTTAACTAACTCACTCACCAACTTACACACTCATTCACCCACTCACTCCTTCATTCCCTCACTCATTCAGAGCCTCCTTCACGCCCTTTCCTTCACTAACTCCCTCACTCCTTCATCCGGTCACTCACCAGCCCACACATTCATTCACCCTCTCAGTCCTTCATTCCCTCACTCATTCAGAGCCTCCTTCACACCCTTCCTCACCCTTTCCTTAACTAACTCACTCTCTCACTCATTCCTTTATCCTCACTCACCTGCCCACACTCATTCATCTACTCGCTTTGTAACTCACTCACCCACTCACTCCTTCATTCCTTCACTCATTCAGAGCCTCCTTCCTACTTTCCTCACTCTTTACTCTACTCACTACTCCTTCATCCTGTCACTCACCAGCCCACACATTCATTCACCCTCTCACTAACTCATTCACTCTCACTCCTTCATTCCCTCACTCATTCAGAGCCCTCTTCATACCCTTCCTCACTCTTTACTTTACTCACTACTCCTTCATCCTGTCACTCACCAGCCAATACATTCATTCACCCACTCACTAACTCATTCACTCTCTCACTCCTTCATTCCCTCACTCATTCAGAGTCTCCTTCATGCCCTTCTTCAGTCTTTCCTTTACTAACTTACCCAATCCTGTCACTCACCAGCCCACACATTCATTCACCCTCTCACTAACTCATTTACTCTCTCACTCCTTCACTCATTCAGAGCCTCCTTCACACCCTTCCCTATTCTTTCCTCAACTAACTCACACATCCTCTCACCCCCAGCCCATACACTCATTCACCCACTCACTCATTCAATCCATTATTTCCTCACTCATTCAGAGCCTCCTTCACACTGTTCCTCAACTCACATCCTCTCACTTACCAGCCCACACATTCATTCACTCATTCATTCAGAGCCTGTTTCATGCCCTTCCTCACCCTTTCCTTTACTCACTCCTTCATTTTTTTCTCATTTACTTATTAACTCACTCACTTTTTCATTCATTAACTCTTTCATTCACCAACTCACTCTTCCACATACTCGCTCACTCCTTCCCTCACTAACGTACTCTACTCCCTTCTTCATTCTCTGGTTAAAGCCACCCTCACCTCTACCTGACTTGCTCCCTCACTCTTTCGCTAATTTCGCTAAACACCTGCTAATTTCCTTATTCACAGCCACTACAGCCCTCCCTCCCTCCCTTCCTCCCTCCCTCCCTCCCCCCTCCGTCAGTCCCTCCGTTACTCCAGCGCTACTCTGAGTCACTCATTTCTTGTTTTTCAGGTCGCATTTTTCTGTTTTGCATTTCATTTAAAAAATGAATCGCTTCTTTAATGAAAAAGTGAACCTTCAGCCTGAAGGAGATAAACGGCAGACTCTTCCAGGCGCACCATGGTCGTATTCAAGACTGCTACTGTGTGGGGAAGAATAGAGAGAGAGCGAGAGAGGGAGAGAGAGAGACAGAGAGCGAGAGAGACACACAGAGACAGAGAGAGCGAGAGAGAGACACAGCAAGAGAGAGAGACAGAGAAAGAGAAAAAAAAAGAGAGAGAGAGAGAGAGAGAGAGAGAGAGAGACACACAGAGAGACACACACAGACAGAGAGTGAGAGAGAGAGAGAGAGAGAGACACAGCGAGAGAGAAAGAGAGAGAGAAACACAGAGAGAGACAGAGAAAGAGAGAGAGAGAGAGAGAAGGAAAGAGAGAGAAAGAGGGAAAGAGAGAGAGGAAGAGAGAGAGAGAGAGAGAGAGAGAGAGAGAGAGAAGGAACGAAAGAGAGAGAGAGACAGAAAGAGACAGGGAGAGAGAGAGAGAGAGAGAAGGAAAGAGACAGACGAGAGAGAGAGAGAGAGAGAGAGAGAGAGAGAGAGAGAGAGAGAGAGAAACACAGAGAGAGAGAGACACACACAGACAGAGAGTGAGAGAGAGAGAGAGAGAGACACAGCGAGAGAGAAAGAGAGAGAGAAACACAGAGAGAGACAGAGAAAGAGAGAGAGAGAGAAGGAAAGAGAGAGAAAGAGGGAAAGAGAGAGAGGAAGAGAGAGAGAGAGAGAGAGAGAGAGAGAGAGAGAGAGAGAGAAGGAACGAAAGAGAGAGAGAGACAGAAAGAGACAGGGAGAGAGAGAGAGAGAGAGAGAGAAGGAAAGAGACAGAAAGAGACGGAGAGAGAGAGAGAGAGAGAGAGAGAGAGAGAGAGAGAGAGAGAGAGAGAGAGAGAGAGAGAGAGAGAGAGAGAGAGAGAGAGTGCAAGAGCAGGACAACAAACACAAACACACTTGTACCATCCAGCACAAAGCAGAGCGGACAATAAGACCCCCGTGCGGTTTATCTGTTTGTGTGCGGCGTCCTGAAGCTGCTCCGCCTACATAATGGCTGCCATTTTCACAGAGCGACAATGCAGAGACATTACAGGGCTCAAGCCCAGCCCGGCGTAAAACATCTAATTGTCCAATTTCAGCAAACACCCCAACAGCAAACAAATTCAGGAACGTCTGTTTCCGATTTGCCAGCCTCCTGAGGGGAAGCGAGGTTCGGAGGTTCGGGACACAGAGGCAGTTTACAAGTCTTACCTACAAACAAGGTGACCTAATCCTCCACAGGGACGCTGACGTGGAGCTGGTGTGTTAGTGTGTGTGGTGCTGGTGTGAGTGGATCAGACACAGCAGTGCTGCTGGAGTGTTGAGACACTGTGTCCACTCACTGTCCACTCTATTAGACACTCCTACCTTGCTGCTCCACCTTGTAGATGGGCAGTCAGAGACGATAGCAGCTGCTGTTGCACAGTGCAGTGTTGGTCATCCTCTAGTCCTTCAGCGGTGGGCACAGGGCGCTGGCCCACAGGGCGCTGGCCCAAAAGACGCTGGCCCACGGGATGCTGCCCACAGGAACGCTGCTCCACAGGAACGCTGCTCCACAGGAACGCTGCTCCACAGGAACGCTGCTCCACAGGACGCTGACCCACAGGACGCTGACCCACAGGAACGCTGACCCACAGGAACGCTGCCCACAGGACGCTGACCCACAGGACGCTGACCCACAGGACGCTGGCCCACAGGACACTGCTCCACAGGACACTGCTCCACGGGACGCTGGCCCACAGGAACGCTGCCCCACAGGACGCTGACCCACAGGACGCTGGCCCACAGGACGCTGGCCCACAAGGCGCTGGCCCACAAGGCGCTGGCCCACAGGACGCTGACCACAGGACGCTGACCACAGGACGCTGACAGTCACTGCAGTGCTAAGAATGATCCACCTCCCACATCACACCTGCTCTGTGGTGGTCCTGTGGGGGTCCTGACCATTGAAGAACAGGGTAATACAGTATACACTCTAGCTCCACCGTTAGGGGTTAAGACCGGCGTGCTGTGGGCCGTATCGTCTTTAGCCTTCTCCTGACCGCTGCTATTGTGCTTCTCAATAAGGCACTTGGGCCTCAAGTTGCTCCGAGTGTGCTGCACCCATTGGCACCCAGAGGCTGAAAAGCCGATGCAGTAACTCATCCGCTCTGCAGCCCTGGAGCAATCGTTCCCAAGATCTATTCCTACGGCACGGTCATCGCTTCCTGCTGGTCAAAGCCTCCTCACATTACAGAATGAGCCTCGGCACGAGTGGAACTGGCTGAGCTGAAAACCTTTCACAATTCCAGGTGAAAAGGTTTGAATTAGCATCCTGAGCGTCCAGCTATCACACTTCAGGGACAAAGGATGGGAGACTCGAGAATGAACGAGTGCGAGGACGAGGGAAGGTGCTTGTGGGTAATACAGCGGAGACAACAACATGAAGCTACTCCGAGTCGTGCAGCCAGTTTGGAATAGCAGGAGTGTTAAAGATGGCGGCGATGTGAGGACGCTAGTCTCTAACGTGTAGCAGTAGGACGTATACCCTGAACTACCAGCATAACCGGGACCAACTGGGTATAGGCCAGGGGTCCTCAAACCCAGACCTCTGAAGCTACCAGTTCCCAAAACTGGCTTATGTAATAATAGTGTGGTTCCATTAGCTATACAAGCCCCTACAAATTCCAGGACTGGAATCTTATGGATTTAAGGTGGATTTAAAGACCCCTGGCCTATACTACAGACCCTTGAAGAACCGCTTGTTTAGAGGAATATGGTTTAGGTAACTGTCCACCTTAAATCCAGATTCCAGTCCTGGTATTTCTAAGAACCCATAGCTATTGAAACTACATTTCATAATCCGGTATCGGGTACTAGATAGCTTCAAAGGTCTGGATTTGAAGACCCGTGGCCTATATTATAAACCTAATGAAGAAAAGTTTTTAGGGGGCTGTGGTTCAGGCAAACTGTCCACCTTAAATCCAGATTCCGGTCGTGGTATTTCTAAGCACCCATAGCTAATTGAACCTAACAATTATTTCATAATCCGGTATCAGGAACTGGATAGCTTCAGAGGTCTGGATTTGAGGACCCCTGGCCTATACTACAGACCCTTGAAGAACCACTTGTATAGGTGCATACGGTTTAGGCATCTGTCCACCTTAAATCCAGATTCCGGTCCTGGTATTTCTAAGAACCCATAGCTATTGAAACTACATTTCATAATCCAGTATCAGTACCTGGATAGCTTCAGAGGTCTGGGGTTAAGGACTCCTGGTCTATACTATAAAAGCCCAGATGAAACGCCTTCAAGAGACATGAGGTTTAAGTACATGTCCACCTGAAATCCGGATTCCAGTCTTGGAATTTGTAAGCACCTGTAGCTAATTAGCCCTCATAGTCATTCTATAATCCGGTATCGGGTACTAGATAGCTTCAGAGGTCTGGATTTGAAGACCCCTGGCCTATACTACAGACCCTTGAAGAACTGCTTGTTTAGAGGAATATGGTTTAGGCGTCTGTCCGCCTTAAATCCAGATTCCGTTCCTGGAATTTGAAATCGCTTGTATAGCTAATTTAACAGTTTTTACATAATCCAGTATCAGGAACTGGATAGGGTTGAGGACCCCTGGCCTATACTACAGACCCTTGAGGAACCACTTGTTTAGGAGCATACGGTTTAGGCATCTGTCCACCTAAAATCCAGATTCCGGTCCTGGTATTTCTAAGAACCCATAGCTATTGAAACTACATTTCATAATCCAGTATCAGTACCTGGATAGCTTCAGAGGTCTGGGTTTGAGGACCCCTGGTCTATACTATAAAAGCCCTGATGAAACGCCTTTCTAGGGACATGAGGTTTAGGTACATGTCCACCTTAAATCCAGATTCCAGTCTTGGAATTTGTAAGCACCTGTAGCTAATCAGCCCTCATAGTCATTCTATAATCCAGTATCGGGTACTAGATAGCTTCAAAGGTCTGGATTTGAAGACTCGTGGCCTATATTATAAACCTAATGAAGAAAAGTTTTAGGGGCCTGTGGTTCAGGCAGCCATCCACCTTAAATCCAGATTCCGGTCGTGGTATTTCTAGGCACCCATAGCTAATCGAACCTAACAATTATTTCATAATCCAGTATCAGGAACTGGATAGCTTCAGAGGTCTGGGGTTGAGGACCCCTGGCCTATACTACAGACCCTTGAAGAACCGCTTGTATAGGTGCATATGGTTTAGGCATCTGTCCACCTTAAATCCAGATTCCGGTCCTGGTATTTCTAAGAACCCATAGCTATTGAACCTACATTTCATAATCCAGTATCAGGAACTGGATAGCTTCAGAGGTCTGGGGTTAAGGACCCCTAGTCTATGAAACCTCTATGGTTTAGGCATCTGTCCACCTTAAATCCGGATTCCAGTCCTGGAATTTGTGAACACTTGTATAGCTAAATATACCTAACAATTATAACATACTGCAGTACCAGGAACTGGATAGCTTCAGAGGTCTGGATTTGAGGACTCCTGGTCTATACTATAAATGCCCTGATGAAATGCCTTCAAGAGACATGAGGTTTAAGTACATGTCCACCTTAAATCCGGATTCCAGTCTTGGAATTTGTAAGCACCTGTAGCTAATTAGCCCTCATAGGTCATTCTATAACCCGGTATCGGGTACTAGATAGCTTCAAAGGTCTGGATTTGAAGACCCCTGGCCTATATTATAAACCTAATGAAGAAAAGTTTTTAGGGGCCTGTGGTTCAGGCATCCGTCCACCTTAAATGCAGATTTTGGTCCTGGAATCATTTGATTTTTTAAGACATTATTTAATTAATATCAAAACATCCATCAACAATTGCAAACAGTGCTGCTAAAGAGGACAGAGGAGCTGCTTAGCATTCCCTTAGCTAGAATATGCTAGCTTAAACTCACCAAAGAAGTCATCTGGTTCCGGCTAACCAAAGCACCGACCCAGGTTTAGGCGATGCTGGTTCCAATCTGAGAGGAACTGGCGCTGAAGGGAGGAAAATGGGAAGTGAAACCTGCTGTGTGGGGTTTGGATCTGTAGCCCGATAGGCTACCTTTACGTTAGCTTAGCTTAGGCTACGAACAGTGCCCCACACCACCGTACGGGTTTAATTCTGAACGACTGCTGCTCTGTAGGAAAAAAGTGTAGATAATAAAATCTAATATATGAGAGCGTGAAAGTGGAGTGACTGACAGGTGTTTGGGGCTGTAGCGTTTTGGCTAAGCTAACAATAGCTGAGTTAGCAGGGCAAACGTGGCCTCCAGCACAGGATCAATACCAGCTGATGCTGAAATTACCCACGTTTAGTGGATATCCGTGAGCACAAACTGGCATGACGGTGTTGGAGTGACAGTAAGCCAAACCGAACCTGTTCTGTGGTGGACTGTAGCATTTTGGCTAAGCTAACAGTAGTTTAGCTTTATGTGCCGCATATCAGCACAGCTCAGCTTTGGCTCAGATGCTGAAACGACACCCATTTAAATGGTAACTGAGCATCGAGCGTCACATCCCACAACATCCAGAATTTCGAAACTTTGAAATAAAAAAAATAAACAAATAAATAAATACATGCAACTAGGTTTGCATAATACAACTAGCCATCTAGTTTCAATCACATGCATCTTTGTTTTCTATTATTATTGTTGTTTTTAATAAAGTTATTAAGTATGTTTACCTTCAGCATCACACTGAATGTAAAGTAGTTAAAGGGAACAAAAACTTAACTGTGTTTCTGGCACCCTCGGGGCATGGTTCAAAACTAGGCTCCGCCCATGGTCATAAACTCTGTAGAAACATAAAAATAAAAGACAAACAAAAAATGTAATAAATAAATCGTGATGCACTTAAAAAATCTTAAAGTTTAATAGTAAAAAATAAATAAATAAATAAATAAAAAATAAAATAAAAAAACGAAACACACTTTTAAAAGTATTACATTTATTACTGTACTCTTTAATTTACCATATAACTAATAAGATTTACCTTGAAACTGCAAAGAAAATTTAAATTTTTAGTTTGGACATAAACCATTATGTGCTGAATATTAAATGACTGATGATAAATGTTATTTGACATGAACCTGTACGTCATTGTGCATACCAGGAAAAATACTGCATAGTTAAATA
Organism: Prochilodus magdalenae; assembly: GCA_024036415.1. Lineage (NCBI taxonomy): Eukaryota > Metazoa > Chordata > Actinopteri > Characiformes > Prochilodontidae > Prochilodus > Prochilodus magdalenae. The sequence goes on along the minus strand of JAMWET010007080.1, from coordinate 96,169 downwards.
AACACACACACACACACACACACACACACACACTCACAGACTCACACTCACACACACATACAGACTCACACACACTCACGCATACACACACACACACACACACTCACAGACATACACACACACACACACACACACACACACACACACATATACACACACACACACACACACACACACACACACACACATCTAAACACACACATCTAAACACACACACAGACACTCTTGCATACACACACACAGACACACTCATGCACACGCACAGACACACACACACACACACACGCACGCACAGACACACACACTCACGCACAGACACACACACACACACACACTCACGCACACAGACACACACTCACGCACACAGACACACACTCACGCACACAGACACACAACCACACACATGCTGCTTCTCTCCTCCCGCTGTGTTCAGGAAATGGGTGAAATCTCAAAATGTTGGGTATCCAAAACATACATTCCTTCTACAAAGCTGAGCAAAGAAGTGTGCAGGCCCAATTCCAGTTTCTCGGGCGTGTTAAGTCAATGAGTGTGGTAAATGAAGGGTGGGGGCAGGGTAAGAGGCAGTCTGAGCAATGAGAGCCTGGCACTCTCAGAGAGCTTGGCACCAGGTTCCTTATAGGTGATGGAGTAATTGGGTACATTTTGCTCCGGTGCCGCTCGAGGTGGGCTAGTTCGCCTATATGATCGTGCCAGACCTGACTGGAGTATTTATAGCTCGTCTCGTGTTTTTGTGCTTACATGCTCAGATTATTAATCAGGGATCAGAGTTTGGGACAGTCACCAACTACAGCTGATGATTATGTGTATACACTCATCCTCAATAGAGCAGCTGCACCAGGAAGGAGGTGTGGGAGTGCGGTGGTGTTGGGAAGGAAGATAAAGGTGACCAGGATCAATAACTGATGATAAATTTAGACTGATATGATCAATATTTATTTAGCTACACATACAGAAGTCTGTCTCTCAGTATGGCATCAGGCCGCCGTGTTTGCTAACCCAACACGCCAGACGTCTCGGTATGGAGCTGTAGAAGTTCCTAATGGTGTCCTGTGATAATCCTCGCGCTAGAACCGCTCTCCGCTTTACAAAACCCCTCGCGCTAGAACCGCTCTCCGCTTCTCAAAACCCCTCGCGCTAGAACCGCTCTCCGCTTCACAAAACCCCTCGCGCTAGAACCGCTCTCCGCTTCGCAAAACCCCTCGCGCTAGAACCGCTCTCCGCTTTACAAAACCCCTCGCGCTAGAACCGCTCTCCGCTTCCCAAAACCCCTCGCGCTAGAACCGCTCTCCGCTTCGCTAAAACCCCTCGCGCTAGAACTGCTCTCCGCTTCGCTAAAACCCCTCGCGCTAGAACCGCTCGCCGCTTCGCTAAAACCCCTCGTGCTAGAACCGCTCGCCGCTTCGCAAAACCCCTCGCGCTAGAACCGCTCTCCGCTTCGGAAAAACCCCTCGTGCTAGAACTGCTCTCCGCTTCGCTAAAACCCCTCGTGCTAGAACTGCTCTCCGCTTCGCTAAAACCCCTCGTGCTAGAACCGCTCGCCGCTTCGCTAAAACCCCTCGTGCTAGAACCGCTCTCCGCTTCGCAAAACCCCTCGCGCTAGAACCGCTCTCCGCTTCACAAAATCCCTCACGCTAGAACTGCTCTCCGCTTCACGAAATCCCTCACGCTAGAACCGCTCTCCGCTTCGCTAAAACCCCTCGCGCTAGAACCGCTCTCCGCTTCACAAAACCCCTCGCGCTAGAACCGCTCTCCGCTTTACAAAACCCCTCGCGCTAGAACCGCTCTCCGCTTCACAAAACCCCTCGCGCTAGAGCCACTCTCCGCTTCACAAGACCCCTCGCGCTAGAGCCACTCTCCGCTTCACAAGACCCCTCACGCTAGAACCGCTCTCTGCTTCACGAAATCCCTCACGCTAGAACCGCTCTCTGCTTCACGAAATCCCTCACGCTAGAACCGCTATCCGCTTCGCAAAATCCCTCACGCTAGAACCGCTCTCCGCTTCGCAAAACCCCTCACGCTAGAACCGCTCTCCGCTTCGCAAAACCCCTCGCGCTAGAACCGCTCTCCGCTTCACAAAACCCCCTCGCGCTAGATCTGCTCTCCGCTTCTCAAAACCCCCTCGCGCTAGAACTGCTCTTCGCTTCTCAAAACCCCTCGCGCTAGAACCGCTCTCCGCTTCGCGAAACCCTTCACGCTATGACTGCTCTCCGCTTCTCAAAACCCCTCGCGCTAGAACCGCTCTCCGCTTCTCAAAACCCCTCGCGCTAGAACTGCTCTCCGCTTCACAAAACCCCTCGCGCTAGCACTGCTTTCCGCTTCACAAAACCCCTCACGCTAGAACCACTCTCCGCTTCGCAAAACCCCTCGCGCTAGAACCGCTCTCCGCTTCACAAACCCCCCTCGCGCTAGATCTGCTCTCCGCTTCTCAAAACCCCCTCGCGCTAGAACTGCTCTTCGCTTCTCAAAACCCCTCGCGCTAGAACCGCTCTCCGCTTCGCAAAATCCCCTCGCGCTAGAACCGCTCTCCGCTTCGCAAAACCCCTCGCGCTAGAACCGCTCTCTGCTTCGCAAAACCTCTCATGCTAGAACTGCTCTCCGCTTCACAAAACCCTTCGCACTAGAACTGCTCTCTGCTTCGCTAAAACCCCTCGTGCTAGAACTGCTCTCCGCTTCGCTAAAACCCCTCGTGCTAGAACTGCTCTACTCCAGCTTCGCTAAAAAACCTCTTCTGCTAGAACCTTTAGGCTCTCCACTTCGCTGAAACCTCTCGTGCTAGAAACTCCTCTCCAGCTTGCTAAAAAACCTCTCGCGCTAGAACTGCTCTCCGCTTCAACAAAAACCCCGCGATCGCGCTAGAACTGCTCTCCCCGCTTCACAAAACCCCTCGCACTAGAAGCGTTCTCCGCTTCGCTAAAACCTCTCGCGCTAGAACTGCTCTCCGCCTCACAAAACCTCTCGCGCTAGAACCGCTCTCCGCTTCGCTAAAACCCCTCGCGCTAGAATTGCTCTCCACTTTACAAAGGCCCTCGAGCTAGAACCGCTCTCCGCTTCTCATAACCCCTCGCGCTAGAACTCCTCTCCGCTTCGCTAAAACCTCTCGCGCTAGAACTGGTCTCCGCTTCACAAAACCCCTCGCGCTAGAAGCATTCTCCGCTTCGCTAAAACCCCTCGCGCTAGAATTGCTCTCCGCTCTACAAAGGCCCTCGAGCTAGAACCGCTCTCCGCTTTACAAAGGCCCTCGAGCTAGAACTGTTCTCCGCTTCTCAAAACCCCTCGCGCTAGATCTGCTCTCCGCTTCTCAAAACCCCCTCGCGCTAGAACTGCTCTTCGCTTCTCAAAACCCCTCGCGCTAGAACTGCTCTCCGCTTCGCTAAAACCCCTCGCGCTAGAACCGCTCTCCGCTTCTCAAAACCCCTCGCGCTAGAACCGCTCTCCGCTTCTCAAAACCCCTCGCGCTAGAACTGCTCTCCGCTTCTCAAAACCCCTCGCGCTAGAACTGCTCTCCGCTTCTCAAAACCCCTCGCGCTAGAACCGCTCTCCGCTTCGCAAAAACCCCTCGCGCTAGAACCGCTCTCCGCTTCGCAAAACCCCTCGCGCTAGAACCGCTCTCCACTTTTCAAAACCCCTCGCGCTAGAACTGCTCTCCGCTTCACAAAACCCCTCGCGCTAGCACTGCTTTCCGCTTCACAAAACCCCTCACGCTAGAACTGCTCTCCGCTTCGCTAAAACCCCTCGCGCTAGAACCGCTCTCCGTTTCTCAAAACCCCTCGCGCTAGAACCGCTCTCCACTTCACTAAAACCTCTCGCGCTAGAACCGCTCTCTGCTTCGCAAAACCTCTCATGCTAGAACTGCTCTCCGCTTCACAAAACCCTTCGCACTAGAACTGCTCTCTGCTTCGCTAAAACCCCTCGTGCTAGAACTGCTCTCCGCTTCGCTAAAACCCCTCGTGCTAGAACTGCTCTCCGCTTCGCTAAAACCTCTTCTGCTAGAACTCCTCTCCACTTCGCTGAAACCTCTCGTGCTAGAACTCCTCTCCACTTCGCTAAAACCTCTCGCGCTAGAACTGCTCTCCGCTTCACAAAACCCCTCGCGCTAGAACTGCTCTCCGCTTCACAAAACCCCTCGCACTAGAAGCGTTCTCCGCTTCGCTAAAACCTCTCGCGCTAGAACTGCTCTCCGCCTCACAAAACCTCTCGCGCTAGAACCGCTCTCCGCTTCGCTAAAACCCCTCGCGCTAGAACTGCTCTCCGCTTCACAAAACCCCTCGCACTAGAAGCGTTCTCCGCTTCGCTAAAACCTCTCGCGCTAGAACTGCTCTCCGCCTCACAAAACCTCTCGCGCTAGAACCGCTCTCCGCTTCGCTAAAACCCCTCGCGCTAGAATTGCTCTCCACTTTACAAAGGCCCTCGAGCTAGAACCGCTCTCCGCTTCTTATAACCCCTCGCGCTAGAACTCCTCTCCGCTTCGCTAAAACCTCTCGCGCTAGAACTGGTCTCCGCTTCACAAAACCCCTCGCGCTAGAAGCATTCTCCGCTTCGCTAAAACCTCTCGCGCTAGAACTGGTCTCCGCTTCACAAAACCCCTCGCGCTAGAAGCATTCTCCGCTTCGCTAAAACCCCTCGCGCTAGAATTGCTCTCCGCTCTACAAAGGCCCTCGAGCTAGAACCGCTCTCCGCTTTACAAAGGCCCTCGAGCTATAACCGCTCTCCGCTTCTCATAACCCCTCGCACTAGAACTGTTCTCCGCTTCTCAAAACCCCTCGCGCTAGAACTGCTCTCCGCTTCGCTAAAACCCCTCGCGCTAGAACCGCTCTCCGCTTCTCATAACCCCTCGCACTAGAAGCGCTCTCCGCTTCGCTAAAACCCCTCGTGCTAGAACCGCTCTCCGCTTCGCTAAAACCCCTTGCGCTAGAACTGCTAACTATACTCGCGTGCTGCTTTCGCGTACTTTAGCATTGAAGTATGCTCTACATACCTCTCCACCAAACCTACCATCCTACCATGGCAGCCAATCCATGAACGTTCCGTGCAGTACCCTTCCGTAGAGGGTAGGCTTCCTGGAGGCGCGCTGCTGCCATATCCCTGCTCCTCGCTGACCCTGGCGTAACCGGACGTCTCTGTGGCGGTGAATGGAGCAGATGAGTCATTAGCATAAGTCTGTGGACGGTATCTCGCTCGGGGGGCTTCCTTTGGGAACCCGTTCAGATTACGATGGGCTAATGGGCAAAGAGACGCCGTACAGTCCATCAGCATTAGCATAGAGCGGCTCGCTGCCGAGGCTTCGCAGCAGGAGGACGACCCCCGCGCATACGGACCCCTCATTAGCTCCACCGTGTGTGTGTACACGCTCAGACACGCTGGAGGAGTTCAGGAGTCAACAAACAACATTTCAAAGCCTCTCTCTACCTCCCTCTCTCTTCCTCTCTCTCTCCGTCTCACACTCTCTACCTCTCTCTCTCCTCCTCTCTCTCTCTCTCTCCCCGTCTCACACTCTCCTCCTCTCTCTCTCTCTGTCTCACACTCTCCTCCTCTCTCTCCACGTCTCACACTCTCCTCCTCTCTCTCTCCGTCTCACACTCTCCTCCTCTCTCTCTCTCTCTCTCTCTAACACTCTCCTCCTCTCTCTCTCTCTCTCTCTCTCTAACACTCTCCTCCTCTCTCTCTCTCTCTCTCTCACTCACACTCTCCTCCTCTCTCTCTCTCTCTCTCTCACTCACACTCTCCCTCTCACACTCTCCTCCTCTCTCTCTCTCTGTCTCTCTCACACACACTCCTCCTCTCTCTCACTCTCCTCCTCTCTCTCCTCCTCTCTCTCTCCGTCTCACACTCTCTACCTCTCATCTCCTCTCTCTCTCTCCGTCTCACACTCTCTACTTCTCTCTCTCCTCCTCTCTCTCTCTCCGTCTCACACTCTCTACCTCTCTCTCTCCGTCTCACACTCTCTACCTCTCTCTCTCCTTCTCTCTCTCTCCGTCTCACACTCTCTACCTCTCTCTCTCCGTCTCACACTCTCTACCTCTCTCTCTCCTTCTCTCTCTCTCTAGACATCTGCGCCTCACCTCTCTCTACCTCCTCTCCTCCTCTCTCTCTCACGCTCCGTCTCACACTCCTCTCTCGCACTCTACCTCTCTCGTGATCTTCCTCCTCTGACTCTCTCTGAGCACACAGGCGCCATGCTCACCTCTTCTAACCTCTCTCTCCTTCCTTCTCTCTCTCTCCGTCTCACCACTCTCTACCTCTGACTCTCTCACCTGTCCTGGCCTCTTCTCTCTCCGTCTCACGACACTCTCTACAAAGATCATTTCTCTCTCCTCCCGAGGCCTCTCTCTCCGTCTCACACTCTCTACCTCTCTCTCTCCGTCTCACACTCTCTACCTCTCTCTCTCCCTCTCTCTCTCTCCGTCTCACACTCTCTACCTCTCTCTCTCCTCCTCTCTCTCTCTCCGTCTCACACTCTCTACCTCTCTCCTTCTCTCTCTCTCCGTCTCACACTCTCTACCTCTCTCTCTCTACGTCTCACACTCTTCCTCTTTCTCTCTCCGTCTCACACTCTCCTCCTAGCTCTCTCCTGCGCTCTCTCTCTTCCGTCTCACACTCTCCTCCTCTCTCTCTTCCTCTCTCTGTCTCACACTCTCCTCCTCTCTCTCTCTTCCTCTCTCTCCGTCTCACACTCTCCTCCTCTCTCTCTTCATCTCACACTCTCTTACTCTCTCTCTTCCTCTCTCTCTCTCTCTGTCTCACTCTCTCTCACACTCTCTTCCCCTCTCTACCTCTATCTCTCCGTCTCACACTCTCTTCCTCTCTCTCCCTCTCTCACTCATTCTCTCCATCCACCTCTCTCCTTCCCTTTCTCTCTCACTCTCTTCCTCTCTCCCTCCCTCTCTCTCCCTCCCTCTCACACTCTCTTCCTGTCTCTCACTCCTCACTCATTCTCTATCCACCTCTCCTTCTCCATCCCTTTCTCACTGTCTCTCGCTCTCCGACGTCTCCTCCTCATCTCTCTCTCTCCTTCTCTCTCTCTCACTTCTCCATCCATCGTCCCCCCCTCTCTCTCACTCTTCCTCTCTCGCTCACTCCTCACTCATTCTCTCCATCCAGCCCTCTCTCCTTCTCCATCCCTTTCTGTCTCTCTCTCTTCCTCTCTCTCACTTCTTATTCTCTCCATCCACCTCTCTCTCCTTCTCCATCCCTTTCTGTCTCTCTCTCTTCCTCTCTCTCACTTCTCACTCATTCTCTCCATCCACCTCTCTCTCCTTCTCCATCCCTTTCTCACTGTCCCTTTCTCCCCGTCTCCCTCTCTCTAACTCCTCACTCATTCTCTCCATCCACCTCTCCTTTTCCATCCCTTTCTGTCTCACACTCTCTTTCTCTTCCTCTCTTCACTCGTTTTCCATCATCCTCTCTCCTTCACCATCCCTTTTTCAACATCTCTGTCTCACTTCCTCTCTTTCACTTTTCCCTCATTCTATCTCTCTCTCCTTCTTCCATTTCTCCCTCCCTCCTTCTCTCCCCGTCTTTGAGTCTACTACTGACTTACTCTCTTCCTCCTTCTCTCTTTTCTCTATTTCCCTCTTTCTCTGTCTTACTCTCTCTCCTTTTTTCTTGCTATTTCTCTTGTTCTTTTACTCTCTCTGGCTGGCTTCCTCTGTCTCTTTTCTCTCTGTCTGTCTTTCTCACTCCCTGTTTCTCTCTCTCTCGCTCTCTCTCTCTCTCTCTCTCTTTCTTACTGTCATCGTTTCTTTCCGTCTCTTATTCTTTCTCTCGATCATTCTTTGTCTTTCTCTCACCTCACTTGTCCAATCGTTGTTTCCCTCTCTACCATTCTCTCCTTCTCTCTCTCTTGCTCTCTATTTTACTTCCATTCTCTCTCTCTCTCTCTCTCTCTCTCTCTCACAACCATTCACTCCTTATCTCTCTCTGTCTCTCTCTCTCTCTCTCTCTCTCTCTCTCTCTCTATTTCACTACCATTCTCTCTCTCTCTCTCTCTCTCTCTCTCTCTCTCTCTCTCTCACACAACCATTCACTCCCTCTCTCTCTCTCTCTCTCTCTCTCTCTCACAACCATTCACTCCTTCTCTCTCTCTGTCTCTCTCTCTCTCTCTCTTTTTTACTACCATTCTCTCTCTCTCTGTCTGTCTTTCTCTCTCTTTTACAACCATTCTCTCTCTCCTCTCTCTCTCTCTCTCTCTCTCTCTCTCTCTCTCCCTCTCCCTCTCTCAGTATTAAATATTCATTGGGTATTAACACTATTGGAATATTCTGTAACCTTTAACTTCACTCCGTATGTTTTAAACATGAGCCAAAGGGAAAGAGAGAAACTCTGAATCACATTATCCCTCTTTCTAGTTCAGTGAGCGGACCTCCCGCACGCCGCCGCCTTATACCGTCTTATTAGTCCCTTACAGCGGCGAGAAAAACCAGACCTCACCCTGAACCATCGCTTAACCAGCCCATCAACTCGTCTTCCCACTCCTACACACACAGCCTCTACACCAACAGCCCACCAAGCCCCACACCCAAAATCACTGGCCACTATTTCCTATTGAGGTCATAGGACAGCAGTACGGATATGATTATGGAGTGGTGTTATGTATGGAGTGTACTCTAGGGGGCGGTTTGGGAACACCCATACCTGTTTGGTGGTGAAGTGTTATCTTTTGAGTGAGGCTGAACACTGGCCTGAACGCTCATGGTGTGGAGATACAGACGAGGCATGATCATGGAATACCTCGACTGGGCTCATGCTGGGCGAACGTGTAGGCCACACCGTTCATCAGAGCTCTCCAGGACGATCCTCTGACCAGTTCTGGACAACTTGGGCCTGATGGCATGGTGCACCTGCTGGAACATCCCATCATAGTGGGCATAGTGGGTCAATGACGTGTTTCGGTGGACCCGTGCACCCAACCCATCCCATAAGAACACCCCCCACATCAGTATTGACCACTGTAGACAACTGGGGTCCATGGCTTCATGGGGTCCCTACAACACCGGACCCTACCATCAACCCAAATCAACTGGTAACATGACTACCAGGACCACTCAGGGTCCAGTTAGCCACCTCACGAGCCCAGGTGAGACACCATGTCCACAGATGGCACTCTGATGGGTCCACTTACATATCCTACGGAAGCTAGAGAACGCTGTACTGAGCAGCGGGAGGTACGAGCGGGGTCTCCTACGCTGAATGTGGAGTCGCTGGTACGTTCACATGGCGACCAGACCAGGTCACAATCATTCAGCAGTCGTGGATGGCCACTGTGATGTCCAGTGTGGGTGGGAATGCCCGGTACCCATGCGACACTGGGGCTCATAAGAGGGCAGGATATTAAAACCTTGATTAAAACAATGTCCTCCAAACTCTAATCACGGTAAACAGGAAACGAGGTTTCAGGTTCAGTATTAAATAATCTAAGGTCGATAGAATCTTAAAAGTTAGCATGATGATGATAAGTGCTCGCATGCCCTCTGTGCATGGAGGTCCTCCCTAATACAGCTCTGCAGCCCACCAGATCAAATGACTGGGGAAGCAGCTTCCCACGTTGCGTTCTTATCGCTACACCTCACACGGGGTCCTCAGCTGGGGTCCATGGCTTCACGGGGTTCACCATACACGAAAGGTACCCTGGCTCGTCCAACCACGCCACATGGTGCTAGTCTTCTAGGGACCAGTTAGCGACCTCACGGGCCCAGGTGAGGCGCTGCATGTCTTTAGCTTCAGATCAGGTGGGCTTTTCAGTCTGCCCACGAACTCACACCCCTAGCCTGTGCCGCAGGTGGGAGGGACTTTTTGCACTGTGTCTTCATTAACCCGCAGAGGGAACAAACAGAGAGAGAGAAAAAGAAAGAGAGAGAGAGAAGGGAAGACCATTTGCGGCACTTATAGAAAAAAATGCCACACACTCTCATAATTATGACTTACTGTCTCAATGGTGACTGGCTGGCCTTCTTAATCTTTAAGTGGCAGAAATGGGATTCCACACACAGATACAGAGAGAGAGAGAGAGAGAGAGAGAGAGAGAGAGAGACAGAGAGAGAGAGAGAGAGAGAGAGAGAGAGAGAGAGAGAGAGAGAGAGAGAGAGAGAGAGAGAGAGACACAGAGGGAGAGAGACAGAGAGAGAGACAGACAGAAAGAAACCGAGAGAGAGAGAGAGAGAGAGAGAGAGAGAGAGGGTGTAAAAGCGTGAGCAGTGAGAGTAAAAGGGAGCGAGGTGAACGGCTCTGGCCAGGGGCTAATAGCGGCTAAAACCACATTAGCAGCATCCTGTGTGGCCCTCCGCTGAGATGATATTAAACATTCGCAACAGGTGATACTGCACCACACACACACACACACACACACACACAGCTATACAACCACACACACACACACACACAGCTATACAACCACACACACACACACACACACACACACACACACACAGCTATACAACCACACACACACACACACACACACACACACACACACAGCTATACACACACACACACACAGCTATACACACACACACACACACACACACACACAGCTATACACACACACACACACACACACACACACACACACACACACACACACACACACACACACACACACACACACAGCTACACACACACACAGCTATACACACACACACACACACACACACACACAGCTATACACACACACACACACACACACACAGCTATACACACACACACACACACACACACACACACACAGCTATACACACACACACACACACACACACACACACACACACACAGCTATACACACACACACACACACACACACACACAGCTATACACACACACAGCTATACACACACACACACACACACAGCTATACACACACACACACACACACACACAGACACAGCTATACAGACACAGCTACACACACACACACAGCTACACACACACACACAGCTACACACACACACACACACACACACACAGCTACACACACACACACACACACACACACACAGCTACACACACACACACACACACACACACACACACACAGCTATACACACACACACACACACACACACACAGCTATACACACACAAACACACACACAGCTATACACACACACACACACACACACAGCTATACACACACACACACACAGCTATACACACACACATACACAGACACACACACACACACACAGCTATACACACACACACAGACAGCTATACACACACACACACAGCTATACACACACAGACACCTATACACACACACACACACACAGACACCTATACACACACACACACAGACACCTATACACACACACACACACACAGACACCTATACACACACACACAGCTATACACACACATACACCTATACACACACAGACACCTATACACACACACACAGACACCAAAACACACACACACACACACACACACACACACACTGACCTATACACACACACACACACAGAGACACCTATACACACACACACACACACCTATACACACACACACACCTATACACACACACACACACACCTATACACACACACACACCTATACACACACACACACACACACACACACACACACACACACACACACACACACACACACACCTATACACACACACACACACACACACAGACACCTATACACACACACACACACACACAGACACCTATACACACACACACACAGACACCTATACACACACACACACAGACACCTATACACACACACACACACACACAGAGACACCTATACACACACACACAGAGAGACACCTATACACACACACACACACACACACACCTATACACACACACACACACACACACACCTATACACACACACACACACACACCTATACACACACACACACACACACACCTATACACACACACACACACACACACACACACACACACCTATACACACACACACACACACACACACACACACACACACACACACACACACACACACACACACACACACACACACACCTATACACACACACACACACAGCTATACACACACACACCTATACACACACACACACACAGCTATACACACACACACACACACACACACAGCTATACACACACACACACACACACACCTATACACACACACAGACACCTATACACACACACACACACACACACAGACACCTATACACACACACAGACACCTATACACACACACACACACACAGATACACACACAGCTATACACACACACACACACACACACACACACCTATACACACACACAGACACCTATACACACACACACACACACAGACACCTATACACACACACAGACACCTATACACACACACACACACACACACTCTCTCACAAACAAAATGACTGAAGTTACGCTCGGCAGCTAACTGGGTCAATGAAGATATGCCTGCTGCGGTCACACACCCATCATTAGATGTAATCACTGTGTTAATAAGGAAGACCTATTTCACCCCTGATTGGCTGCAGCAGCAGCGGCTGTGGTGGAGCTGATAGCACTGCTAGGCCCTGCTGAATTACCACACAGCAGGAATGTATAGCAGGGTATTGTGGCATCAGCGTACGTCACCAGCACCACACACACTAACACACCTGCACCACCACGTCAGTGTCACTGCAGGGCTGAGAATGATCCACCACCCACATCATACCTGCTCTGTGGTGGTCCTGTGGGGGTCCCGACCATTGAAGAACAGGGTAATACAGTATACAGAGAAACAGATGGACTACAGTCTGGACCTGTACACCTACAGAGTGGTCAGTGGAGCTGATACAGAGTGTAGATACACTTTCCAGTGGTCAGCACCACGCTAGGACTTACCATCTGACCACAACACTGAGGCAGACATAACGAGCGGCGCCGCCAGTCATGTGACCAGCTGGGAGCCAGTAAACTGCTGTTACTGCTGGAGGCTTTAAAGGGGGAGCTGCTGGTGCCTCTCTGCTTTCAGGCCACCTGTGTTCTTCAGACGCTCCTGGAAGCTGCTCCACTCGAGCACACAAAGCGTGAGAGGGGACAGTCTGTTTCTGCGACGTCACTCCGTCTCATCTCTCTCTCTCGATTGCTCACTCTGTATCGGTCCCTCTCTTTTCCCCCTCTCTCTAACTCCTTTTGTGCGTCTCTCTCCTCCTCTGTTCTCTCTCTTGCGCATTTCATGTCCCTCCCTTTTTCTCCGCTCCATGTTTCCGGTACAGAACATCCCAACCCTGCAGTACAAGCTCTGCTGGTGAAGTGATGGACTGGTGAAAGAGCAGCTTTACACAACTCCAGAGACATTACAAAAAGTGCTGATCAGACCTAGCTGAGAACCGCATGGGCGTGGCTAATGAGCGGCTTGATTGAGGGCTCTCTGTTCCGCACTCCTAACCTGCTCCGCCCCTCTTCCAGAGCCAACATCGTTACTAACCGGCTTTTAAGTGATGCTAATTGGACCATAAGAGTCACAGAGCAACTGATGGACAAAGGGACGTGCCAAGGAACGGGCAGACAGATGTAACACTGGGAAGAAAGGACAAACAGACGCGCAGAAGAACACACAAATGGATAAAGGGATGGATGTAGCAATGCATGTAGGAACAGGCAAACAGATGTGCAGACGAATGGACAGATGGACAAACACATAGACCAAGCAACGCTCAAAGGCACCGGGAAACAGACAGATGGACAAACGGATGGATGAAGCAACACTTCATGACAGAAGACATGCAGAAGAACAAATGGATGAAGAAACGTAGCTACGGCAACGCTCAATAGAAAGGACAAACAGACGTACCGATGGACAGAAAGACGGACAAACAGATGGACGAAGCAACGCTTGAAAGAACGGACAGGCAGACAGAGAGACAGACATGCAGATGGACAGACGGATGCACACATGAAGCAATGCTCAAAGGAACGGACAAACAGATGTGCAGACAGAAAGACAAACTAAGCAGCACGTGAATGGAGGAACGGAAAAACTGACAGGCAGAGGGACATCGGAGGATGGACGGATGAAGCAACACTAACGGACAACCAGACATGCTGAAGGACAGACGGACAAGCAGATGGACAACCAAAAGGACGCATGAAGCAATGCTCAAAGGAAAGAGCCAACAGACGTGCAGAAGAACAGACGGGTGGACAAATGGTTGGAGAAAGCAATGCTCAAAGGAACGGACCATCCGATGTGTAGACGGACGGACAGAGAGTCAAATGGATGGACGAAGCAATGCTCAAAGGAACGGACAAACAGACAAGTGGACAGATGGACAAACACATAGACGAAGCCACGCTCGAAGGCATCGGTAAACAGACAGATGAAGCAGCACTTCATGACAGAAGACATGCAGAAGAACAAATGGATGAAGAAACGTAGCTACGGCAACACTCAAAGGAAAGGACAAACAGACGTACCGATGGACAGAAAGACGGACAAAGCAACGCTTGAAAGAATGGACAGACAGACAGAGAGACAGACATGCAGATGGACAGACGGATGCACACTCAGATGGATGAAGCAATGCTCAAAGGAACAGACAGACAGATGTGCAGACAGAAAGACAGACTAAGCAGCACGTGAATGGAGGAACGGAAAAACTGGGGACATCTGAGGAAGTGGACGGATGAAGCAACACTAACGGACAACCAGACATGCTGAAGGACAGACGGACAGACGGACATAGGTGGATGGACAATGGGATGTATAAAGGGCACACAGCTGAGCAGACAGATGGACAGATGGACCAATGGTTAGATGAAGCAACACCAGAAGGGACGGACAGACGGACGGACATGCAGATGGACAACCAAACGGACGCATGAAGCAATGCTCAAAGGAAAGAGCCAACAGACGTGCAGAAGAACAGACAGACGGACAAATGGCTGGAGAAAGCAATGCTCAAAGGAACGGACCATCCGATGTGTAGACGGACGGACAGAGAGTCAAATGGATGGACGAAGCAATGCTCAAAGGAACGGACAAACAGACAAGTGGACAGATGGACAAACACATAGACGAAGCCACGCTCGAAGGCATCGGTAAACAGACAGATGGACAAACGGATGGATGAAGCAACACTTCATGACAGAAGACATGCAGAAGAACAAATGGATGAAGAAACGTAGCTACGGCAACACTCAAAGGAAAGGACAAACAGACGTACAGAAAGACGGACAAACAGATGGACGAAGCAACGCTTGAAAGAACGGACAGACAGACAGAGAGACAGACATGCAGATGGACAACCAAACGGACACATGAAGCAATGTTCAAAGGAAAGAGCCAACAGACGTGCAGAAGAACAGACAGACGGACAAATGGCTGGAGAAAGCGATGCTCAAAGGAACGGACCATTCAATGTGTAGACGGATGGACAGAGAGACAAACGGACGCACGAAGCAATGCTCAAAGGAAAGGACAAACAGACGAACTGATGGACAGAAAGACGGACAAACAGACAAATGCACAGACAGACAAACGGATGGACGAAGCAACGCTTGAAAGAACGGACAGGCAGACAGAGAGACAGACATGCAGATGGACAACCAAACGGACACATGAAGCAATGCTCAAAGGAAAGAGCCAACAGACGTGCAGAAGAACAGACAAATGGCTGGACAAAGCGATGTGTAGACAGATGGACAGAGAGACAAACGGATGCACGAAGCAACGCTCAATAGAACGGACAGACAGAGATGCAGAAAGACAAACAAATGGACGAAGACATCTGGACATGATGGAGCCACTTTCTTGGGTGTAAACAAGCCATTAGCTGAGGACGCTAACCAGCTATTGGTGTGCCTTGCCCTAGGACAGCGTGTTCAGGGCGTAGCCGAGAGGCTCCGCAGCTTCCCAGCTAACACTGGCAGCTTGTAATGTTTAACTTCCAGCAGCGTCTGACGGCAGCGGGTGAAAACCCCAGCGATGGACGTCTGAGACGGCCTGAGAACCGGCCAGCAACAGACTAGCATCGCTAGTCACCATCAAAACCAACACATGTTCCGTTCTGACACTGGTCTGCTGGTCAACCAGCATGCCCATCCACACACCAGACCAGCGCAGACCAGTTCAGACCAGCCCTCGACTCGGCCCGCCTGCACCCGGCCACCGCACAAGGAGCTATTGTCTACCTGATACATCTGCCTTACTGACTCACATTTAGAGGCGGCCATATGGTGCAAACACAGCCATTCGTGGAGGGGCCAGAGGACAAAGTGCACTGGGTGGATGCCTGGTTACCAGCAATGAGATAAATACACGAGTGGCCAATAACACAGACGCAGCTTAATCCCCTCTAGTGGGCATCTGTTTCAGGTCAGCTGACGTGACCTTCGGACCAGCTAAGAAAAATAATAACTGGAATTTAATTATTAATGAATATATATGGGAATTTATCACAATGAATTTATAAACTACTTACTTAGTGCATGTAGCTCACGCCATTGTTGTTATCCACTTTGCTCAACAGCTGCACCCAGCTGCTGTCAATCATTATGCCATCGGATACGCCCACACAGTTCTGGGGAGGCTGTTATCTGCCCATACATTATAACTAGAACGGCGCATCACCTGCAGAACGGCTGCACAGCCGAGGCTTGGTGCTTGTTGCTGGTCAGTTCCTAAAATGAATGGGTGAAATGGTGACGGTCGGTCAGGCAGGAGTACAGTAGATGGACATCCTATTTATTTTTAAGGAAAAAAAAAAAAATTCAGATTTTTTTCAGATCAAAAAGTCGTTCACAAGCATGCCATTCCTGATCAGATCAAACAAATATGTACCGGGATTGTAGAGTTGCTAGTCGCGCTAATAGAAGGGTCAGGCCAACACTGAATTCGTGTTCAGGGCTCTGCCCAGAGATAGAGTATGTGAAGCCTTGCCGACCAGACCGAACATTCCCGAGCTGGAACAGTTTCGTTATCTTGAAAACTGCAGGACGAGTTGGATGAAAAGAATAGTACAGAGAAGAAGAAAAGGAGGAAAACTGATAGAGTGATAGACTGATAGAGTTGTGCTGTGTGTAATCACTAATAAAGCTTGGGTAGCGTCAAAACCGAGCTGGGCTTTGTAGAGAAACGAGGGACAGGGAAACAGACAAACAGATGAGTGCGGGAGATGGTGTATGTGAAGCGGTAGATGGGTATGCACTTTGCCACCCAATTTATTCTTCAAGGGAAAACATTCCTGATTAGACTGAACATTCCGAAGCTGGAACGGTGTCATTATCTCAGAAACAGTGGGACTAGTTGGACAAAAAGAAAAGTACAGGGAAGAAGAAAACGATGGATAAGGAAAACTGATAACAATATTGTTGCACATTGGGCCAAAAAGGAATGAGGAATGGGGAAAAAAAAATAATAATAAAAAAAATAAAAAAAAGAGTCCAGGAGATGGTATCCATAAAGTGGTGTCTATCGGTCAAGCGGAAGTATGGTACAGGGGTATGCACTTCTCCAACCTTTGTTTACTTAATGGGAATTTTTGGGGAATTTTAACGAAAACTTTAAGTTTCCAACTGTACGGAGATGGCAAACTGCATGCCAGTCTAGCATTCCTAAATGGACTGAACATTCCAAAGTTGGAATGGTGTCGTTATCTCGAAAACCTTGGGACTAGTTGGACAAAAAAGATCGTACAGAAAAGTGAAAAAAACTGATCACTAATGAAGTCTGGGCAGGGCCAAAAACTGAATTTGGTTTTGTAGGTAAAAAAAGGGAGGACGAAACAGACGAGTGCCGGAGACAGTGTACGTGAGGCAGTGTCTGTTGGTCGAGCCAAAGTACGGTAGAGGGGTACGCACTTTCCACCCATTTTATTCCTAATGGGGAAAATAAAAATGGGAATTTGTTTTTTTTAGTACCCCCAAGTTGGAATGGAGTGGATACCTAATAAACATGGGACTATTCAGACAAAAGAAAAGACAAAGAATAGAAGAAAAAGATAAAAGAAGTGAACTAGTAACGATGGTGTTGCGCATTAGGCAATCATGGAAAGTTTGGGGAGGGCCAAAAATAAACTGGACTCTGTAGGAAAAACTAGGATAAACAGATGAGTGTGGAAGACGGGATCCGTGAAACGATGTCTGGCGGTCGAGCAGGAGTACAGTCGAGGGCTATGCACTTTCCCACCCAATTCATCCTCAATGTGAATTTTTTTTTTTTTTTTTTTTTTTGTCAGGTTTTTATGGAAACTGTAAGTTTCCAACTGTAAGGGGATCAGAAAGCTGTACGCCAGTTCACCATTCCCGACTAGACTCAACATTCCGAACTTGGAATGGTGTTGATACGTCAAAAACTATGGGACGAGTTGTCTGTTGGTCGAGTAGACACCCAGGAAATGGGTGTGCACTGTTCCACCCAATTTATTCTTAATACGCCAGTAAACCATTCCCGATTAGTCTGAACATTCCGAAGTGTTCCGATGCTGATATTTCAAAACCATGGGACTAGTTTGACAAAAATTTATATGGACTTTTTAATATCCCACTGCTGAACACTGATTCCATGCCATATCTTTATTACTCGAACGGAATTAGGAAGGTTTGACGCCATGCTTGCTTAACACATTACCAGATGCGTTAGCATTAGCATAGCAAATTGACAGGACCCGCAGGCTTCTCAGGGTGGACGTTACCACTCTGATGCTTTTTAAAAATTTTCTCTATATGATGATGATAATGAGCCTAACCTCCATTAAGCTAAGCCTGTAAGTCTGGCTGCAGACCGGAGAGGGGTGGATAGAGCAGCAGGCGGTGCCGTGCTCCGGGACCCTGTTCATTGCTTCGAGTGCTACGTGCCGGCGTGCGCTAGCAGACACAGCCTTGCCAAATGGAGCTGAAAAACAGTACAAGCCGCTCAGCGTGCGGAAAAGCGAACATTGCCCCGCGTTCGGGGATAATGATGTTGCCGAGGCTGCTCGCATGAATAAAACACAGAGCGAAGTAACAGTCTTGGAGGGGGGGAGGAGCACCAGAGGCTGAAATGCAGATTCACCTTCGGAAAACACATTTCTACACTGATATTCATTTGTGGCTACTAGCAGGGGGCCAAGCACCGAATACCGGTTCGGCCCATCCTGTAATTGGGTTATCAACACTGGGAATTTCTAAACAACGCCAGTTCTCTTCAAACCACAGACCCAGCAGAGCACCAGCAGGGGGTTATTGAAGATAGCTTTAGAAATATTTGCGAGGAATTACCTCACTGTGCACGCCACAGCAGATTTTAAAATGCGCATACAATTTACAAAGTGGTACGCAACAGCGAGTAACCCCGAGAAAAAAAAAAAGAAAAAAAAAAAAAAAACACAACATGAGTAGTGAAGCGCCACGGAAAAACAACCCAGCGAATGAAGGGGAATATAAAAACGGAAATGTTAATTACCCAACACAGAAGCAAATTGCAAAAAATTGCAATTGGAATTTTTTTTTTTGCAAGAGCACACTAAATTATTCACACAGCCTTAAATTATTCGAATCAATCTCAAACTTTTTTGTGGTTAATGATGATTTATTATTGATTAAATTTTTTCAGTAGCTGTACATACAGAAACTATGCTGCTATGACACATAACTACGGTTAGCGGTTAGCATCAATGTGTTGTTTTGACCCAGGTTAATGAGCTTTCAATGATGCTTTATTATTTCCAGCAAACACAATGTGATTGGGATGAGTTCAAAGTTCAGCACACACGGTGCTAACTCCATCAACAGGTTGGTGCATGTCCAGAGCTTGGTGGGGATTTAGAGCTATGCTGTCTGCACATCTTAATCTTAAAAGAACTAGACAGTGCCTCAGCTGGGGGTCTCGTATCTGGGGACTTGCCGGGTTCATGCCACATCTGCAGCCCTGTGAATGTGGGAATCAGGATCATCTTGGAATACAGAGATAGGAATGTTATGCTGATGATGAGCAGAAGGCAGAACCTGGTTGTCCAGCCCTGTGGTTCAGATTTACTGTCGCCTCAGCCAAAGAACCCATATCCTCCTAATTAAAAACACCCCCAGGGCATCACAGAGAGTCTAAAACTGCGCAGCCAAACCAGCAGCAAACCTGAGAACACACCACTCCAACATAACCCCTTAGCTGAAACATGGTGGTTCAAGGTCTTCACACAATCAGCCAATGATTACTGCCCATTAACAGCAACAATGTCCCGGCAAAGCCGCAGCCCACAACCTTGACTAGCCAAAATCGATTCCACCTTCTGCCTGAAAACGCTCATCGCCGGAAGTCAGCCGGAAAGGCCTTCCCTGGTCACTCGTCTTTAAGTCCTGGCAGAATAACCAGACAGACGTACAGGCGGGACGCACAGATACGTACACAGGTTTTCTCGGTACAGATGAACGAAGCGGTTTCATTCAACCTCAAGTCTTCGGCCCAATCCCATTCCACACTTGTCCCCCAACACACTTGTCCCCAACACCCAAACACACACACACTTGTCCCAAACAAACACACACACACACACACACACACACACACACACACTTGTCCCCAACACCCAAACACACACACACTTGTCCCAAACAAACACACACACACACACTTGTCCCAAACACACACACACACACACACACTTGTCCCAAACGCGCACACACACACACACACACACTTACACTTGTCCCAAACACACACACACTTACACTTGTCTCAAACACACACACACACTTACACTTGTCCCAAACACACACACACACACACTTACACTTGTCCCACACACACACACTTACACTTGTCCCACACACACACACTTACACTTGTCCCACACACACACACTTACACTTGTCCCACACACACACTTGTCCCACACACACACTTGTCCCACACACACACTTGTCCCACACACACACTTGTCCCACACACACACTTGTCCCAAACACACACTTGTCCCAAACACACACACACACACACACACACTTGTCCCAAACACACACACACACACACACACACACACACACACACACACACTTGTCCCAAACACACACACACACACACACTTGTCCCAAACACACACACACACACACACACACACTTGTCCCAAACACACACACACTTGTCCCAAACACACACACACACACTTGTCCCAAACACACACACACACACACACTTGTCCCAAACACACACACACACACTTGTCCCAAACACACACACACACACTTGTCCCAAACACACACACACACACACTTGTCCCAAACACACACACACACACACTTGTCCCAAACACACACACACACACACACACTTGTCCCAAACACACACACACTTGTCCCAAACACACACACACACTTGTCCTAAACACACACACACACACACACACACACTTGTCCCAAACACACACACACACACACACACACACACACACACACGTCCCAAACAAACACACACACACACGTCCCAAACAAACACACACACACTTGTCCCAAACACTCCGTTTTGCGTGTTCACGTCTAGGGGTAGGGTTGTCCCGATTCTTGTTGAGTTGGAGGGGCAGGGTGAAGTGTGTTATGAGAAATTTCCCAGACTGCCTTGCGAATCAAGGGCAAGATGGCTGCTCAAGCAACCAAACAGACCCATAAATGTCCCCATGTTCCAAGTTAAAGTCACTGTGCCGTAAGATCGCCATGGTAAAAGTGTTTTATGGTCACTAGTGATTCGCTGATGTCTCTGTGCTACCTAGTGAAATGTCCCGTACCACCTTAAACGGTACAGCAGTTATGTTCTGGTACCCGAGGTTGCTGCACCCTTTAGGGTGGGACAGGAAGATGCGATCATGAAGCTGGAGATTAAAGAAAACCATCCGCCTCTTATGACCTCTGAGGCGGAAAAGTTCGAGAAGCCCTGCTCCAAACCGCATATCCTGCTGGGTGGCAGAAGGTGCCATAGCCTACCCAGTGCTAACCGGCCAGAAGGTAAGGAAACACTCTGGACAGGTAACCAGTCCTTCACAGGGCAGACGCACCTACATCGACATTCACACAGCTAGCGGCAATGGGCCACAGGTAGAACATGCTCACTCCACACAGAAAGGACCCTGGTCATCTGTGCGGAGAGTCAAACACAGGCTTGCTGTGCAGTGACAGTGCTACCCTATTGCACCACCAATACTACTTGAGGTGGGGAGGCGGGGTTTGAGTACAGTGAATTCCTATAGGTTGCTATAGGTTACGATGGGTTTGTAGATATGAGGTTTTGTACTAATGGCGGCAAATGCACTACGGTCATAATCCAAGGCCGCCTTCACATGCAGCAAGCTCCCAAACAAACATACCGGCCAAACCATGTTTTAAACCAAACCGAGGATCTAAAACATGTCTGTGCACAACCCGTACAACCCCAGGCCATCTTTATGAATCCAAAATGGTGGGCGTAGAAACTGGGCACCTCTACAGGGACACAGAAATAAATCAACAACCCCCTTATTCGCGTTTCGGAATCAGACGCGGCCATTTTCAACCTCGGCTCTGGACCCTGACTCCAGTTATTGGTTTTGGATGATGTTATGGATTGGCCGTAAAGTGGCATGTAACTACTAGTGATTACATTAGCCCCCTTGTTTGCATGCTGCTCCGTTGCTTCAGGCTAGGAAAACAAGTAGCTCGTTTAACACGAGCGCACTAGCGCTGGCAGCGTGTAACAAACTCAATAAATAAAATGCAGATTTGAATGTAGAAACAGAAATAGAAATTAATTCTATTATCAGGGAATTGAACCACGGCTCCATCAACATACAGTGGGGTGCGAAAGTTTGGGCAGCGTTGTTAATTTTCCTGATTTACCTTTATAAAGCATTGATTGTTTGGATAAAAAAAAAATTCACTTAAATATATGATATAGGGGACAAACACAGTGATATTTAAGAAGTGAAATGAAGTTTATATGATTTACAGAAAGTGTGCAATAATTGTCTAAACAAAAGTAGGCAGGTGCAAAAATTTGGGCACCAAAAATAAAAAACCTTTAGTAGATCCTCCTTCCGCAGAAATAACTTCCTATAGCTTCTAATGAGTTCATTCAGGTTTGATGGTTACCGAGCATGGACAGCTCTCTTTAAGTGACACCACAGATTCTCAATAATATTCAGGTCTGGGGACTGAGATGGCCATTCCAGAACGTTGTACTTGTTCCTCTGCATGAAGGCATTAGTAGATTTTGAGTAGTGTTTAGGGTCGTTGTCTTGTTGGAAGATCCAGCCCCTGTGCAGCTTCAGCTTTGTCACTGATTCCTTACAATTTACTTACAATTGCCCCCCTTAAATATCCTTTCTCATAATTGTAGTCATCTGTGTATGGAGGTCAAGGGTCACTGAACTTACCAAACCAAATTTGAGTTTCAATAACTAGTTCTAAAGGTTTTGAAATCAATAAAATGACAACAGTGCCCAAATTTATGCACCTGCCTACTTTTGTTTAACCAATTATTGCACACTTTCTGTAAATCATATAAACTTCATTTCACTTCTCAAATGTCACTGTTTGTCCCCTATATGCTATATTTAACGCAATTTTTTTATCCAAACAATCAATGCTTTATAAAGGTAAATCAGGAAAATTAACAAGACTGCCCAAACGTTCGCACCCCACTGTATATTTGGCCCAGGCTGAACGGTTGATGGCTACTTCCATCAAATGCTGCTCCGTTTTTGTCCAAATATAACTGGTGACTGAGGCTAACATGTTCCATTTTAACATCACAGCCCATGTTTACATAATCTAGATGTTGTTTTGCATATGAATACACAGGCAAGGTTCGTTCTTACGGCTCTTCAGTGCAGATCGTGTTTGTGAAGGGATGCTACAGTGCCTCACCACTTCCTGTAAAGGCCAACAGGATTGTGGGTCCTCCTGCCGGTCGTTTTCTGCCACATGGGGGTTTCGCTTTGCCTTTCTAGCCAGCACATGCCATACACTTCCGCTTCAAACTAAACAATGTCTGATGTTCACACCACAATGCTACACTGACTTAACAGGAGGATGTTCAGCAGGTTCTTAGTGAGGAACTGAAGGTTGGGTTCTAGCTTTACTGGCAGATACAGTGAGCGTCTGGTTCATAAGAACAAGGTCCAGCAGCAAACACACAGGACAACACAGCTACAGACTGGCAGAGGGCCAAACCCACTCTCTCTACTGCACCGTGTGATGAGCTGCCACCTCATTCCAATGCCCCTTTACCCACGCAACTAACGATGATATAACTCGCAGTGGCACCTACAGAGAGTGACTGGCGTAAGACTGAGCGGTATTCGGTCTGGGGTGAAACGCACAGCGAGCATGGTTCTAAAAACAGGCTTCTGGAGGTCATTAGTGATTACTAACGCACCATATCAGTGCAGAGCTGAGAATCATACACCACCCACATAGCACCTGCTCTGTGGTGGTCCTGTGGGGGTCCTGACCATTTAAGAACAGGGTAATACAGTACACAGAGAAACAGATGGACTAGAGTCTGGACCTGTACACCTACAAAGTGTCCTGTATGGTCAGTGGAGCTGACACAATGGACAATGAGTGTAGATCCAAGGAGGTGAACCTGATCAAGTTTCCGATAGGTGTAGACATACATACCCCGCCCCCACCTGACCTCAACAGCCCATTCTGTTAAAGCTCCTTGCTACCTCTATGCCGCTGTTTGTAAATGTCGTTTAGGTGCATTTTCCGATCCAGCTAGTTCAGAGGAGCCTATGCTGGTTGAGCGTTAGCATGAGATTCGAAGATCTAGAACGGTCATCAGCTGACATTTCCTTGCCCACGGTCAGTTGAGGCCTAACAGGTCAATTAGGCTCCGCGACCGACTGTACACCTGGATACCGATGGCGCGGTGTTGTTCTACTGTATAGATTTCCATCACCAAATCTAAAAAGCGGGCGACATTTGCTACAGGGTACGTAGTTTGGCAGCCAAACCGCCGTAGAGCCAATTAAACCCTCCGTTTTAGCCGGGAGGTGGGAGATTTTCCAGCGGGCGCGGTTCAGATTTAATTTCTGAGCCCTGCCGACAGCCCGAACCGCTCGGCTCATATGCTATTTGTTTATCATGGGCTAGCAGGAAGAGCTGTTTAACCAGCAGTTGAATAATACTTAATGCCGCGGCCCAGTATTGCACGGCCGGCTTGTTGACAGCAGCGTGCCAGACCGCCTTATCAATAAAACAACACCATCTGCGGCAAAGTCAGAGAGCAGGTGCTGGATTTAGCCCTGATGCTCTCACATTTCTCTGGGCTTTGTCTCTGATTAGCTACATTAGGAGCCCATCATCCAGGCTGAGTAAGCGTCCGGCCTCTGGGAGTCGAAGCGGCCCGTGTCTGACGTTTGTTGTTGTTTTCTTTTATTTGACATCATTTTGTCCCGAGGTCTACTTATAGCATTCGTGTGCGTGCATGTTTGTACCATTGCACAGCCATTATTCGTCACTACGTGACCTCATTTCCAGCCTCTCCTTACCCCTTACACCTACACAGCCCGGATAGCATGCGGACGCGGGCCATTCTGGGAAAGATGTGGCACTGCTGGCGTATGGTGGGTACTGGGTAACTGCACGTGAGCCACATACAGAAGTAGGGTCTCTCAGTATGGCTACACGCCAGACGTCTCGGTATGGAGCTGTAGAGCTAATCTTAGTGCTAACCTAGCTAGCATTACAAACAGTATCTTTCACCTTAGATAAAATACACTCATCCTCAAAAGAACAGCTGCACCCAGAAGGAGGTGTGGGAGTGCGGTGGTGTTGGGAAGGAGGATAAAGGTGACCAGGATCAATAACTGATGATAAATTTAGACTGATATGATCAATATTTATTGAGCTACACATACAGAAGTCTGTCTCTCAGTATGGTGGAGTCGGGCCGCCGTGTTTGCTAACCCCAACACGCCATACGTCTTCGTGTATGGAGGCTGTTAGAGGTTTCCTAATGGTGTCCCCTGTTGATAATCCATCCCATGCAGCTTGAACATCCTCACACAGTTCCTGCAGATGGTGCGGTAGGGTTGGAGGTGGAGGGACACCAGGCCTTCTGGACATGTGACCACAAACCGTTCATCTTGGTGCTGACCACGGTGCCTCCGCACACGGATTCGTTGGGCGTCTCCACCAAGACTAAAGCGGGACTAGTCACTGAAGATGACCCGCTGCCATTCTGAGTCACTCCATGCCAGTCTGGTACGACACCACTGCAGTCTTTGGCGACGCTGGCAGTCAGTGTAACGTTTGCGTGCATGTTGTCCTACCACTGTGCAGGACGCAGTATATGTCATTCCCAAGACCAACTGACGCTGTATTGGCCGCAAAAAGAGGCCCTACACCATACTAATAAATGACTGTGGTCTAAAACCAGGTGTTCCAGTTTCATTGTCCAACCCCTGTAGCTAATTAGTCAAACTAGGAAAGTGACATGAGTAGATCAAAGATGCGAGACTGTATTGTACGAAGACGAGGGTAACACCCTACTCTAGATGACTGCATGGTAGCAATAAAGACCAACCGCCCAGCACTCACGTCTTCGCATACTGACAACTTGGCGTAGTATGGTGTAGGGCCTCCTTTTGCGGCCAATACAGCGTCAGTTGGTCTTGGGAATGACATATACAGGTCCTGCACAGTGGTCAGAGGGAGTTTAAGCCCTTCTTCTTGCAGGATAGTGGCCAGGTCACTACGTGATGCTGGTGGAGGTTCGTCCTTCTTGGTGGTATGCTGACATTACTCTGGATACCGTGGCTCTTGATACATCACAAAGACTTGCTGTCTTGGTCACAGATGCGCCAGCAAGACGTGCACCAACAGTTTGTCCGCTTTTGAACTTCACACATGCTCAGGAAGAAGATAACTGAGCAGACACCTGGTTACCTGAGCAGTCCCCACAGTGCTAATCTGTACGGTGCGGAAAGTGAAAGGAAGGAAAGACATTCGACTGAATACGGAGCCAGCAGAACGGCAAACCCGGTCGCCAGCCAACCATACGATCACTGTTGACGGTGGGCACCGACCCCTACTGTCCAGCCAGCCCGTCCATGAGCCCTCGCCTGTCCTTGGTCACACGAGTTTCAGTTCTCTATCTACCCTAGCTCTCGGGGAACCAGTGGAGAGCGGATCAGTCTGAAAGAGCAGCGCTGCAGTCATGTTAGCCATCATCTCTGAAACATTACGGTGAATTCTTTATTCCATTTTAGTTGGTGTCAGTCCTCAAAAGGCTAGAGGAGGCAGTTACCGAGCTTTACTTACACTGCCGATTTTATCTATCGCCCCAATTACGGCGTAGCGGCTCCATTAGAGCAGCAGTGAGTCATGAGAAGTGTTGGGCGACGGGCGGTTTTACGCCTCTCATCTCATTAACCCTCTGTACCTGCTCAGGTAAGGGCTGAGCGCAGACTGGATCTGCGGGCGTGCTCTGAAACACGTCCGCAGCAGCTTGCTGGTTAAAATTCATGCGGCTTCAGCGTGGGATTCTGCACGTGCCTGGCAGCAGGGTAACGTACAGAGACCCACCGGAAACTTCATTAGGCACACTTCCTTGTATCTACACTTGCTGTTCATTGTAGCAGCTCCACTGACCATATAGGACACTCTGTAGGTGTGCAGGTCCAGACTGTAGTCCATCTGTTTCTCTGTGTACTGTATTACCCTGCTCTTCAATGGTCAGGACCCCCACAGGACCACCACAGAGCAGGTATTAGGTGGGTGGTGGATCATTCACATCACTGCTGGACTGAGAATCGTCCACCAACCAAAACTATTTAGTCAACAGCGTCCCGTGGGGCAGCGTCCCGTGGGGCTGCGTCCCGTGGGGCAGCGTCCCGTGGGGCAGCGTCCCGTGGGGCAGCGTCCCGTGGGGCAGCGTCCCGTGGGGCAGCGTCCCGTGACCACTGACTCAAGACTAGAGGATGACCAACACTGCACCGTGCAGCAACAGATGAGCTATCGTCTCTGACTGTCCATCTACAAGGTGGACCAGCAAGGTAGGAGTGTCTAATAGAGTGGACAGTGAGTGGACACAGTGTCTCAACACTCCAGCAGCACTGCTGTGTCTGATCCACTCACACCAGCACCACACACACTAACACACCACCACCACGTCAGTGTCACTGCAGTGCTGAGAATGATCCACCACCCACATACTACCTGCTCTGTGGTGGTCCTGTGGGGGTCCTGACCATTGAAGAACAGGGTGATACAGTATACAGGGAAACAGATGGACTACAGTCTGGACCTGTACACCTACAGAGTGTCCTATATGGTCAGATGGTTTGAATGGTCCCTGAGTTCCTCAGCAGGGCCAGAATGTAACAGCTGTGCCATTAACAGGACTAGATAAGGCTAGATAGCAAAATGGCTAACTTCATTACAACACGCTAACAGGTAAAGAGACAGAGCTCAAACTACGACCAGTATCAACACTGGCTTGGCTTTCCAGACCTGGTGACCTGTGACCTGAAGGCACTTAGGACTGGTCCTGAGTTGGCTGGTTTGTTGCTGGACAGGCGAGTTATGTAAGCTGTTAACTGAACACAGCCAGCCAGCTCTTCACTGTTGTGGAATCGAATGGCGGACCTGTAGCGTAATGCAGTGTACTCTCGCCGTTATGAAATATCGCTGTATAGCGCCTGCAGATCAAACAAACCATTACAGAACCTGTAAACCCTTTTACGGTCGTTTCCTTGTTAGTCCAGACACCACTGTGTCTTTAAAAGGGTCCAGATTCTTTCCACTCCAGCCAGCTTGATAACGTGTCCAGGTCCAAACCTCAATTGAGACCAGGGGGGCCACTTTCATAACCCCAAGAAGGAGGACAACCCACCCACCAATAGGCACGATACCAGAACAGAATCAAAAGAATCATAACCTAAACTATATAACACACACCTGATTGTTTTACTCACCTAATGGGTCAGATGGGAGCTTACTAACTGACTACCAGTTAAAGGGCTGAAGGATGGATGGTAGATGGTAAACCATGATGTCACATGACCTTGTTAAACCAATGAAATTCAAGGCATGTCGTGACACAGACCTGAGCCAACAGCACACATAATATTGTTGGACAGTGAACATAAATAGTTCACTAACATCCCGAAAAAACGACTAATACTGGGGGTTGAAAAAATGTCAGACTGTCCAGCTTAAAACTGCACGTGTGGCCCCCCTAATGGAGCCCCCAAGGCCCAAAGAAACTACTGAGTCATCATTTTTTTTCTTTGGAGGCTACAGCTGGTACAACTCTTAAACCAATGAGAAGAAACCAGGTGCCAGTGGGTTCTAACGTTAGCTAGCCAATCTTAGCTAGCTAATCTTAGCTAGCTAATGCCACACTGGCCCTTTGTCTAGGCCGGGACACCCCAGACAAGGCTGTGGGTTTTCCTTGACAGCAAGCGGATAGCGGACCACCGTTGGCCCACTAAAGTCATGGTGGGCGGTCCACTGCCTAAAGATAGTATATGACCGAAGATCTGTAGTCTACTGAAGCTCCCCGGATGGTGTTCTACTCCAGTCAGAGTTTCTAGCATACAGGTGGAGCCATCATCATGGTGTACTGTATCCCATCATGCACCGCGGCCTCACCAGCTCTCAGCCTGCTTCAGCGGCGGGTAACACTGGGGGGCTAACCGCAGCCCACTCAGAGTATAAATGTGGGTGTGGTGATTGTAGTGGAGTGTGTTCATCAGAATGAGCCTCAGAAAGTTAAATATACAGGTCTGAAGATTAATAAAAGATGAACTCGCTTTAGAGGACCAGTTTTAGAGTGAAATAGCCGACAGCTAACAGCTAGGCTAACCGTATCTCAGGTGAACTGAGCAGCGTTAGCAGCAGCTAGCTCTAAACAGTGGATACGGTAATAACAGCTCTGAGGTAAATGTGAGGTAACTGGTCATGTGACTGTATTAGTATACTACACTGTAGGTCAGAACTTGTTACAGGACTGTGTACCACACACAGGGGGCGTATACAGTGTGTGGTATATGCAGTGTGCATATACAGCCATGGATAAGTTTGAGAGGGGTGGATCTAGAACTAGAGCAGGTGTGGGCAAATTGCATGTGGCCGTATTCTGCACTACACTGTAGTGTAATCCCAACAACAGCACACTGTCTGCATGGTGCAGCTCGAGCACCTAGTGCGTCACCAGAGACGTATGGATGAGGGGGTGTAAGGCTTTATTATGGGGGCATGCTCTGTTCAGCACGAGGCTGTTTGGTCCAGATCCGTCTTTCTACAGCGTATACAACTTACATACGGGAGCTGTCCACCTACACAGGACCACAAACAGAGCTATTAAAGTCAATCAGCACTTTCTCCGCTCTCCTAGATAAGCTGCAGGTCCTGAGTACGTTATCCAAACACGCCGATTACAGATCAGGGCACTCAGGGCACAGCCAGAGTGACGTTTACCAGTCCTGCACATTCATTATCCATGTGAGCTGAAAGCTTAAACGACACTCGCTCGCTTTCTTTACCAGGGCTCCCGCTTCAGCTCGGTCAGTCTCCTCCAGCTTCATTCTCCCAGTCCCTTTGGCCATGAGTGACATCCCAGTCTTAATCCATGGGGTTCAATATGATGTCGGCCCACCCTTTACAGCTATACCAGCTTCAACTCTTCTGGGAAGGCTTTAGCAATGTGCTTATGGGAATTTCTGACCATTCTTCCAGAAGCACGTTCGTGAGGTCACACACTGATGTTGGACGAGAAGGCCTGGCTCTCAGTCTCCACTCTAATCCATCCCAAAGGTGTTCTATCGGGTGGAGGTCAGGACTCTGTGCTGGCCAGTCCAGTTCCTCCACACTAGACTCGCTCAGTCTTTATGGAGCTTGCTCTGTGCACTGGTGTGCGGTCATGTTGGAACAGGAAGGGGCCGTCCCCAAACTGTTCCCACAGAGTTGGGAAATTATCGTGCTCCCAATCTCTTGGTCTGCTGAAGCATTGAGAGTAATTTTGATTTAGTAGCGAGGAAATTTCATGACTGGACTTGTTGAACAGGTGGCATCCCATCACGGTACCACGCTGGAGTTCACTGAGCTGTGGTGGAGGTGCTTGGTTTTATAGGCCTGTGGCCACGGAAGTGACGGGAACACTTGGATTCAATTGGCGTACAGTGTACAAGGCACCTGGCATATAACTTAGGAGGTCTGAAACGATTGCCATACCTCTCGCGAGGTCTTGTATGATTGGCGCACAATTTACAAAGTCTGGTATGATTGGCACAGAGCCTACGAGGTCCGACATGCCAGGCGTGTAATGTACAAGTTCTGACTCAAGTGGTGTTGGACTTAAGGTCTGATATGATTGGCCTACAACAAACAAGATGTGATATGACTGGCTTACAAAGTACGAGGTCCGACATGAGTAGCTTACAACTTATGAGGTATGATATGATTGGCTTACACCATACAAAGTCTGATCTGATTGGCTTTCAACTTACAAGCTCTGATGTGATTGGTGTCCAACTTGGGAGGTCTGATATGGTTGCCATACAACGTGATCCAAGGTGTGATATAATTTCCTTTCAACTTCTGATTGGCTTACATCGTACAAGGTCTGATATGACTGGTGTAGAAACTACAAGGTCTGATCTGACTTCCTTTCAACTTATGAGATCTGATATTGTTGGTTTACAACATACGAGGTCTGACATGATTGGCTTACAGCTTACGAGGTCTGAAATGATTGGCGTACCACTCACAAGGTCCGATAAGATTCCCTTTGAACTCAAGAAATTTGACGTGATTGGCTTACTACTTACGAAGTCTGATATGACTGGTTTGCAAGTACGAGGTGTGACGTGATTGGCTTACAATGTATGAGGTCTGATATGATATACCTGGCTGAGCTGGGCTAACGTTCCCCCGAAGCTAAACAGCAGCGTGACTGCCATTTCCTGTTACGTTAGAAAGCCAAGGCAGATATGGATTACAGTAGCAGCAGCACCATCCCACCCACCCCACCCCACCTCCCCAAAAAATAAAACCCAGCCTAGCCGTTTCCCTGCTAGCGTCAACATCAGATTCATGGTTTATGAATGGAGCTGTTTTGTTCATGGCAACTGCAGAAGTGTGAATTCCGCAACAACGGGACGATCGCCACATGACGCTCCATGCAGCGAATTACTGAACCCATTTCACCGAATGGCTTTAGTGGAGCAAGGTTGACATCCTTGACACTGTTGTAAATGAGCAACCAGTCCGCGCAAGCTGGAGTGACATGGGGGGTGCGTCGCCGGCTTGTGGAGCAGGTAAACAAACATGCAAACAAACCAATAGGCTGATGGACGAGCGGGAGACGTGTTGCAGCCTCATGCCGGAGAAAACACTGGAGCAGAATCAACATAATGGAGGTCAGCCTCTGGTCGCCTCAATTCCACAACACGTGGGCAAAAGGCCGGCAGGGAGCAAAGCCGACAGGGGACGTAATTACCACAAACAGCCGATTCCTCTTGGAAAAGCTCCGGGTAATGGAGGTTGGCACGCTGTCTATTATCGGACTTGTGCTTTTTCTGTCGTTGGTTTCTCCCTTAAATATAATATCACCGCGGCTGTTTAATGCAACATGTTCCAGATTGGGCTCTGGCGGTCCCTCACACTGGACGTGTTGGAGAACACACGTTGTCAAGGCTTGAATATGAACTAATGAGTTGAGACAGATGTGACGGAGCAGGAGAGGCGCTAATGTATGCAGCGTAGTGGGAGTCTCAAGGTGTGTGTACATTCTATACATAGATCATTCCAGCT
The DNA here is from genome assembly GCA_024036415.1 of Prochilodus magdalenae. Classification (NCBI taxonomy): domain Eukaryota; kingdom Metazoa; phylum Chordata; class Actinopteri; order Characiformes; family Prochilodontidae; genus Prochilodus; species Prochilodus magdalenae. The sequence continues at coordinate 63,446 of JAMWET010007080.1, read as the reverse complement.
CCATGTGTATTTCAGACTTCCAGCTGAGCTAAGATTCGGAATGTAATCCTTAATAATGTTAAATTAAAACAAATGAATTAACATTCCAATATGTCTCTACCAAAACTCCTATAACACTACAGCAACACCCGCACATGGTACCAAATTTTTATTTATTGAAAAAGTAGGGGTTTGGGTTTAGTGTTAATGGAGTGATTAGTCTTTAAATGAACACTAAGCCTTAACCCCTACATTTATACAAGTCTGAAGTTTAGTGAGAATGTAGGGGTTAGAATTTAGTGTAAATGTAGGGGTTAGGGGGTTTAGTGTAAATGTAGGGGTTAGGGTTTGGTGTAAATGTAGGGGTTAGGGGTTTAGTGTAAATGTAGAGGTTAGGGGTTTAGTGTAAATGTAGGGGTTAGGGGTTTGGTGTAAATGTAGGGGTTAGGGGTTTAGTGTAAATGTAGGGGTTAGGGGTTTAGTGTAAATGTAGGAGTTAGGGTTTAGTGTAAATGTAGATGCTAGGGGGTTAGTGTAAATGTAGAGGTTAGGGGTTTAGTGTAAATGTAGAGGTTAGGGTTTAGTGTAAATGTAGGGGTTAGGGTTTAGTGTAAATGTAGATGCTAGGGGGTTAGTGTAAATGTAGATGCTAGGGGGTTAGTGTAAATGTAGGGGTTAGGGGTTTAGTGTAAATGTAGGGGTTAGGGGTTTAGTGTAAATGTAGGGGTTAGGGGTTCAGTGTAAATGTAGGGGTTAGGGGGTTTAGTGTAAATGTAGGGGTTAGGGGTTTAGTGTAAATGTAGGGGTTAACGGGTTTAGTGTAAATGTAGAGGTTAGGGGGTTTAGTGTAAATGTAGAGGTTAGGGGGTTTAGTGTAAATGTAGGGGTTAGGGGGTTTAGTGTAAATGTAGAGGTTAGGGTTTAGTGTATATGTAGGGGTTAGGGGTTTGGTGTAAATGTAGGGGTTAGGGGTTTAGTGTAAATGTAGGGGTTAGGGGTTTAGTGTAAATGTAGGGGTTAGGGGTTTAGTGTAAATATAGGGGTTAGGGGGTTTAGTGTAAATGTAGAGGTTAGGGGGTTTAGTGTAAATGTAGGGGTTAGGGGGTTTAGTGTAAATGTAGGGGTTAGGGGGTTTAGTGTAAATGTAGGGGTTAGGGGGTTTAGTGTAAATGTAGAGGTTAGGGTTTAGTGTATATGTAGAGGTTAGGGTGTAGTGTAAATGTAGAGGTTAGGGTTTAGTGTATATGTAGAGGTTAGGGTTTAGTGTATATGTAGAGGTTAGGGGGTTTAGTGTAAATGTAGAGGTTAGGGTTTAGTGTATATGTAGAGGTTAGGGTTTAGTGTATATGTAGAGGTTAGGGTGTAGTGTAAATGTAGAGGTTAGGGTGTAGTGTAAATGTAGGGGTTAGGGGTTCGGTGTAAATGTAGGGGTTAGGGGTTCGGTGTAAATGTAGGGGTTAGGGGTTCAGTGTAAATGTAGGGGTTAGGGGGTTTAGTGTAAATGTAGGGGTTAGGGGGTTTAGTGTAAATGTAGGGGTTAGGGGGTTTAGTGTAAATGTAGGGGTTAGGGGGTTTAGTGTAAATGTAGGGGTTAGGGGGTTTAGTGTAAATGTAGGGGTTAGGGGGTTTAGTGTAAATGTAGGGGTTAGGGGGTTTAGTGTAAATGTAGAGGTTAGTGGTTTAGTGTAAATGTAGGGGTTAGTGGTTTGGTGTAAATGTAGGGGTTAGTGGTTTGGTGTAAATGTAGGGGTTAGGGTTTGGTGTAAATGTAGGGGTTAGGGTTTGGTGTAAATGTAGGGGTTAGGGGGTTTAGTGTAAATGTAGGGGTTAGGGGGTTTAGTGTAAATGTAGGGGTTAGGGGGTTAGTGTAAATGTAGGGGTTAGGGGGATAGTGTAAATGTAGGGGTTAGGGTTTAGTGTAAATGTAGATGCTAGGGGGTTAGTGTAAATGTAGGGGTTAGGGTTTAGTGTATATGTAGAGGTTAGGGTTTAGTGTATATGTAGGGTTTAGGGTGTAGTGTAAATGTAGGGGTTAGGGGTTTGGTGTAAATGTAGGGGTTAGGGGGTTAGTGTAAATGTAGGGGTTAGGGGTTTAGTGTAAATGTAGGAGTTAGGGTTTAGTGTAAATGTAGATGCTAGGGGGTTAGTGTAAATGTAGGGGTTAGGGGTTTAGTGTAAATGTAGAGGTTAGGGTTTAGTGTATATGTAGAGGTTAGGGTTTAGTGTATATGTAGGGGTTAGGGTGTAGTGTAAATGTAGGGGTTAGGGGTTTGGTGTAAATGTAGGGGTTAGGGGGTTTAGTGTAAATGTAGAGGTTAGTGGGTTAGTGTAAATGTAGGGGTTAGTGGGTTAGTGTAAATGTAGGGGTTAGGGGTTTAGTGTAAATGTAGGGGTTAGGGGTTTAGTGTAAATGTAGGGGTTAGGGGTTCAGTGTAAATGTAGGGGTTAGGGGGTTTAGTGTAAATGTAGGGGTTAGGGGTTTAGTGTAAATGTAGGGGTTAACGGGTTTAGTGTAAATGTAGGGGTTAGGGGGTTTAGTGTAAATGTAGAGGTTAGGGGGTTTAGTGTAAATGTAGGGGTTAGGGGGTTTAGTGTAAATGTAGGGGTTAGGGTTTAGTGTAAATGTAGGGGTTAGGGGTTTAGTGTAAATGTAGGGGTTAGGGGGTTTAGTGTAAATGTAGGGGTTAGGGGGTTTAGTGTAAATGTAGGGGTTAGGGGGTTTAGTGTAAATGTAGGGGTTAGGGGTTTAGTGTAAATGTAGGGGTTAACGGGTTTAGTGTAAATGTAGGGGTTAGGGGTTTAGTGTAAATGTAGGGGTTAGGGGTTTAGTTTAAATGTAGGGGTTAGGGGTTTAGTGTAAATGTAGGGGTTAGGGGTTTAGTGTAAATGTAGGGGTTAGGGGTTTAGTGTAAATGTAGGGGTTAGGGGTTTAGTGTAAATGTAGGGTTAGGGGTTTAGTGTAAATGTAGAGGTTAGGGGTTTAGTGTAAATGTAGAGGTTAGGGGTTTAGTGTAAATGTAGGGGTTAGGGGGTTTAGTGTAAATGTAGGGGTTAGGGTTTAGTGTAAATGTAGGGGTTAGGTGTATATATAGGGGTCGGGATTGAAGTTTCAGGTTCAGTTTGGTTTCCGTTTGATTTAGCACTCCGCTCTCACAGCTACACACAAAACTTATCAGCGAGAGCAGTTGACCGAGCGGTGTTGAAGTGACAGAAATCCAAACCGGAACCTCCTCTGAGGTGCTTTAAGCTAATGAGATTCATAATTATGGAGATCCAAACTAATAATTATAACAACACTCAAATCATTAAAGCACCCTACAGTGAAGTAGTAGATTCGATTCCTGCAGAAATCTTTCCTGGCGGGATGGTGGGGTGGCGGGATGATCGTTAATTGAATATGTAGCTCCAACCAAGACACTATTGATTACTGTGTGGGGGGATAAAGTGTATCCAATATTAACACAAGCATTTAAATCCCAAATTCTAATCCTACTGTTAGGGGCTGCAATAAAGAGACCACCGTTTTTATACGACGTCAATAACATGAACAACACAGACCACAGTTAGATTGTTGGCTGGCTGTGGTGAGGTGTAATGCTGAAACAGGCTTTAATGCCCTGTGGTTGTGGTTAACCTTCAACAAAAGACATTGATTACTGTGTATACAGTGTGTAAACTCTTTTAGAGCTGAAAGCCGAGATCCTACACGTCCCTTCCAGACTGCTTCCCACTGTGGACAGAAAGAATCGCATCCTACGGACTGCAGAAGGACACGCACTTTAATGACGGTCCCTTACTACTGTACTATTGTCTGTGGTAATCTGGTCATATGCTGCTTATGCCATCGACTTGACTGCGGTCAACACGAAGCAGAGAGATAAGGCGCCACCTTGTGTAATGTTTATAGTGCAGATCATTAACATTCGATTCAGTACTGCTAAACCTGCACCAAACAATCAAGAGAACAGCTGCACACAAAAGGAGGTGTGGGGTTGCGGTGGTGTTGGGAAGGAGGATAAAGGTGACCAGGATCAATAACTGATGATAAATTTAGACTGATATGATCAATATTTATTGAGCTACACGTACAGAAGTCTGTCTCTCAGTATGGCGGTGTTGGGCCGCCGTGTTTGCTTACCCAACACGCCAGACGTCTCGGTATGGAGCTGTAGAGGTTCCTGATGGTGTCCTGTAATAATCCATCCCATGCAGCTTGAACATCCTCACACAGTTCCTGCAGATGGTGCGGTAGGGGTGGAGGTGGAGGGACACCAAGTCTTCTGGACATGTGACCACAAACCGTCCATCTGGGTGCTGACCACGGTGCCTCCACACACGGATTCGTTGGGCGTCTCCACCAAGACTAAAGCGGGACTCGTCACTGAAGATGACCCGCTGCCATTCTGAGTCACTCCATGACAGTCTGGTACGACACCACTGCAGTCTTTGGTGACGGTGACGTGGTGTTAAGGACAGTCGTGGTAACGGTCTGTGTGCATGTAGTCCTGCGTGGTGCAGCCATCTGCCGATGGTGCTGCACTAACAGGATGACTCATGGAGGACACCACTGCTCGCTGGATGTCTGTAATGGTGGCTGTTGGGTCAGTCAGATACAGGGATAAGGCCCGTCCTTGCTTACGTCACATGCGCGGCTGATGGCGAAACCTGAACCGTTTGCTTGTCTCACAGCGTCAAACCCCCCCACCAAGTTTCATTCCTGTCGGTTGATTCCTTCTGGGTGCAGCTATATAGATTACTGGTACTTACATAAGCTCATTGTGTGCTGGTGGAAATCTGGTCGTTGCTCCTAACGCTGTTGACATTACTGCGGCCAAGACAAAGCGGAGAGATACGCCGTCACCTCGTGTAATGTTTGCCCTGCTGATCATTGACTTCAGGTCCAGCAGCAGAAGCACTTCAGTGGCTCCAAGCATCCGAAATGGACTTCAGTTGGTACAATTCCCAGTTTGAATCTGATCCCAGTCTTACCTACTTCATTATCCCAGTGATTACTTCCCAGATGGGCCCAAAAATAGACCAACCAGCCCTCTATGAAGCCCTAAGAGCTGGTTCCCTTCAAAGAGCGTTACGCCCATTGCTAGTGCCCTGCTGGGCTGCGCTAGTGCTAGCACAGTTAGTCAGCTACTTGTGCAGCCCACCAGTTAGGCTCAGTTTCAGTAATTGATGCTCAAATAATACCAGGTGTGGAGGGCCAGAGCTCTGAGAGCACGCGGAGGAGAACAGCCGCGACGGTTTAAGCAGCTCTCCTGCGTTCTTATTAATGCCTTGGCTCTAACGACGTTAGGCACAAAACGTTCCGTCTGATATCGATCACTCTTTGCACGGCTTCCTCCACTTCTGCAGTGAGCACATTTCAGTTTACAGAGACTGATAGCCTTCCTCCACCCCACCGCACAGCACCCCCACCCCATCCAGAGCGATATTTCATCAGGATGCAACGCAGGATATCACGCTAGCTTTATAATTGTGCATGCGGCGTTCTGATAAAGGCCAGCACAAAGGAAATAGGCCTCGTGAGCAGCTGAGCTTGGAGATCCGGTTAGTCCAAGTTAACGTCATTTCTAATCCACAATGGTGCCAGCTGCTGTGAGAAATCGCCCAATAAAAGAGCTGGAGAGCGTTTTGCATCATCGCTCCAAACCACAGCGTAGCTTCTTACGTAGCTGCTACAGGGGTGGGGGTGGGGGGGGGAATGCTGTTCTAGATTTACCTGGGCTACACCCAGGGGTTCTAGAACACACTGGCTCTTCACTGCTGTCCATAGAAAAACAAGTATCCCCAAAATGGCAACTTTACAGGAGAGGGCAAAAACCTCATTTGATTTCAATGCAAGTCAATGGAACCGGGCGGTTTACCGAGCAGCTCTGAACCATTTCTGTTGGTCCATTTATCATGAAAGTTGCACAATATGTAAACGGCAGCTGCTGTGTTCAAATTATGCGTTAAAGCAAAAATCAACAAAATAATGGCGATGCATGGTTTTCATTGGACAGCGATGATGTACGGTACCATAGAAAAGACTGGGGCACATTAAAGAGGAATTCCACCGATAAATCAAAGTGTCTGCATTAGTCACTCATTCCAAGTGGTTTGATGTGTAAAGGTTCATTGTAGGAAACGTAAATGTTTAGATTTCTTTATAGTGGTGTTGATGGGAACCAGACGTCCTGGTTATCAACAAGGCAGATATGGCCATTTTACTACCAGTGAACCAACATACAGGGTATCGTATGTACCCTTCCACCATGACCCATCAGAAATCAATGCCTTAGACATCAGACAGGGTGTGGGTTATATGTGTTAGCCCATCCCATTCCAATACTATGGGTATTAACTCATTTTTCTGGGAACGAGTGAATAAAAATATGATTAACGGAAAATGCAAAGATTAGCTATCACCATAGCAGCAAAGACAAGAGGAGGATAAAAGACAATTTAAAAGATCAAGCTGATGTAACGTTGTGGGTGAAAACTTTCAGTTGCATAGTAATAATTACCAGCAGAGGCTTGGAGCAAAGTTAGCTAGCTCCATAATGTTTGCAGTTCGCTATCTAGCAAGAGTTAGCATCAGTTACTCCCATTCTAAATGTGTTAGGAGAAGATGGAAAGACCATTAAGGTGTTATGGAAGGAAGTAACCTTTAGAATTTAGAGAAACAGACTTTCTCTTGAAAGTGTTCTGCTTAAAAATGATGTCCCCCTGAGGAAAAAACATTCACTGCCATCGTAGCCTAGTTAGCTAGCCAGATGTGAAAAGATGACAAAAAGACCAAAGGTGATGTAATATGATGAATGAGCACTTGCTCTGTATACTAACAGTTACCGTCAGTTGCTTAGAATAGCGTTAGCTAGCTTGATAATGTTTGCTAATCTTATAAACAACTAGCTAGCGAGTTAGCATCAGTTACTCCCACCCTAAATCTGTAAGAAGAAGCCGGAAAGACTACTGAGGTGTTACAAAGGGACATAACCTTCATCACTGAGAGAAATACACTTCCTCGAGAGTGCTGCACTAGCCGTCCACTGTCTTCCTGAGGTAAACATTCACTGCCATCGTAGCCTAGTTAGCTAGCCAGATGTGAAAAGATGACAAAAAGACCAAAGCTGATGTAATATGATGAGTGAGCACTTGCGCTGTATAGTAACAGTTACCGTCAGATGCTTAGAGTAGTGTTAGCTAGCTTGATAATGTTTGCTAATTTGATAAACAACTAGCTAGCGAGTTAGCATCAGTTACTCCCACCCTAAATCTGTTAGGAGAAGATGGAAAGACTACTGAGGTGTTACAAAGGGACATAACCTTCATCACTGAGAGAAATACACTTTCTCGAGAGTGCTGCACTAGCCATCCACTGTCTGCCTGAGGTAAACATTTACTGACCTCTTAGCCTAGTTAGCTAGCCAGTGTTAGCCCTGTTCATTAGCCCTGTCATGTGAGAGAAGTGCGCACTGAATACAGGTCCTGGGAATAAATGCTAGGTGTCATGTACTCTATAATGGGGGACGTTATTACCTGGGGTGCACCATGCAAGGGGGACCAGACAAATTATGCAGAGGGCTTTGCGTTGGTCAGGGCCAGCTTACCACTCCTCCATCCCTCCTCCCTTGAGAGCTAATCTCTTTACTGTTGTCACCATGCATTCCCGTAGGTAGCGTTCTCCTGGATTCTTCCACCATGCGCTCCCAGACAGTGAAGAGGTCACTCCAGCAGCCATCAGTGGACAGCCTCCAGAGCCAGTCTAAGATTCCCTACTGGGCTGTTGTTGCTTCTAGATGCTTCCATTTCACAGTGATGGCATGTACCGTTGGACAGGCCCGACTTAGCAGGGCCTGACCTAGCAGGCCCGAGCTAGCAGGGCCCGACCTAGCCGGCCTGACCTAGCAGGGCCCAACCTAGCAGGGCCCGACCTAGCAGGGCCCGACCTAGCAGGGCCCGACCTAGCAGGGCCCGACCTAGCCGGCCCGACCTAGCCAGGCAGACCTAGCAGGGCCCCACCTAGCAGGGCCCCACCTAGCAGGGCCCCACCTAGCAGGGCCGACTTTTTGGAACCTTAGCAGGGCCCCATGGTTGGCCCGAAATAGCTGAACCTAGCCGGGCAGACCTGGCAATAATTGGGAGGGGTGTCCATGTACTGTTGAAATGGGCCAAATACCTGAGTCAGCAACTGAAAGGGGTGTCCATGTACTGTTGACCAAATGGTTCCCATCACTGTGAGCAATCCCGACTCTAGAATGGAGCACTTCACTTCCATGTCAGGGACTTTGTTTATGTCTTAACCATTTAATTGTGCAGACGTTTGGAAAAAATCCCCTTCAATGGACATCTGAGACAAGTCCCCTGCCCGACGTCTAAAGCCCCTTCTGTAATGTAAAGGCTGCCATTCAACACTCACATTCGCATTACGCAAGAGAGCCACTGTGCGCCCTTTTAATGGCTTATCAAGTGTGTATTTAGAGTAAGTGACTGCCGGGATATAATTGACAAAACAGCACTTAGTTTTTCTTTCTTTTTTTTCCAGGTTCAGTTCTAATGCGTTTAATAGCTACTCCATCAAACACCAGCAACCAAGTACTCTCCATTCTACCACGAGCAGAACGAGGCGAACACGGAGCTAATCTTGGATCGCTTCCCAAAACACCGAACCACAGAAAGTTTGTCATAGCTTTAAACAGCTGCGGCCCAAATGACCAGTCCTGGGACGAATACCTGATGGACATACAGCCATCATCAACAGAATAGGTGCAGCCAGAAGGCATCAACCAACAGGAATAAAATTTGGTGGGTAGGTTTGACCTGGTGAGACATGCAAGTGATGAGTAAGGACGGGTCTTATCGTTGTACCTGACTGACCCAACAGGCATGATTGTGGACATTCAGAGAGCAGTGGTGTCCTCCGTGAGTCAACCCGTTTGTGCCAGCACAATTGGCAGACGGCTGAACGCCACAGGGCTACACGCATGCAGACCACTGCAACGACTGTCCTTAACACCATGTCACCGTCACCAAACACTGCAGTGGTGTCGTACCAGACTGTCATGGATGGCAGCGGGTCATCTTCAGTGACGAGTCCCGCTTTAGTCTTGGTGGAGACGCCCAACGAATCCGTGTGTGGAGGCACCGTGGTCAGCACCAAGATGAACGGTGTGTTGTCACACGTCCAGAAGGCCTGGTGTCCCTCCACCTCCACCCCTACCGCACCATCTGCAGGAACAGTGTGAGGATGTTCAAGCTGCATGGGACGGATTATCACAGGACTCCATTAGGAACCTCTACAGCTCCATACCGAGACGTCTGGCATGTTGGGTTAGCAAACATGGCGGCCCGACGCCATACTGAGAGACAGGCTTCTGTATGTGTAGCTCAATAAATATTGATCATATCAGTCTAAACTTATCATCAGTTATTGATCCTGGTCACCTTTATCTTCCTTCCCAACACCACCGCAGCCCAGCTTCCTTTTGATGGCAAATTGGGGGGGATAAAAAAAGGGGGGATAATTATAAAAAAAAGAAGAAGAAAACAAACAAGTGAACCGCACGTAGGAAATTAGTTAGCAAAATGGATCTTGACCCCAAGGCTACGAGAGCGATTGTATCTCTAATGACGGTAATACTCTCTCTCTGAGCACAATGCAATTAGCGTGGCGTTGTGTGCGGGCGTGTGGGCCTCGCTTCTTAATTATAAGGCCGACCTGGGTTTTAAAAAGGGAGATCGCTGGGGTCAGAGGATGAGTCACCTCACAGTAATAACACAGGAGCTTTCCAATGGAAGAGGTTAGGCAGGAAGCATTTCTCACAGACTGAAACTTTGATGGTGGTAAGATTTTGGGAATAAGCATCGAATCAGAATAAATCCCGGATGTGGAATTTCCCCTCGATCTTGCTTGTAGCATTGGCCGATGCAGCCATGTTGATCCAACAGCATAGTTGACCAGCGTCAATACGGGTGTAGATTTAATGGAGAAGCAGTATTTACTGCTGCTGCCACTTTAAGGAATTTGTCTTGTTAAAGTTTTGCATGTTTAAGGTGGTGGTGCTTTCAGGATCCATAGATCCATAGATAGTGCACGGGATCCATAGATTGGGAAGAGGTGCTACAGTGCAGGGAATGTCTCGTCCCATGTGTGGAAAACGCTCCAAGGCAGATGTTAATGTTTGGCTAAAAGGGGGGACTGCATGTGGGCGTGGCCAAAGACCATAGTGTGAAGGAAGTAGCTGAATCTGCAGGTGTATGGAAGCGTACGGTCATACGGGTCTACCAGCAGTGGATAAAATCCCAGTCTACAGGGAATTCCCCTCAGAATTGTGCCAGGAAAGGCATCCACCAAATCTGGCGCACCTGTGTGATTCTTTGATGCGGCCAATAATAAATTGCTATCAGCCCCCTCCACCTTCCACCCACTACAGGTGTCCATCTGCCCCATATCCTGTTCTTACTCCAACCCAGATACCAAAGCTGATGTTCTGATCTTATGGTCTCCTGATGACGCCACTGATGTTTAGCCTATTGCACCATTCGGATCGGAATTTAAACTATGTATCCCATAACCCTCTGCATTCCTGTTTAAACTGTTTAGATGTCATTAAGCTTGCTAAAGCTAAGCTTGCCAGGGAACAAGAGTTAGCTGGTGCTAGCTTAACCTCAGAACAAGTTTTATTTTGGCTTTCTGTCTGTCCAATTTGTAACCATCATGTTTAGTGTAGTGGTTACGCTAATGCTAAGAAAGCTTGTACAGCAGAACTGAACGGTCAGGGGGCGGAGTCATATGATCAGTCAAACAGAAACATTTTTACATAGCTATGTAAAAATCTACTTTAGATGATAATGCCCGCAGATCAGAACCTGTAGCTCCCAAAAAATACAGATTATTATTTTTTTAGTTTAGTTAAAAAAATAAATAAATAAATAAAAAATAAAAAAAAACTGTACTTTAAGTCTCTCAAACAATGAGAAATGAGGCACACAGCCATTTTCATCTCATCTGTTTAGTGATCTGTTGTACTTCTGAAAGACTGACCCAAGCGGCAGCAAGTTTTAAGAGAACACAATAGGACCCGAGATAGAGCCCTGAGGTACCCCACGAAAAAAAGCCACTGAGGATGAGGAAAAGTGAGGGGCAAAGCACTGAACGTCGCCACACCCCTTCGCTTATGAGGGAGGGATTTCTCTGGCAAACCTTTACCAGGCACTACACTACAGAGTAACATTCACAAGTGCCACTTAAAACTCTACTGTGCACAACAGAAGCCTTACAGTACCCATGTCCCGAAGCAACTTCGAAATCTCTGAGCTCAGGGGCCTCTGGGTTGGACCACCACACAATGGGGACCTGTATTCGGTATTCCAGATCCGCTTTGGAAAGAAACAGACCAAAGACTAATAAGACCATCCAGCCTTCTTTCGGCAACAAGTCCATGTCACGTCCTAATATGGGGCCAGGTGGCATGCCCAAATGCTTCAAAGGCATCACTACTGCAGAAACATACATTCAGATCTCAGAGCAGCACATGCCGTCTTCAAGACAACGGGTAGTGATCTGTTGTCGGACCCAAGGGGGCAGCATGTATACAGAGAACAAAATAAGGACCCAAGGTAGAGCCCTGAGGTACCCCACAAGTAACGGACGCAGAGGAGGAGGAAAGGAGGTGCATCTTAACAAATAAGAGGCACAGCACGTCAGAGCAGTACCCTGTATGGCGACACCACACTTCAGGCAGTCCACTGAGGCTGCGCTTCGATGCTTTCCAGAAACAACAGCTAAAAAATGTAAGTCATTAGACACACGAGTAGCTGAGTATGGTGCGATCTAAACCCTGAGCGAAATGTATCTTGGGTATTACGCAAGTCGGAAAAATAAAACTTCTCCAAAATGTTTGGCAAGAAGGAAGATGGAGCCAGGCCAGACAAAGAGGCTGGATGACTACACGTTTAGAACAATTCCGTTGACGAGGCTGCTATTGATCATGGACAAAATACTGGGACCAAAGATGGCAGCACAGTCTTCGAGGGACCGGCACGGAGAACGCATCCAGGGAGCATGCGGTAGGCCTCATATCGTCGCTGTCCAAAGAAAAACAAGTATCTCCAAAACGGCAACTATACAGGAGAGGCCAAAAACCACATTCGATTTTAATGTAAGTCAATGGAACCAGACATCCTTCCGAGCACGCCTGGCCCATTTCAGTTGGTCCGTTCATCATGCAGATCTCACAGGGCGTAAACGGCAGCGGCTGTTTTCAAATGATGCATAAAAGTCAAAATGGAGATACATGTTTTCCGCTGGACAGCGACGATATGCATCAGATCAGCTAGATAAGACCAAACCAATTAAGAGAAAGAATGCTTAGGTAAATCAGCCGGGAGATAAAAGATAAGGCCTCTTATTGTCAAATTCGCAGGTGAAAAACCTCATAAAATATTCAGGCGTTTCAGCAGCCGCCTCGGGGTGGATGCAGACACGCAGGGAAAAGAACTTCAGGGCTCTGGCAATGTTTGGCGGGCTGGTTCGCACTAGCGGCTTTAACCAAGCACTGACAGTTCGATGTTATCTGATAGTGTGGTATGGGATTGGAAGCTTATGGTTTGTCATTTTCGTTCTTCCATTCCCATGTTCCCATCTAGGCGCACAGGGATCGTAAGGGATTCTCGATCGTACGAGCCAGGGGGAGAAACTGCCTAAGCTGCTGAGGACTGCATCTGTTTGTATGAGGCATATGTACGGCTCCAGTCTGGAGAATATGGCCCACCAGTCCTATGTGACCCCTACAGGGGATAATCCACTGGCCTCCATGATCACACGTCGCGGTCCTTTGTTCTGTACTCGACGATTCCTCTGCTTTAAGCCTTTGATTCCAGCAGCGGTACATGGTCGCAGGGCTTTACGCATGAAGTGGGTGATGGATGGTGTTATTTTCTTTGCTGGCTCGGAATTGGAAGGTGGCTTTGTGTGCTTAGTGTTTGGTTGTTTTGCTGAAGCGGATTTAAATATTAACTTCGCCATCAACAACGGAGAAGTGCCGGCACCACAACAGAACAGAACACCATTTAAGGTGGAATGGAAAAATCTAGACGATGACAACAACAACAACAACAACAACAGGCTGAAAAGTCAAATTAATTATCCAGACAAATCCCCATATTTAGACTCTTCCTGAACACTTTGGCTTCCCGTGGCTGCGGTGCCGATTGGTGTTGATGACTTTAAAGGGAATAGGCCTCCTGAGGACTTTAAGGGAGAACGGAACCTGATGCATGGTCTGGATGGTGTTGTGCGATGTGAGCCCCTGTGTTTGTAGCATTCCCAGAATATTTTATTTCCATATTGCATTCCTTGCATGCATCATATCCATGTCGGTTATTCCTTCCTCGTTAAAGAATGCAAATATGTCCAGACATGTGATTTAAACATGAGCGGGGAAGAAAACCCACATGCACCATGGGTAACAGTTCCCTCAAAGTAAGAAGTGCCTGGGTTCAATTCCCCAGCCGGGTCATTCGAGGTCTTCTGAGTCCTGGTTCCTCCGCTCCTGGCGAGCTCTTCCTGAGCGATGCTAGTGCTAAAAGTTTTCTGAAGTGCAGGTTGAACAAACGTCGCTCACTGCCGCCCATCCTATAAACGATTGTGTCTTACTAAATGGACTTCCTGTTTTCTTTTATTCACTTCTTTTGCCAGCCTGATGGAAGCCGTGCTCTAGACTTACCATTGCTAAGAACGGCGGGAGGTAACGGCAGTCAGCTCTAAATTGTGATGGGCCTAGTTCCTGGGTATTGTAGTGAGACTGCACTGACAAAATAGACATCATCAAAAGAACAGCTGCACCCAGACGGAGGTGTGGGAGTGCGGTGGTGTTGGGAAGGAGGATAAAGGTGACCAGGATCAATAACTGATGATAAATTTAGACTGATATGATCAATATTTATTGAGCTACACATACAGAAGTCTGTCTCTCAGTATGGCGTCGGGCCGCCGTGTTTGCTAACCCAACACGCCAGACGTCTCGGTATGGAGCTGTAGAGGTTCCTAATGGAGTCCTGTGATAACCCATCCCATGCAGCTTGAACATCCTCACACAGTTCCTGCAGATGGTGCGGTAGGGGTGGAGGTGGAGTGACACCAAGCCTTCTGGACATGTGACGACAAACCGCTCATCTCGGTGCTGACCACGGTGCCTCCACACACGGATTCGTTGGGCGTCTCCACCAAGACTAAAGCGGGACTCGTCACTGAAGATGACCTGCTGCCATTCTGAGTCACTCCATGACAGTCTGGTACGACACCACTGCAGTCTTTGCGAGTGTTCAGTGCAGTCCTCGTGACGGTCTGTGCGCATACGGTCCTGGGTCATGTAGCGTCACTCAGTGGCATCAGTCCTCATTCTCTGTGGTTCGTATAGGACTCCCAGATCCTTCACGTCACTGGTGCGGGCCTCCTTCTATCCACTGTCGACCACAGTGTGTTACGGTAGTATCCACAGGACTGCGTGTGCCATGCATACACCTCGATAAGACCGGCCTGCTTCCCCGGAGCCCTACGATGCAAACACTCAAGCAACTCACCGAACTGCTTTCGAACTCACTTCACTTGCAAAGGATGCGACCAACACATTACGGGTAAGAATGGAAAGCACCCGCAACCGTACGTCACATGTATCACCATGTCAAACCTACTCACCACGTTTCCTTCCTGTTGGGTGGTTGTTTCTGGGTGCCACTTTCTCCTGGGTCTGGTTCAGGTCTAGACATAGTTGGTATCTGATTGACCCCATCAGCTTGGAATCCTCAGTGCCTGATCACCCTCTAGAACCAGTCTAAGTACACCATGTGCTGGCTCGCTCGCTCTCTCTCTCCATCGCTCTGTCATTTGTTCCACGGGGACCCAAAACGGCCCCCCACCAATTACATGCCCTGCGCTGGAAAAGCACACACGGAGATGCAGCAGGAGGACAGCGATGTGTGGTGAGCTGACACTACAAATGAGTCATCTAATGGCTTCCTATTTTTATTTAGAAAACCTCCGGATGATTCATGTTCTGATTCTGTGGGAAATGGGTATTAATTTTTTTTTGTTGTTGTTGCCATAAAAAAAAAAAAAAAAAAAAAAAAAACCAATCGCGCCTGTTTTAATTTGTTTCTGTTTGTATTAATGCCTTAAATCGTCGAAATAAACAAAAAAATAAATAATTAAATAGACAAACATCCAGTCATCGCAAAAGGTGAAACGAGTCCACCGAGGGGAGGGGGCCTTAAAGTGCACAAAAGCATGAAATGAAAAGCATTAAATAAAAACAGGAAATCGATGGAAGTGTTTGATCTTACTGGACGAGTGCTTTGGCCATACGGTCTCATGATACCAGAGGACACGGTCTACATAGTTCTAGTCAAGTCTTCATAATCTGAAGCAGAGGTGTGTAAGCACCGTGTCGGATCCACTCGCACCAGCACACCACACATCCCTGACGGCACACTGGCGGTCCTGTAGACCTCATGTCCATACTTCTCCTAAAGGGCATTTTTAAAAACCCTCCATGTACCCGTATCAAGCCCTTCGGCGAGGACTCCTATAAAGCCGGACCTAGCAGCGCCCTATTACCCATCATTCCCTTTCAACAGCAGCTGTGACCAATGTGTGAGCAGCATCAACCTCAACAAAAAGCAACGTCATCCGAGAGGGCGTAGAACGCAATTTGGGACTGAGCTTAACACCACCACCACCACGTTAGTGTCTGCAGTGCTGAGAATGATCCACCACCCTCATACTATCTGCTCAATGGTGGTCCTGTGGGGGTCCTGACCATTGAAGAACAGAGTAATACAGTACACAGAGAAACAGATGGACTACAGTCTGGACCTGTGGAACTTTAAATGGCATGTTGGACAGTGAACGCAGATAAAAGGAGGTGGGGTTTAATGTTATTAGAAGTTGATCTGTGTACATGTTCTGTCTGGTCAACTTCATTTGATTGCAGCTCTGGCCTGCAGCACATTCCAAAAAAGTTGGGGCGGGGCAATTTGGGGCTGGTAATGACACAACTAAATGATGACCTGATTTCAAATAGGAAATGACAACAAGTGGCTGTAATCATGATTTCTCAGTATCCTCAAGTCACTGAGGAGCAAAGATGGGCAGAGGACCTTCAATTTATATAATACAGCTCTGGAAAAATTGAAGAGACCCCCCACAAACCCCCGTCACTTAGCACGGCCCGCGGATGCATCAGGAAATGCAACTTGAAACTCGTTACTCAAGCAGAAAGCCAATTATCAATTCTATACATGAACTTTGCCGGGGCCTGAGCTCATCTCAGATGGTATGGTGGTGTCTCAGAATGACAGTAGAAAGGTATGCTCTGATCAGGTGAGTCCATGTTGCAGATTTTTTGGGTAAAACAGAACTTTTAGCGACTTCTTTTAAAAAAATAGACTTATCAGTGAAAGGTACGAAAGCCAACATCAGACGTAGAGAGGGCATCGGTGCCTACAGCATAGATGACCCACACAGGTGAAGGTTTTTTCCTGGAAGGTCCATACAGGGAATCTTGAGAAACCTCAAGGCAAGGCCAGAAACCACGTTCTAACGTATGCAACCTTTGAGGCCTCAGACAACACGGCATGAGAAGGCATCATACTAGTGTGTGAAATGTAAGGACATGGGCTCGGGAAGACTTCGGAAGACCATGGTCACTTCACTGGGCCTCAGATGGTCAGAAAGACGAAGGAAGTGTGTGCTCTGAGTCCACTTTTTTCCGCTTGTTTTGGGGAAAAAAACAAACATCGATGTTGGTAAAAGGTACAAAAGCCAACATTTGCCACGGCATGGGTGACCTACAGCATGGGTGACCTGCAAATGTGTGAAGGTACCATTGCTGGGGGCCTATACAAGAACATTGTGGAATTCCCCGGCCCTGAACTCATCTTAGATGAGCCAGCGGAAAGGTATGCTCTGGTCAGATGAGTCCATGTCCTAATTTGTTTTGGGGAAAGACAGACAATGATTTAAAAAAAAAAAAAAAAAAAAAAAAAGCACACCCTACAGACTTTTACCAGTGTAAGGTACAAAAGCCAGCATCTGGCATGGCATGTGGGGCATCAGTGGCTGGGATTTAGAGAAGCATATGCTGCCAAAGACAACAACATCTCCTGGAAAGTCCAACTAGGGAATCTTGCAAGTTCTTGGTCTGTGTATGGCAAGTCTGGAAACCACTTTAGAACGCAACTGGAAACTTGTTTCAATAACGTTGCACTATTCTTTGAACCCTAGCTTATCTTAGATGGTAGATGTGTGCTCTGGTCTCGTTTTGTTGGGTAACATGGAGTTTGAGTTCTCCGTGCCAGTCAAAAGCGAACACCTACTGGAGGTAGGAGTATCAGTGCCCACAGCATGGGTGCCCCGCATAAGTGCGAAGGTACCAAACACATATTGGGATGTTACAGAGACACATATGCGGAGTTATTGAGTTATTTCAGCAAGACGCCATTAATTATTCTGTCTGCGGTACAACTCCATAGCTTCATGGACATGGAGTGTCCATGCTTGACAAGCACAGGCTGTTGAGCAGCTGGAGCCATGCACCAACCTTTCTGGAAATGGGGCTTGTAAATAAATTGTCTCGTGTTGCAACCGCAGACTACTGCTTCCCATCACCACTGTAAAATAATGGCTTTATGAAATGGTTTATTGATTACACCCCACAATACTCAGAAAGCCATTGCTTACATTTCACCGTTGGGGCAGTCCCGGTGGGGGTGGAGTCTTCACCGTACACTGAAAGGCAGTTCTGGCTGTCGAATCTGGCTCCTTCTGAGAGAGATTCGAGCCATGAAGTTAACATCTGTTCTAAACCCGTATTTGTACTCGGAGAATTTTATTGATGCATTTCAAACTTTCCTGCCAAGTTTCTTATGTAACAGTTGGCAAAAAGCACCATTTTCTCTCCATCAGGACGGAATGCAGAAGGCCGTTCTGCGTCGATACATGCCCGTGAGCTAGCGGCGCTCATAAGCAGATGAATTCGGTGAGCTTGCATCTACATCACTGCTTTATGGATTTACTGCCCAGCTGCCACCGCGCCGGATGCTGAAGATTCATTCCAAAGTTTGAAAGTTACTTCTGGCAAATGTGCGTCTGTCAGGCAGCAGCTTCAGGAGAGGATACCTGGGTTTCGTTGACGCCATCCACACTGAACAAAGAAGTGAAGAACAAGCGAGAGATTACCCAAAATGCACAGGGGGCGTGAAGAAATACTTTCAGAACAACTGCAACCAGACACGGCATCTCAGTGGGGTTTAGGACTTTGACCAGGCCACTCCAAGACCATTCAGTGGTGAACTTGGTCTTGTACTTTGCATCACTGTTTTGCCTCATGATCGGAAGTGCTCCAGCAGGACCTTCCCGTAGGAAACAGAATTCATGGTTCCATCAGTTACACTAACTGGAACAGGCATTCAAGCAGCAGAGCACCCCCATACCTCCACCACCATGTTTCATACCACGCTAGTATGATGCTGTTATTGTGGAATAGCAGTGTTAGCGTTGGTTGACTGAATAACAAATTCATGGTTCCACCAGCTTTGCCAACTGGAACAAGCCCTAAGGCAGCAGAGCATCCCCACACTACCACCACTATGTTTCATAACATGCTAGAATGATACTGTTATTGTGGTACAGCAGTGTTAGCATTGGTCTGTTGGTCCATCAGATGACTGAGTAACAAATTCATGGCTGCGTCAGTTTCACTAACTGGAACAGGCCCTAAAACAGGAGAGCATCCCAACACCTCCGCACTACCACCACCATGTTTCACTGCTGACATAATACAGTTATTGTGGAACTCTGTTACTTAGTCAACCAACAGACCAAAGCTAACACAAAGACGGGCAGTTACTTTCCAGATCGGGTCAGTTGGTGCCATTTTAGTTCATTAATACACCTTTTGACCCACGAATTAGCATTTGTGCAGACTGCATGCCTAAATGATTACATACTCAACTGAAATAATATTCACGACCGCATAAAGCAGTAGCAGCAGAGCTTCCACTGTTTTAGCACACCTGATTCACTGAGCCTATTGTGCTAGAGGACGGAACCACTAATCAGCAACGCTATCAATTATGAGAAAATTGAAACAGCTGTTTTCACTTGTTATGGGTAAAATGGTGGGTGTTGTCCAATCCTGATGCTCTCCATGTCTTTCCCAAATGTGTGAACCATTTTCTACCCATTCACTGCTTATTAACCATTAAACTAGCCGCCGTTACACCGGTAGGGTGTTGCTTGTGAAGAGCGGAAGTGTGCTGTATAAGGAAATGTTGCACTGGTTGTTGGGACTGCCTCAACCATTGCTCTCATTAACATGTGCACAAGCTTGCTACTGTTTTGCCTCAATTGGAAAATAAACGTGCACTTCTATTGGTGACTCGCCAAGTACTGCACATAGTTAGCCATGCTGCATAGGCATCATGTAACCTGCTGTCATATCCTAAAAACAATACACTAATAACTCCAAACTGGTAGCCAGGCTGTGGTCCACCAAAGATTTGTACCCAGGTGTTGATAAGTTGATTATCCGGGCCTGCTAATTCAGCTCAGCAGCTAATTTCCAGCAGTGGCATTAGAAAGGCCAGTTAGACCCTACAGCTCTCTGACAGTCAATACCAATAATGGCCTGTCTGGAGTTCCACCAATTCTGCAAAATTTCTACATAGTTCACTCATTAATAAGTAAACAAAGTCATTCAGAGTGTTCAGTGTGGCAGAGAACTTTGCTGACTGTAAAACCCGTGTAGTGGTGGTGATGGGATCCAAGGGTCCCAATGCCTGCAACCTACACATAGACAATTTAGTTACTATCAAAACCACTAGTGAACCAGTGTATATACAGCTCTGGAACTAAAGAGCCCACCCCAGTTTCTTCTTAAATCAGCATCTCCACATGTACAGCAGGTTCTCAGTGAGGAACCGAAGGTTGGGTTCTAGCTTTACTGGCAGATACAGTGAGCGTCTGGTTCATAAGAACAAGGTCCAGCAGCAAACACACAGGACAACACAGCTACAGACTGGCAGAGGGCCAAACCCACTCTCTACTGACCGTGATGAGCGCCACCTCATTCCAATGTCCCTTACCCACCGTAAGATGACCTCGAGTGACCTACAGAGAGACTGGCGAGCGGTGGCTGGGGTGAAACGCACAGCGAGCATGGTTCTAAAAACAGGCTTCTGGAGGTCATTAGTGATTTTCTAAATAAACAGATCTAATACAATATCTGATCTGGAGTTTGGGAGACATGGTTCCAGTAGTGTAGAGAATCAAACAGAACTGAGGGATTCTGGTCCCACACAAACCCAGACACTGTACACCTAGATTCCTCGCTAAAGACAATACCACCAGGATACCACCACAAACAGAGGTAACGGTGGCTGGTTGTCAAAGGCAGGACACATAATGGGCACGAAAAGATTCCCTTATGCTAAGCCTCTGGAAATGGTCCAGAGAGAGACAGGGGTGTGTAATGAAGGTGCCAATGAAGAGGCCAAGCAAGCCTCCCCAATGGTGGTCTGGCTGGGCCGTCCGAAGCTTGTTCACCATGTATGCGTGCCCTTTCATAACCAGACCACACCTGTAACCATTTCCATATCTACCTTCAGCGTTCATGGGATGGAAGGCAGGAAGCACCCTGGACAGGTCACCAGTCCATCACAGGCCAGACACACCCATTCACACTCACACCTGGGCAATTCATGCCTTGGAATGTGGAAGAAGCCAGAGTGTCTCCACAGTTTACTGTAAAGGGAGCTGGTGCCCAGCAACACCACTGCCATCGATTCTGACCTGGTAGGCTTCTCTAGAACTGAGGAATTCTGGTCAATTCCCCTTCCATGTTATGGATATAGGCAGGGCGCCTGTCTATGGGGATTCACTTAACGGACTGTGCTATTGGCAGAATATGCCATTTCACCAGATAGAAATGTAATTGTACCTGGATCTGTGTCCTTATAAAGCCAAAACACATCCGTTCCGTGATTGATTCTGACCATTCCGCGGCACATTGCTCTTTAGACCGGAGGAGGCAGAAACAGGCCTGGCTAATGTTCAGCTCAGAGGAAACCCTCTCACTCTTATATTCAATTACCAGTGCTTCATGTCCAGCCGACCATTCCAAACACAAACACTAGCGTGCCCAATGTAGAGGCGAAAACACTGGACCATATCTTTCACACGGGCATCCACACACACACGTATACCGTCCGGCAACAGTGTCGCATTAATCACTTATGGAACAAACCCCAGGAGTGTGTATACAGTGTACGTTCGCTGTAGGATTGGTCTTTCACACCTTAAAGCTACACTTCAGCCACCAGGCTAATTTACCCTTCACCCCCCTCGACCTGCAAGTAGTCGGGCCGGTCAATAAGCGCTTGGCATTTGAACTTTGCTGCCCTCGTTTCTTTATGCTTGAGCTACGAGGCTAACGTAGCTAACAAGGAACGAAAACTTAGCATGCTGCTAACTGCTTCTCGTACCCAATAGCTGGGTCCAAAACCGTGCCCCATTTACCACACTCATCGTTTAAAGAGTAGTAGGACAAATAGCTGCACCCGGACGGAATCAACCAACAGGAACGAAACTTGGTGGTGTCACATATGGACTAATGTGTTTACAAAGTTAAACCAGACACTCAAACAGAATAAGCCACACAGCAGCTCAGGGAAAAAAAAATAATAAAAAATGATTGTGAGTTATTATGGTCACATACTGACTCTGACTCTACCTGTCTCTGCCCTTGTTTACGTTCCCTCATGTCCTCTCCTGCCATGTGCTTCTGTTTCTGTTTTCCAGCTCCTTATTGGTACCGCCCCTTTATGCCTTGCCCCCCCAGGTGTTTCTAGTTAGAGCCCTGCGTATTTATACCCCTAGTTGTTCACCTTATCTCTGCTCAGTGTTTTGCTTCACCTCCGTGTTTATTTTGGCTACTGCTTCGCCCAGCAGGCCTTTGTTTCACTTATCTTTTATTCCTCGTGTTCTTTTATGGTTTTGTTTACCTTCGCTGCCTTTCTTTTGGTTGTTATCTTGCATCATAATAACAATTCTGATTTGCGTTTACGTTCTGCCTCCTTGTTTCCCTCATTGTTACAATTATCCAGATCATTACTGCACGCTTTGATGGCTTTAATGGAGCTACACTACCAGGCTGAAGTTCAGAGACACCCAACCAGATACCCAGTATTATAGTTCTCCATATCTCCACCTCTAAAATACAGCTCTGGAAAACTGTAAGAGCCCACCTGTAACTGATCAGTGTCTCTAGGTGTGCAGGTTCTGGGTTTGTGTTGGACCAGAATTCCTCAGTTCTGGTTTATTCTCTACACTACTGGAACCATGTCTCCCAAACTCCAGATCAGATATTGTATTAGATCTGTTTATTTAGAAAATCACTAATGACCTCCAGAAGCCTGTTTTTAGAACCATGCTCGCTGTGCGTCTCACCCCAGCCACCGCTCGCCAGTCTCTCTGTAGGTCACTTGAGGTCATATTAGGGTTGTTAAGAGACATTGGAATGAAGTGGCGCTCATCACGGTCAGTAGAGAGTGGGTTTGGCCCTCTGCCAGTCTATAGCTGTGTTGTCCTGTGTGTTTGCTGCTGGACCTTGTTCTTATGAACCAGATGCTCACTGTATCTGCCAGTAAGGCTAGAACCCAACCTTCGGTTCCTCACTAAGAACCTGCTGTACATGTGGAGGAAACTGGAGTGGCCTCATTTATTTCCAGAGCTGTATATTTAGTGGTGTAAAAACTTTGATCTCTTTTTCTGCACAGTGTAAAAGCTCTAGTTCTACTTTCAGGTTAGTGAATATTCATGATGAACTGACCAATAGAATCACTCCAAACCTGCTTAGTAATAAACCTTGTTCTATCAGCTCCACTGCAGGTTAAGAAAGCTGCTTCCTCCTCCCGTAAAGCTCCACTCTGGAGGTGTTTAAGGTGGACTGTGTAATTCCATGCGTGCTAGTTTATAGTTTGATGTCTTCACTCTTATACTAAAGTAAAGCAAACTCTACGAATCCATAGTTGATGCTCTCAAAAGATTTAAACCTCAAGGGTGGTCCGCCATCTTGGCTCTGTCGCGCACCGCTGCGATTCCGCGAGGCAAAGAGAAACGGTGTGGGTGGCGCCAAAAAACAACCCGCATTAAACAGCGTCGGATTAGAAAATAATGTCTGAGTAGCCAAGTTAAAACCATCTACAGCAGCTATAGTAATACTTTCCCCTTTGGTATTTATCGCATAAAATATATAGGGACTCTTTGCGTAGCATAGCAACAGCAGCAACAACAACAACAACATGGCGGCTTCGTTACACCGAGTCCTCTCTGGTTTCAACTAATTCGCTCAAAGCAAGTAAAACCACAGAAACCCCAACAAATACAGCACAAGTACTATTTTAAACAGACCAATATGAACTTCAAACCCCATTTTAGCACATTTTCACCACAGCGGGTTTCATTTTAAGAGCTTTTTAAACTTACCAAAAACCCGGAAACAGCTTTTACACCACCGCGCGGTGCCCGGATGTGCAGTTGGAAGTCCGAGGAAACTGTTGTAGCAGAGTTTGTTATTTGCTAATAAAAATAAAAAATTAAATTGTTTTCCTTTATTTCTCTCTCTCACTGCTGCTGTCCTTCTCCATTAGCTTCAGCTACGTGAGCTCAGGGTGGAGCTATTCTAATATGCCAGGTGTAGCTCATTGGGTTTCGAGCAAACAAGGTCGCCATCTTGACACAGTCTTAATTGAAAACAGTAGCTTTTATTTAGCTAAGTGTATGGGGCAAATGTATGACCACGTGGGTTTACATTAACACACCACAACCAAAACAGCTCGTAACCTGGCGTGTTATGTGTCGCCTAATTCGGTCTGGTTTATTCACCAGTTACAAAAGCAGAGCAATCATTCGGGCCCATGCCCATAACCAAAGAACGGACACTGCCAAAATGGTGGACCGATCGCATAACGCATGCCATTTATTCCCAAGACCTTGTAGCTATTAGGATAGCTTGTCAAGGATTGCTTATCAACTTAGTGAGCCATGTGAAGCAATGATGAAGGATGGTGGCTAACCGCTAAGAATGTCAATTGAACTTTGATACATATGGAATGAAACATTGGACATCATGTATATACAATGACTTTTGATAACAACCTACAGTAAACACGGTATGTTTGTATCTACAGTGAATGAACATGTAATATCTAATTGTATGGGTTGTGTATATATTTTTTCCCCCAATGTTCATTCGATATATAACAATGTTCATTGTCTGTATATATATATATATATATATATATATATATATATACACACATACATACATCATACATGCATGTACTTAATCAAAGTTCAGATTCATTTACTAGTCCATATATATACTATAAATGATACTGACAAGGGTTTGTGTTCTCATCGTAGATTCAATGTTCCATTTGTCTGTATATATACATAGGTATGTTGTGTATATGTGTACTATACATGTGGATATATATAGACATATACTATATATATATATGTTCTATGCTCTCTTTATGTTCATCAGCCTCTCTTCTCTCTCTCCGCCTTCTCCTTCTCTCCTCTCGCCTCGGTGGCTGAGAAAACATCTCTCTCTCTCTCGATGCAGAGTCGTCAACTCTGATATATATATAATTATATATATAAAATATATATATTAATAGTATATAATATATATATATATATATATATATATATATATATATATATATATATATATATCCAGACACACACAATATTTAGCTTTCCTGTACTTCAGTGCTTTAGGGAGCAACAGAACGTTCTCAGCATCATCGGATGTTATTACGGAAGGAGGCCGTGATGCCTTTTCATTTGATTTGCAGTCCCACAAGGCCTTACTGCTCATCGAAACTATGTATCTGTAGCTTTTAAGATGAGTTTATATACACACACCCCCGCACTCCAGCACACTGGCACAACACACTCATACTCGGTGTCTGGCACATCTTCTGGTCACAAATTCCCACTTATGAGAACAGCATCCCGAGAGGAAGTTCGGCAGATGTAGTGGTGGAAAAGCGTCCAGAGCCGAACTGGCTGTGGGCCAGCGACTCCCCAGAGGACCTGTGTGAACCAACTACTGTTCAGAAGAAGCCACTCAGCCGTCAAGTGTCCCATAAGATCTTCCGAACGAACGTCTTCCCGGACCACCCAGCACTGAGACGTGGGGGCTAGCAGCAGCTGCGCCCATGGAAGCACGTGCCCGAAAGCTGGACAATTAGCGAGTAGGACAGGAAAACTACTGGCCAATCAGGGTGGAATATTGAAACCACAGTTTATCGAAACATCACATTCAGCTGTAAAGCCATTGCTAACAGATTGCTGGTGCTAATCTAACACCATATAATAAACAGACTGTCTATGAAAACTGACAGAAGTCAGCTATACAGTGCTGCGGACGATTTAGCCATGCTGTACTGAAGATGCTAATTGGTTTAGCATTAGCCGGTGTAGCCAGAATCTCGATGTTACAGCCTGGGTACAGCTAGTGAGGGCAAGCTAGAAAGCATTACATCCCGGAAACATCACTATAGTAAACCGCAACTAGTGCCAACAAGTCTACGCCATCACAACTGCAGTTCCTCCTGTTCCTCCATCTGCCTGAGGGGGATCTCCACCTTTTCCACCCCAAGGCCGAAACCTCAATATAATAGCTGCACCCACAAAGAATCAACGGACAGGAATCAAACTTGGTGGGAAGGTTTGACGTTGTGAGACATGCTAATGATTCAGGTATGTGACGTAAGTAAGGCACGGGTATTATCGCTGTACCTAGCTGACTGTATAAGGTCGTCATGTTGCCCATGCTTTCCGTTCTGACTGGTGCTGATGTGTTGGTAGCATCCGTTGCTAGTGAAGTATACCTCAGTTATATGAGGAGTTGGAAAAGTTGGAGAGGGGTCGCATCATGGGGCTCCAGGAACAGGGATGGTCTTATTGAGGTATTGCACACCATACCGGACGTGCATATCGTACCGTAGCACACTGTAGGTGGTAGTGGATAGAAGAAGGCACGCCCCAGCGACATGAGGGATCTGGAATGCATGGTGTGACCCAACAGCCATTACATTCAGAAAGCAGCGATGCCCCCATGACTCCTGTCAGTGCTAGCACCATGCATGCTAATGGAACACTAGCAATAACTCTGGGATCTGATTGTGGTTGGTTCCTTCCTATTCTGGTTTGGACCCCTGTCTGGCCCTGTACTGCTCTTCAATGCTCCTCTTGACCTCCGTCTGTATTTTGACTTTTTGACTTCCCTTCTCTTTTAATACCGTCTCCAAAGTCCAGAGTCTCAATTCTTCTTACCTTGCTCCTCCATACCTCTGGTCCGTTATTGTCACCAGTCTCGCTTACACAAGTGATTCTCGATAGAAGATCCTCCTTATACTATGTGTCACTATTAATTCTCCTCATACTCTTCTTTTGCGTCTGTATCCAAAGAACAACTAGGTGTATCTCCAAAAAATTGGCAACTTTACAGAGAGTGGCAAAAACCTCCTTTAATTTGAATTGTGGCGATAGTCAATGAACCAGAACGTTCTTTCCCAAGGCAGTTTTGGGCCTTTTCTGTTAGCCCATTCTACATGGAATTTCCACACAGTGTAAACAGCAGCTCATGTGATCAAATGAGGCCTAAAAGTAAAAATACCAAAATGGAGATACATGTTTTTCTCTGGGGAGCGGTGATATGTGTGTGTATGATTGTATATATATATATATATATATATACACATGGTTCTATATAGCACCAAAAACCAGGCTTCTGCCATTGTAACAACGTAACCTACACAAACGGCGGGGCCTTCAGACTTTCACACAGCTACAGCTGCGGAAAGTACTCTTAATAAAGGTGAGTACACAACAATAAAGCTAAATAAACAATAAAGCTGGATAAACAATAAAGCCAGGTCTGACTTACGGCAGTCATGTTCCCACTGTCATGCTAACCGGCAGAGTATGGAAACCAGTTATACTCGCGGTGGAGCAGCTGTCAGCGTTCCTATCACTTACCTTATTGATCTATACAACAGCTGTTTAATCTACACCCTTTCGAATCACCCAACCAAACAACCCCATAAAGACACAGAGTATAATTATATGATTATATAAAAATATATTATTTTCCTTTCTGGAAATGGGAAGTTGGGGGCGGGGCTGGTCACATTACTGTGCCCTGGATGGGCGCTAAGAATCTCACCTTGCATGTTTAAGGTGGTAGTACCTTCAGACTCCTGCAGATGGCGCTTGGCTGAGCGGTTAATGAAATACATGCGGGTTGTGGCTGTACGGGATCCATATCCTTCCAGATTGGGAGGATGTGCTTACAGTGCAGGGAATGGCTCTCGTTTCCATGTGTAGCGAACACGCTCCAAGAGCAGATGCTTTCACTGGATTGCTAAAAAGTAGTGACTGTTAGTCATTGGTGGGCGATGGCCAAAGACACATAGTGTGGAGGAAGTAGCTGGAATCTGCAGGTGGTATGGAAGCGTACGGGGTTCGCGAGGGTCTTCACTCAATCAGTTGGAAAAATCCCAGTCCACAGGGAATTCTCCTCGGAATTGGGCCAGGGAAGGCCTCCACCAAATCTGGACCACCTGACCAATTCTTTGATGTGAGAGTGTCTGGACATTGATGTGGCTACATCCAGAAACCTGTCCAGTCCAGCCTAATCCGGTCCCAGCTGTGGAGGCACTGACCTTATCATCACTGCCACCAGAGGAGTTTTTGGGTCATTGGAAATCAGTAGGGTTTGGAAGCTACACTCATCATCAAAGGAACAGCTGCACCCAGAAGTAATCAACCGACAGGAATGAAACTTGGTGGGTAGGTCTGACATTTGGAGACGTGCGAATGTATTAGGTTTCACACTCGTCCAACCATGCGACAGAAGCAAGGACGGACCTTGTCTCTGTACCTGACTGAACCAACAACCACGATTGGGGACATCCAGCGAGCAGTGGTGTCCTCCATGAGTCATCCTGCACCATCGGCAGACGGCTGCACCACGCAGGACTACCTGCACACAGACCGTTACCACGACTGCCCTTAACACCACGTCACCGTCACCAAAGACTGCAGTGGTGTCGTACCAGACTGTCACGGAGTGACTCAGAATGGCAGCGGGTCATCTTCAGTGACGAGTCCCGCTTTAGTCTTGGTGGAGACGCCCAACGAATCCGTGTGTGGAGGCACCGTGGTCAGCACCAAGATGAACGGTTTGTGGTCACACGTCCAGAAGGTCTGGTGTCCCTCCACCTCCACCCCTACCGCACCATCTGCAGGAACTGTGTGAGGATGTTCAAGCTGCATGGGATGGATTATCACAGGACACCATTAGGAACCTCTACAGCTCCATACCGAGACGTCTG
>JAMWET010007080.1:15000-30000 GCA_024036415.1 Prochilodus magdalenae | reverse complement strand
GATTAGTGTTTGGGGACCTGCCCTTAGAGAGTTAGTGAAGTTTGGTGTCTCTCTGGTGAAGGGAACATTCAGTTTTGGGTGGGTCCGAAAATGACTGGGACACTAGGGGAGGAACGAGGGATAAATAAACAACAAATAGAGGAGTGCGAGTCAGTATAGCTGTGGATTAGTATTTGGGGACCTGCCCTTAGAGAGTTCGTGAAGTTTGGTGGCTCTTGGGTGAAGGGAACATTTGGTTTTGGGTGGGTCCGAAATAAATGGGACTCTATGGGAGGAAAAAGGGATGCGAAAAGAAAGAGAAACGGATAAGTGCGGGTCAATCAAACTCTGATTTCCTGCTTGGGGCTATGCCCTGAGCGAGGGTATCCGATATGGAGTCTCCAGGTTGAGCGGAAGTACGGTAGATGGGCACGTATTTTTCAATCCTATTCATTCTCTATGGGAAAAAATTCCCGTAAAATTCCTTCCTACACGGAATCCGTGCATCCGAATAAAAAACTGTATACAAGCCCACCTCACACCGGTCATACCGAAGAGTTTGGGGTTGGAACGGAGTAGATGTCTCGAAAATTACAGGACGAGTTACGCGGCAAAGAAGCAGCAAAAAAATACGCAGATTTTTGAATTTGAAGATTTGGATGCTTTGCAATGCGCAACCAGAACCAGGACTGCTGGATCTTTTATAGAGACCGAGACCCCTGGTTCCCATCACCACCACTGTAATGAATCTAGAGTAGTTAGTTTCTCTGTTCTAAATGAACTGGTTTACTTCCCACATGTAGACCCACATCGCTACAGCCTCCAGGTATTAATCTCCAACACCCGAGATCAATAACCAAGCTAGCCAGCGAGCTTGTCCAGCAGGTTCACAGGCCACTAAAGACCACTCGGCCACCTATCCTGGCCACTTCACCCTGAAGCACAGGCATGCTGACTGAGCTTTGGAGCTCGTTTGGAGCTATCGGACCTTGTCACCTTTGTGTGGAAGCCTAGGTAGCAGGCGATTGGCTGCAAAGAGACTTTAATCAGCCAATCAGCTTCCAGCTCCACTCCTGCCTGAGGAACTCTCGCCGACCCCGGCCAAATGTCAGAAAGCCACTATCGCTCTACGGGTTTGTAACAATTACCTTCAGCAGCGAGGTGGTGTGGGTTAGGGCTGCTCATGGACTCGCGGGGTCCCTGCTTTGATCCCGGAGCAGCTGTGAGGAATGCTGCCCAGTATTGAGGGGAGTTATCGACACATGTACAGCCTCGGAGCGCTACTGCCGCGCCCAAGCTGTGTCATGCGGTCAGCAACTCACATGTAGAACTGTGAGCTGAAAAAGTTGACTCTGTAGAAAAGTTGCATGTGATGTTAAGGAACTGCTTTTGGAATTAACTTCTTCACGCTCCACTGGAGGTGTAGTGAATCCCATCCCTCCCCAAAACGCAGCCAGCCATTATACCAATGCTCAATGAACCTGCGGTGCCGTGAAGTTGAGGACACAAACATTGTTTAGAAAAAGCAACAAGACTAAAGCTACCTCACAGTTCAGGCCAGGGGACGATTCTGGTTTGCTCAAAGGCGGCGCAAGAAGCTACGCTAATCTGGTGTCGTCCATCCCTGCATCACTGGATCCTCCGAAAATGACCCGGACTCTATGGGAGGAACGAGGGATGAATAAACGACAGATAGAGGAGTGTGGGTCAGTATGGCTGCGGATAAGTGTTTGCAGACCTGCCCTTAGAGAGTTCGTGAAGTTTGGTGGCTCTAGGGTGAAGGTAACATTCGGTTTTGGGTGGGTCCGAAAATGACTGGGACTCTATGGGAGGAACAAGGGATGAATAAACGACAGATAGAGGAGTGCGAGTCAGTATGGCTGTGGATTAGTGTTTGGAGACCTGCCCTTAGAGAGCTCGTGAAGGTTGGTGGCTCTAGGGTAATGGAAACATTCCGTTTTGGGTGGGTCCAAAAATGACTGGGACTCTATGGGAGGAACGAGGGATGAATAAATGACAGATAGAGGAGTGCAAGTCAGTATGGCTGTGGATTAGTGTTTGGAGACCTGCCCTTAGAGAGTTCGTGAAGTTTGGTGGCTCTCGGGTGAAGGGAACATTCGGTTTTGGGTGGGTCCGAAAATGACTGGGACTCTATGGGAGGAACGAGGTAATGAATAAACGACAGATAGAGGAGTGTGAGTCAGTATGGCTGCGTATAAGTGTTTGCGGACCTGCCCTTAGAGAGTTTGTGAAGTTTGGTGGCTCTAGGGTGAAGGGAACATTCGGTTTTGGGTGGGTCCGAAAATGACTGGGACCCTATGGGAGGAACGAGGGATGAATAAATGACAGATAGAGGAGTGCAAGTCAGTATGGCTGTGGATTAGTGTTTGGAGACCTGCCCTTAGAGAGTTCATGAAGGTTGGTGGCTCTCGGGTGATGGAAACATTCGTTTTTGTGTGGGTCCAAAAATGACTGGGACTCTATGGGAGGAACGAGGGATGAATAAACGACAGATAGAGGAGTGTGGGTCAGTATGGCTGCGGATAAGGCGATGCAAGAAGGTACACTAACCTGGTATCATCCATCCCTGCATCACCGGATCTCCAACCTCCAGACTACAAACAGGACGTTGTTTCACCCATCCACCCTTTCAACAGTGGAGCCACCCAGTGCTGTGCCCTGAACCAGCCACTTCTAGCTCTACCATCATTGTCAAGTTTGGTGACAACGCAGTTGTGGTGGGTCTGGTCTCGGACAATCTCTCTGAGAGGGCTTACGTGGAAGAGATAAAGCACCTGGAGAACTCACATCTTGCTACCTCAGTTCCCTGGAGAAGAAGGCCTGTCAACATCTCTACCACCTCGGACGCTTAGGGGACTTCAGACTGCCCTCCAGGGTGCTGCGGAACAGCACCATCCAAAGCATCCTCACAAGGAACACAGCCTGGTGGGACAAACAGGCTCTCCAGAGGGTGGTGCATTCAGTGGTGCTCATCCAAGGTCAAGAAGCTTGTGAAAGACCCCAGCCATCCTAACAACGGACAGGTCAGGGACACGCTTTGGCTCCCTGAAGGATACACAAAGACGATGAGGAGGAGCTTGTTCCCGCAGGCCATTCATGCTCTGAATAAAGGGCATTAGGACTACCGCACAAACACATCACACACAAACAGTACCCACACAATACCTGGCGTTAGCATCTGTCATTAGCTTACTTGGAAGCTTGACAGGAGCGGTGCCAAAGTAGGACCGGTTTTACCAAAGGGAATACCAAAAAGTGGGGATTGGAGTCGAGATGCGTTGAGCTGGTACCATGCGGTGGGACCGAGGCAATAGTCACGTTCCACAGTTTAGCCCATCAGTTTTCTATTAAGGTGTGCGCCTAATAATCTGGCAACCCAGCTCTGTCTGTAGATTGGTTCTCAATTAACATGGTGTCTTAGTACCCAGAAGGCCAATTTGGTTTGGACCAAATCTGGGCCACCACCGGGATTCACTTGTGGCCTACGTAGCACATGCAGTGATGGCCCAGGAGAGGGCTTGTTGTGGTTGCCAGAACCCGGCCTGTCTGCTGCCATTAAAGGACACCTCATACACCCTTAAACCATGACTGGGACATCTGACCCACCACTCAAAATTACAAACACACGAACAAGGCTTTTAAAAAACTTCCCTGTTGAACCGGACTACATTCGCAAGCACCACCAGGATGTCAGAGTGAAGGCTAACTTGTGCCTCCCCCTCTTCAACCACCTACAGATGGCTGTGGCGTCATGATCTGATGATTGGGCAGATTAGAAAAGCAATGTCTATGTTCTCATCTCAACAAGCCAACATGGTTGCACACCATTCCCAGAGCAGATGTTGTTAGCGCTTTAGCATTACCTCATTTACTCAATTAACCCAGTGGCTTAAAGATCCAGTGGCCGTTGTGAGCCAATGCTCGTATATTGAACACTGCAGCAGTGAGACACAAACACTAGACACTAATACCCCACCACTAGGCATAGAGTACCCCACCTAGCATAGAGTACCCCACCTGAACACATCTTTAAGCTAACAAGCTAAAAATTAGGGTTGCCACGTTTCAGAAACAAAAATAAAGGATGGGGGCGGGGCCATGGTCATGTGTGAGTGACGTGTTCGAAATCTGACATTTACGGAAATACAGACAAACAAATTTACGGACACTTACGGAAATCCAGAACAAATTTGCAAACATTTACTGAAATATGGAACAAATTTACAGACATTTATGGAAATACGGAACAAATTAACGAACATTTACGGAAATGCAACCCTACTAACAATGCCAACTACTTACAAGACTCAAGTCCCTCTTATTGGAAGCCTGGACCTCATAGGGGGACTCGGCTCTGTGCATTGCCACTCTGCATGGCCTTGCCGCCGTCACCTGCACCATGTACAGGTAAGCATCAACTTTTTATGAAAGATTAGTCGGGTGTGCGCTACATGTCTGCAACTTGTGCTCACATGGTTGATATACCGTAGCAGGTAACAATTCTGCTGTACCTTCTGTAGGCTGGAGACTGATCGTCTACTTTGGCTAGCACCTTTCACTCTACCAGAGTGAGTCCTTAGGCTACACCCCCAACACGACCATCGTAAATTTAAAGTTAA
The DNA here is from genome assembly GCA_024036415.1 of Prochilodus magdalenae. Classification (NCBI taxonomy): domain Eukaryota; kingdom Metazoa; phylum Chordata; class Actinopteri; order Characiformes; family Prochilodontidae; genus Prochilodus; species Prochilodus magdalenae. The sequence continues at coordinate 25,381 of JAMWET010007080.1, read as the reverse complement.
GCTTAAATGCGTCAACATACATGCCCTTGCAACGCATTAGCGCATGCGTATTCCCCTTGGCGCTGGACACAATCTGGCCTTCAAGATAAAAACCTGCCAGTACTAGGGTGTCTACACATCTGGTTTTTAGCCCGGACACCCAGTCAGTGCAGTACCTGGACGGACACCTATTCGGCCTCTTTTCGGGGTGAACTAGAACGCTCACTAGCGCAGAATACTATGTGTGCCATTGACTCACATCGGTGTAAAAAAAAAAAAGCCTGGATTATACTGCTGTAAATCTAGTTTATTTGTGGTTTCCATTATAGCTCCATGTTTCTCTTCCATCTTCTGCCGTAACTGCATAAACAAAAACACAGCAAAGACGAGATCTCATTAGAAACCACACTTTCCATCCGCTGCAGTGTTATCAGCTGCTCTGGTTTTCTGTTTCACCAGCCATCTCAGGGCATGCATCTTTCCCAGGCTATGCCGGACTCTTTAGATATACAATCAGTGGCGCTAACAGGATGGAGGAACCACTGCTCGCTGAACGCCCGTGGCTGTTGGGTCAGTCAGGTACAGCAATAGGGCCCAGTGGCCGAGCGTGAAACTTGTCATTGTCCCTCCAAGTCAAACCTACCAATCAAGTTTCAGTCTAGTTAGCTGGTTATTTCTGCAACTATTCATTTTGGTGATGGGAGTATAACCAGTTCTTCACAGTGCCAGAAAAAGGCCAGCCAATAGAGGAGCACTAGAAACATTTCCATTGCGATGTTATCAGTTCCTGTAGCTGTCTGTGTGGGTAGTGTGGTCAGCCTGTCTCACGTCTCCTAGTATCTGTAATATCTTCTCTAATTAGGTCAGCAGATCTGAGATAAATCATCATGAGCATTACTGTAGTGCTGAGCTTCAAGACTGTTTCCCCAACACAAGGCATCCCATAATTCCCCAGGTGGTATAATGCTACTGTGTTGTTTGAGTAGACCAAGCTGTCATCCCGTCTTAAACTTATGAGGAGTTTTGGGCTTTTAACACTGGGCTCTAATGTGAGCTAGCTAAAGTTAACTAGCTAGTTTAGCACCTGGTAATAACCAGACTAGCCCTTTGCCTTCTCTGCAAATCCAATCAGTTATCAAAACTCTGGTTGATAAACATTGCCAACCTGGCAACCCTGACAGTTATATAGCGCCAGTAAGTCTTTTAGGTACTTCATGGGAAGGGTTCCTGATTTCGGTGGGTTTTGAACATTTTTGACTGGAACCTATAGAGGCAATCTGGCAACCCTGCCAGTTATACAGCTCGAGTAAAAGATCTCTTATTTGCAGGCTATAATGCATTCTGGTGGGTTTTGCCCTTTTTTGACTCTCATCTATAGAAGCAATCTGGCAACCCAGACAGTATTACAGCTCCAGTGAGCGTTTTGAGAACTTCATGGGCCGGGTTTCATGCATTTTGGTGGGTTTTGAGCATTTTTGACTGGAACTGATAGAAGCAATCTGGTGAGCTTGACAGTTTCCCCCAACACGGTCCATCCCATAATTCCGCAGGGGGTATAATGCTACTGTGTGCCCCTTGTTGTTTGAATAGACCAAGCTGTCATCCCGTCTTAGGCCAACGAGAAGCTTTGGGCTTTTCACACTGGGCTCTAATGTTAGCTAGCTGGTAATAACCTTTTTGAACAATTTTGACTGGAAACTATAGAAGCAATCTGGCAACCCAGACAGGTAAACAGCTCCAGTAAGACACTTCAGTACTTTATGGGCAGGTTTCCTAATGTTGCTGGGTTTCAACAAGAACCTATAGAAGCAATCTGGCAACCTTTCCAGTTTCCCCAACAGGTTTGCTCATTTTGCTGGGTTTTGAGCATGTTTGCTGAAACCTAAAGAATCAATCTGGCAACCTTTTACAGTTATACAGCTCCGATAAGTTGTTTTGGCAGTACTCCTAGCATTATTAGCCAGCTAGAAAAAATAAAAAAGTGCTAGCCCCCCAAAATAAACCCCAAACCAGAGGTAGACTTTGACCACTTCCGAGACATGTTGTCAAATAGGGGTCTTCTACATCAGATAATCTTACTAAAAGCCACTGCAGCTTCCCCTTCCCTCAGCCTGAGTTGGACAGTTTGACCAGTGACCCTGAACGTCCCCCCAGTCCCACCCATTCCTCACCTCCATGCTAGCAGTCTACTCTTATTGCTGTTTATGTTTGAAAGCATTTGCCATTGCATTACCGAGAACTAGTGCATCAGACACAGCCGTCCCCGACCAGGCCTTTAAGTGTACCTGCAGGGCTTTTCGTAACAGCCTCAGATAAGAGCCTTCCTGGATTCTGCCCATTATTGTCTAGACGCCCACGCTGATATCAGAATAAGGTCTCTCGAGGTTACATAAGGGGATTGACCTGTTGGGATTATATATCAGATCAGACATTTGGAAGGTCTACTTCTGTTCTTAATTACTCAACGACATGATTGGCATGCAGGCATGGCAGTTTATAAGCTCACCCAACAAAAACGAGTCCCCTGTGAGTGAAACGTACCTAACAGCATCCAACACCACAACGCCGGGATTGGATTTGGCTTGGACTGGACAAGTTTCTGGATGTAGCCACATCAATGTTCAGACACTCTTGCTCCATCCAAGAACTGGTCAGTTGGTCCAGATTTGGTGGATGCCTTCCCTGGCCCAATTCCGAGAAGAATTCCTGTAGACTTGGATTTTATCCACTGCTGGTAGACCCGTATGATCGTACGCTGCATCCATACACCCGCAGATTCAGCTACGTCCTCCACACTATGGTCTTTGGCAACGCCCAAATGCTCAGTCACTCCTTTTAGCCAATCATTAACATCTGCTTGGGAGCGTTTTCCACACATGGAACAAGCCATTCCCTGCACTGTACCACCTCTTCCCAATCTATGGATCTCGTCACTCGCACCCCGCAGGTATTTATAGCCCCATCACCCTCATGCAGCGCCATCTACAGGAGTCGCGGCAGGTGGAACCGCACTAAGCACTACAGTCATTAGAACCAACTCATCCACTCTAGCTCCACGTTTTTGAGTCCATTTTTCCAGACCTTGGTGCCACCTCCTGTGATGAACAAGTTGCGACATCTGCATTCGCCTTTTTGTGGCAGTGCTGTAATTTGTTTATTAAGCACATTATATGCAAATGAGCTCAAGGGTGCTTCATAACAACTGGTAGAAAATGCTGCAAACAGACGAGTTGTCATCATAGCAACAAGTCCTGTAGACCATCGGCCAGACGTTTGGCTTGACTTTGGGTAGGCGAGGGTTCGGTTTTTCCCTGGGCTGCCCAGTGCGACTGTAGAGCTTTTAAAGGCGAGATGGCACCTCAATAATAAAAAGGTAATGTGGTCTCATTACTCATTACTCATACCACTGAAGCTCCATTTCTGGTTCCCTGAGGAACCTTGCAATAAGTGTCTCACACCAGAGAGACTCGATCATTCATCACACATAACTTAATCTGGACATGGATGTAGAGATTTGGGACTCCTATTGCACTTGCACCTCGGAGACTCAAGTCTTGGACTCCCACCAAGTCTTCAGATTTGAGACCTGTCATGGACTTGCACCCAAGACTCAGACTCACACCTTAGAGACTTAAGACCTGGACTCGCACCTTAGAGTCTCGAGACTTTGACTCACACCTCAACATCTTAAGATTTGGACTTGCTCAATCTCAAAGACTCAAGACCTGGATTTACACCTCATAGACTCGCGATTCGACTCACACTCATGCCGTGTAGACTTAAGACCTCTACTTGCACCTCTTGCAGCTCTGATCTGTACCTCAAAGACTTGAGGCTTGCCTCCAACTCGCATCTTTGTGATTAGAAACTTGGACTCGCACCTTAAAGAATCAAGAATTAAACACATACCTCAGAGACTCAAGACTTGGACTCACATCTCTGAGACTCATAAGTCAGATTTGCATCTCAGAGACTCAGGAATCAAACTCGCGCCTCAAAAGACTTTATTGCACCACTTAGGAAACTCGCACTGAAGACTTGGACTGAGGCATAACTCAGACTCACACAGAGACTCAGAAAGACTTGAGATTCAAGACTTGGGCTCAGACTCTCAGACTTGCATTAAAACTCTGGAGTCACTGGCACCTCGGAGACTCAAGAGACTTAGAGACTTAAAACTCAGACTCGCACCTCAGAGACTCAAGACTTGGATTGCACCTCAGAGATTTAAGGCTTAACTCAGACTCTTTAGAAACTCAAAACTTGGACTCACACCTGAGAGACCCATAACTCAGACTTGCATCTCAGAGACTCAGGAGTCAGACTCGCACCTCAGAGACTCAAGACTTGGACTCACACCTGAGAGACTCATAACTCAGACTTGCATCTCAGAGACTCAGGAGTCAGACTCGCACCTCAGAGACTCATGACTTGGACTCGCACCTCAGAGACTCATAACTCAGACTCGCACCTCAGAGACTCATAACTCAGACTCGCACCTCAGAGACTCAAGACTTGGACTCCCAAATGAGAGACTCATAACTCAGACTTGCATCTCAGAGACTCAGGAGTCAGACTCGCACCTCAGAGACTCAGGAGTCAGACTCATAACTCAGACTTGCATCTCAGAGACTCAGGAGTCAGACTCGCACCTCAGAGACTCAAGACTTGGATAGCACCTCAGAGACTTTAGACTTAACTCAGACTCTTTAGAAACTCAAAACTTAGACTCACACCTGAGAGACCCATAACTCAGACCTGCATCTCAGAGACTCAGGAGTCAGACTCGCACTTCAGAGACTTAAAACTTGGTCTCCCATCTCAGAGACTCATAACTCAGACTCGCATCTTAGAGACTCAGGAGTCAGACTCGCACCTCAGAGACTCATAACTCAGACTCGCACCTGAGACACTTATAACTCAGACTTGCATCTCAGAGACTCAAGACTTGGACTCGCACCTCAGAGACTTGAGACTCAACTTGGATTCACACCCAAGGCACAAGAAAAATCTTTCAGAGTGCCTTGGGTAATGAATGACTCTCTCTCTCTCTCTCACTCTCTCTCTCTCTCTCTCTCTCTCTTTCCCCACATATACTGCACATTCTCTTCTGTTTCCTTTGTATCTCCCTTTTCACTCTCCCCTCCTAATCAGTTTACTTCCCCCTCTCTCGTCCACTCTCTCTCATTCACACTCAGTATAGAAAAGCTTTGTTCTCCGCATCATTCCTGCTAAGCTTCCATAAGAGCCATCAGCACCTCCAACCGCGGCTTTCATGTTGCGTTCATACCACACTACACACTCGTACTTCATACACTCCCACTCTAAATGTACAGATGGCAATGATACGGAATTGTGGAAAGTGCCATAAATTATTTTCTCCTGAAATATTACTTAATATACTTAACGTAATTTCAGTTGTTATATATGATAATAATAAGACACATGTACCTGTGACACATGTAATCTGTTAGAAGGTAAATATTGTTTATGTAAGTGGACCAACATGTAATTTGCATTGGTTATTGAAACATTGGTTATTGTAACCTTACACTTACAATATGACTGAAAATTACAAATTATAAATAAAAAGGTTTTTTTACTCTTTCAAATGTAATTAAAAGTTGTAAGTATAGCCTTATACTAGATTAGAGCTATAAGTCAATCATGTTGCAATATGACAAAAATTCATAGAACAGAGCTTTAAGTTCTTTATGTTGCCGTATGGCATCAAATTCACAGAATAGAGCTGTAAGTTTTTTATGTTGCGGTATGGCAACAAATTCATGGAAGAGATGTAAGTTCGTCATGTAGAGCTGTAAATTCAAACAGAGCTGTAAGTTTATTATGTTGCCGTATGGCAACAAATTCACAGAATAGAGTTGTAAGTTCGTCATGTTGCCGTATGGCAACAAATGAACAGAGCTGTAAGTTCATTATGTTGCCATATGGCAACAAATTCATAGAACAGAGCTGTAAGTTCTTTATGTTGACGTATGGCAACAAATTAATAGAACAGAGCTATAAGCTCATCATGTTGCCATTTGACAACAAATTAAATTTACCAAATAATTTTACCAAACCACTTATTACATCTACACTGGTTTTAACCATGCTGCCAGATAGTAGTCACTTTTTTTCTTAAAGGATTGTTACTACTAAACTTTTCTACTAACAGAGCTATAAGGTGTCATGTTGCCGTATGGCAACAAATTCATAGAATAGGGGTGTATGTTTGTCATGTTGCTGTATGGTAACAAATTCATAGAACAGAGCTGTAAGTTTGTCATGTTGCCGTATGGCAACAAATTCATAGAACAGAGCTGTAAGTTTGTCATGTTGCCGTATGGTAACAAATTCATAGAACAGAGCTGTAAGTTTGTCATGTTGCCGTATGGCAACAAATTCACAGAACACAGCTATAAGCTCATCATGTTGCCATTTGACAACAAATTAAATTTACCAAATAATTTTACCAAACCACTTATTACATCTACACTGGTTTTAACCATGCTGCCAGATAGTAGTCACTTTTTTTCTTGAAGGAATTTTACTAAATAGCTCTCAGGTCATGACCTTCTCAGTGTCTCGTGTCCATGGAAAAAGAGAGTGCAAACATGATTTCCTGGTCATGTGATGTCATGAATTATGACCCTTTTTACAAAACCCACTGACTTTACACAGTATTACTGCTCTTTAGTAAAACTGAAACAAAGCTGTTGTTGTCATATGGCAACCTCATGGAGTAGAGGACTGAGAACAGTGTCGAATTACCCAGCAGCGAAAGCAGATTTGATTAGATATGCAAGATGATAAAGCATAAATCCACACAGAGTTAAATGAAAAACACTGAACCTACCCCCATTCACTCCAGACATACACACTCCAACACTACAGTCTCACTCCAGACATACACACTCCAACACTACAGTCCCACTCCAGACATACACACTCCAACACTACAGTCTCACTCCAGACATACACACTCCAACATTACAGTCCCACTCCAGACATACACACTCCAACACTACAGTCCCACTCCAGACATACACACTCCAACACTACAGCCTCACTCCAGACATACACACTCCAACACTACAGTCTCACTCCAGACATACACACTCCAACACTACAGTCTCACTCCAGACATACACACTCCAACACTACAGTCTCACTCCAGACATACACACTCCAACACTACAGTCTCACTCCAGACATACACACTCCAACACTACAGTCCCACTCCAGACATACACACTCCAACACTACAGTCCCACTCCAGACATACACACTCCAACACTACAGTCTCACTCCAGACATACACACTCCAACACTACAGTCCCACTCCAGACATACACACTCCAACACTACAGTCCCACTCCAGACATACACACTCCAACACTACAGTCTCACTCCAGACATACACACTCCAACACTACAGTCCCACTCCAGACATACACACTCCAACACTACAGTCTCACTCCAGACATACACACTCCAACACTACAGTCCCACTCCAGACATACACACTCCAACACTACAGTCCCACTCCAGACATACACACTCCAACACTACAGTCTCACTCCAGACATACACACTCCAACACTACAGTCCCACTCCAGACATACACACTCCAACACTACAGTCTCACTCCAGACATACACACTCCAACACTACAGCCTCACTCCAGACATACACACTCCAACACTACAGTCCCACTCCAGACATACACACTCCAACACTACAGTCTCACTCCAGACATACACACTCCAACACTACAGTCTCACTCCAGACATACACACTCCAACACTACAGTCTCACTCAAGACATACACACTCCAACACTACAGTCTCACTCAAGACATACACACTCCAACACTACAGTCCCACTCCAGACATACACACTCCAACACTACAGTCTCACTCCAGACATACACACTCCAACACTACAGTCTCACTCCAGACATACACACTCCAACACTACAGTCCCACCCCAGACATACACACTCCAACACTACAGTCGCACGCCAGACATACACACTCCAACACTACAGTCCCACCCCAGACATACACACTCCAACACTACAGCCTCACTCCAGACATACACACTCCAACACTACAGTCGCACTCCAGACATACACACTCCAACACTACAGTCTCACTCCAGACATACACACTCCGACACTACAGTCCCACCCCAGACATACACACTCCAACACTACAGCCTCACTCCAGACATACACACTCCGACACTACAGTCTCACTCCAGACATACACACTCCAACACTACAGTCCCACTCCAGACATACACACTCCAACACCACAGCCTCACTCCAGACATACACACTCCAACACTACAGTCTCACTCCAGACATACACACTCCAACACTACAGTCTCACTCCAGACATACACACTCCAACACTACAGTCTCACTCCAGACATACACACTCCAACACTACAGCCTCACTCCAGACATACACACTCCAACACTACAGTCCCACTTCATACATACACACTCCAACACTACAGCCTCACTCCAGACATACACACTCCAACACTACAGTCTCACTCCAGACATACACACTCCAACACTACAGTCTCACTCCAGACATACACACTCCAACACTACAGTCTCACTCCAGACATACACACTCCAACACTACAGTCTCACTCCAGACATACACACTCCAACACTACAGCCTCACTCCAGACATACACACTCCAACACTACAGTCCCACTTCATACATACACACTCCAACACTACAGTCCCACTCCAGACATACACACTCCAACACTACAGTCTCACTCCAGACATACACACTCCATCACTACAGTCTCACTCCAGACATACACTCTCCAACACTACAGTCTCACTCCAGACATACACACTCCAACACAACAGTCTCACTCCAGACATACACACTCCAACACCACAGTCTCACTCCAGACATACACTCTCCAACACTACAGCCTCACTCCAGACATACACACTCCAACACTACAGTCCCACTCCAGACATACACACTCCAACACTACAGTCTCACTCCAGACATACACACTCCAACACTACAGCCTCACTCCAGACATACACACTCCAACACTACAGCCTCACTCCAGACATACACACTCCAACACTACAGCCTCACTCCAGACATACACACTCCAACACTACAGTCTCACTCCAGACATACACACTCCAACACTACAGTCTCACTCCAGACACACACACTCCAACACTACAGCCTCACTCCAGACATACACACTCCAACACTACAGCCTCACTCCAGACATACACACTCCGACACTACAGTCTCACTCCAGACATACACACTCCAACACTACAGTCTCACTCCAGACATACACACTCCAACACTACAGTCTCACTCCAGACATACACACTCCAACACTACAGCCTCACTCCAGACATACACACTCCGACACTACAGTCTCACTCCAGACATACACACTCCAACACTACAGTCTCACTCCAGACATACACACTCCAACACTACAGTCTCACTCCAGACATACACACTCCAACACTACAATCTCACTCCAGACATACACACTCCAACACTACAGTCTCACTCCAGACATACACACTCCAACACTACAGCCTCACTCCAGACATACACACTCCAACACTACAGTCTCACTCCAGACATACACACTCCAACACTACAGTCCCACTCCAGACATACACACTCCAACACTACAGTCCCACTCCAGACATACACACTCCAACACTACAGTCCCACTCCAGACATACACACTCCAACACTACAGTCCCACTCCAGACATACACACTCCAACACTACAGTCCCACTCCAGACATACACACTCCAACACTACAGTCCCACTCCAGACATACACACTCCGACACTACAGTCCCACTCCAGACCTACACACTCCAACACTACAGCCTCACTCCAGACATACACACCCCAACACTACAGTCTCACTCCAGACATACACACTCCAACACTACAGCCTCACTCCAGACATACACACTCCAACACTACAGCCTAACTCCAGACATACACACTCCAACACTACAGCCTCACTCCAGACATACACACTCCAACACTACACTCCCACTCCAGGCATACACACTCCAACACTACAGTCCCACTCCAGACATACACACTCCAACACTACAGTCTCACTCCAGACATACACACCCCAACACTACAGTCCCACTCCAGACATACACACTCCAACACTACAGCCTCACTCCAGACATACACACTCCAACACTACAGTCTCACTCCAGACATACACACTCCGACACTACAGTCTCACTCCAGACATACACACTCCAACACTACAGTCTCACTCCAGACATACACACTCCAACACTACAGTCTCACTCCAGACATACACACTCCAACACTACAGTCT
>JAMWET010007080.1:0-12500 GCA_024036415.1 Prochilodus magdalenae | reverse complement strand
AAAAAATACAAACTTCAACAAATCACATGTGGTGCAACCAAACAAATAAACACTACCCTCTATTCGGATGAGAAAACCTAAAAGCAGAAAACGACACAGAGAAAATAGCTCCATCAAAAAACAAGAGAGAAAAAGATATAAATAAATGAGGGGGGAAAAAGCCGGAGCTGAGCGCTCCTTGTTTGCGGCCGTTGGGATAATTGGTGAGGGGGAGTTTTAATGGGCAGCCGGAGAAGCCTCGACCCTTTTTCTCATTTCCTCGCTGGGAGGATATTGTAGGAGCGAAAGAAGGTGAGGCGGCGTCGGAGAAGATGAGATATTCATGACGGATCGTTTTCACTTGTGTAAATAAGTATTAACAAGGTAAACCGTGCGCTCGGAAGAAATGAAACGAAGAGCGAGCCTCGTAAATCTCTCCAAGCCTCTCCTTTACGCAGGAACTCGCATACAGGGGGAGATTTTTATGGGCCTGTTTGTAACACATTTGTCTGCGGTGAAATCCTACTGTATCCTACTGAGTCATAATTGACATGCTTAAGCTCCGCCCACATGGTTCTTTTAAAACAACTGTTGCGAGACTGGACAGGCTTCTCCGAACAATGGCAAAAATCTTATGCGGGCTAATGAGATATGTACACTGCATCTACAGTTCTTGGAAACAGAACCCTTTAAGTAGTATAGAACCATTACATTATGTGTAGGATCCTTATTTTTGAAAGACGTTCTTCACACTCACAATTAAAAGGTTCTTTAAGGAGCCAAACATAGAACATTCGCTTTGGGTTGGTACAGGGTTTATTTAGTCTTGTTGGCCTGTAAAGGGATAAACATGTTGTGTCTAGTCTAGTGTGCCAAATACCCCCCTGGTGTTGGTGGCAAACTCATTCGCCCGAGCCAACATTAGCATCAATGACAGCACAATGTTTGGTTTAACGGTTCTTCTTCTGGAAATGCTTTTTTCTAGATTGGTTATGCGCTTTTCCATACACAGGACTAGATCTTACTCATCCCACCTCTTGGTCTACTAAGGTCTCCCAAGTACAGCTACAGTTGTCAGGCTACGAAGGACCGGGTTAGCCAACTTGCTACAGCACCACCCTGGGGCAAATCAGTGCTGCATCGATAGTTAGTCATGAACATCATACTGTATGTATATGCGGTCAGGCCCATGTTAGGGGTGCATTCATTAATTGGCTTAGCTGATTTAAATCGACCACCAAATTCGATGGCAACTAATTCTGTCAGCATCTTGTGCAGCCGGTTCTATGTTAGGGGTGCAACGATTAATCGACTTAGTTGATTCGAATTAACGACCTAATTTGGTGGCAACTAATTTGGACGGCATCTTGAGCAATCGGCTCCATGTTAGGGGTGCAATGATTTATCGACTTAGTTGAGTCAAATTGACGACTAAATATGATGGCAACTAAATTGGTCAGCATCTTGAGCAGTCGCCTCCATGTTAGGGGTGCAACGATTAATCGACTTAGCTGATTTAAATCGACCACCAAATTCGATGGCAACTAATTCTGTCAGCATCTTGTGCAGCCGGTTCTATGTTAGGGGTGCAATGATTAATCGACTTAGTTGATTCGAACTGACTACCTAATTTGGTGGCAACTAATTTGGTTGGCATCATGTGCAATCAGCTCCATGTTAGGGGTGCAACAATTAATTGATTTAGTTGATTTTGATGGCAACTAATTTGGTCAGCATGTTGTATAATCGACTCTATGTTAGGGGTGCAACGATTAATTGACTTAGTTGATTCGAATCGACGACCTAATATGATGGCAACTAAATTGGTCAGCATCTTGAGCAGTCGCCTCCATGTTAGGGGTGCAACGATTAATCGACTTAGTTGACTCAAATCGACAACCAAATTTAATGGCAACTAATTTGGTTGGCATCGTGTGCAATCAGCTCCATGTTAGGGGTGAAACAATTAATCGATTTAGTTGATTTTGATGGCAACTAATTTGGTCAGCATGTTGTATAATCTACTCTATGTTAGGGGTGCAACGATTAATCGACTTAGCTGATTTAAATCGACCACCAAATTCAATGGCAACTAATTCTGTCAGCATCTTGTGCAGCCGGTTCTATGTTAGGGGTGCAATGATTAATCGACTTAGCTGATTCGAACTGACTACCTAAATTGGTGGCAACTAATTTGATTGGCATCATCTGCAATCAGCTCCATGTTAGGGGTGCAACAATTAATCGATTTAGTTGATTTTGAGGGCAACTAATTTGGTCAGCATGTTGTATAATCGACTCTATGTTAGGGGTGCAACGATTAATCGACTTAGCTGATTTAAATCGACCACCAAATTCAATGGCAACTAATTTGGTCAGCATCTTGTGCAGCCGGTTCTATGTTAGGGGTGCAACGATTAATCGACTTAGTTGACTCAAATCCACAACCAAATTTAATGGCAACTAATTTGGTTGGCATCATCTGCAATCAGCTCCATGTTAGGGGTGAAACAATTAATCGATTTAGTTGATTTTGATGGCAACTAATTTGGTCAGCATGTTGTATAATCGACTCTATGTTAGGGGTGCAACGATTAATCGACTTAGCTGATTTAAATCGACCACCAAATTCGATGGCAACTAATTTGGTCAGCATCTTGTGCAGCCGGTTCTATGTTAGAGGTGCAACAATTAATCGACTTAGTTGATTCGAATCGACGACCTAATATGATGGCAACTAAATTGGTCAGCATCTTGAGCAGTCGCCTCCATGTTAGGGGTGCAACGATTAATCGACTTATTTGACTCAAATCGACAACCAAATTTAATGGCAACTAATTTGGTTGGCATCATGTGCAATCAGCTCCATGTTAGGGGTGAAACAATTAATCGATTTAGTTGATTTTGATGGCAACTAATTTGGTCAGCATGTTGTATAATCGACTCTATGTTAGGGGTGCAACGATTAATCGACTTAGCTGATTTAAATCGACCACCAAATTCAATGGCAACTAATTTGGTCAGCATCTTGTGCAGCCGGTTCTATGTTAGGGGTGCAATGATTAATCGACTTAGTTGATTTGAACTGACTACCTAAATTGGTGGCAACTAATTTGATTGGCATCATGTGCAATCAGCTCCATGTTACCCCTAGTGGCGCTCTTTTTTTTGTCTTTCTCCCCCTCGCCCCCCCCCCACCCCCCCCTCCCCCCACACCCTCACCTGCAACAAATTAATCGACTATTTTTTTTTTGTTTTTTGTTTTTTTTTGATTTTTTTTTTTTTTTTTTTGTTGATGTTGATGGGCAACTAATTTGGTCAGGCATGTTGTATTAATCGGACTCTATGGTCAGGGGTGGCAACGCTTTTACTCGACTCGTAGCTGATTTAAACTCGTGGACCACCAAATTTCAATGGCAGACTATTTGGTCAGCCCAATCCTTGTGCCGCGCGGTTCTATGTTAAGGGGTGTGTGCTTGCACACGATTAATCGACTTAGTTTGACATCAAATCCACGAACCAAATTTAATGGCAACTAATTATGGTTGGCGATCATCCTTCAATGCAGCTCCAATGTTAGGGGTGGAAACAATTAATCGGATTTAGTTGAGTTTTGATGTCAACTAATTTGGACCGCCATGTCTTTGTATAATCGACTCTCTATTGTTAGGTGTGCAATCGATTGATCGACTAGCTTTGATTTAAATCGACCACCAAATTCTAATGGCAAACTAATTTGGTCAGCATCTTGTGCATGCCGGGTTCTATTTCAAGGTGCGGTTGCAACGATTAATCGACTTTAGTTGATTCATATCGACGACCTAATTTGGTTGGCCACTAATTTGGACAGTATCTTGAGCAATCGGCTCCATGTTAGGGTGCAATGCAAGCTTCTACGACTTTAGTTGAGTCAATATTGACGGACTAAATGAGTGATGGCAACTAAATTGGTCAGCATCTTGAGCAGTCGGCTCCATGTTAGGGGTGCAACAATTAATCGATTTAGTTGATGTTGATGGCAACTAATTTGGTCAGCATGTTGTATAATCGACTCCATGTTAGGGGTGCAACGATTAATCAATTTAGTTGATTTAAATCGACAACCTAATTTGGTGGCAACTAATTTGGATGGCATCTTGTGCAAACGGCTCCATGTTAGGGGTCCAATGATTAATCGACTTAGTTGACTCAAATCGACGACCAAATATGATGGCAACTAATTTGGTCGGCATCTTGTGTAGTCGGCTCCATGTTAGGGGTGCAACGATAATCGACTTAGTTGATTTTGATGGCAACTAATTTAATTGGCATCTTGTGCAATCCGCTCCATGTCAGGGGTGCAACGATTAATCGACTTAGCTGTCTAAAACAACTACCAAATTTGATGGCAACTAATTTGGTTGGCATCTTGTGCAATCAGTTGCATTTTAGGGCTGCAACAATTAATCGACTTGGCTGAAAAAATCGGTGACCAAACTTCATGGCAACAAATTTGGTCAGCATCTTGTGCAGTCGGCTCCATGGCAACTAATTTCTTAGTCGATTAGTTGGTGATGTCATCAGGCATGTTTCACACACGAACTAAGAACAAAAGCACAATGGTAGCCTCTGGAACAAAATCCTCAAAAATGTATTTCGAAATTATACTGTTCGTAAAGCCAACCTTAGCTAGCATAGGAGGGCGCCCTCCATGTTTGAGCACCTGAAGGGAAAACACGCTGACTCACTGGATGAAGAAGAAGTTAGCAAATGCATTAAACAGCCTCAAGCTATTTGGTAATTAAGGGATTCCCAATCCGAATAATCGATTATTCGTTTCAATAATGGAAAGGTTTCATAACTTGACCTAGCCAACATTACAGCCAGTGCAGCCCATTAGGTCTTATGGCAGGATTATGAAATTCTAAGCACAGTACGTGAAGAAACCAAGAGGCTGAAGCAATCAACTCAGAGTACGAGAAAAAGACTAGATGTGTGCGGAAGTCTTGCACATATCCCCATTACGGACCCCTTCAAGCTTCCACACCGGCTTCTGCGAGAGACGAGGATGATGTAGCGCTGTACCATATATAAGGGCTTGTGGATGATTGCTTGGCCAGGGAAGTGCCATGAGTGCTCTCGTGGCTTTCGAAGGTTAACTAATGGCATGCTTCCCACCACTTACCAAGGCCATCCAAGGAGATGACATTCCTCGTCTGATCGCCATGGATTCTGCTTACAGCCGGACCACAAACATCATCAAGTGCTGCCCTGGAGGCACAGCAACAGGCCCGAAGGCTAAATTCACCACACGTCTGAGCTGAGCTTACATTAATGCCGGGCATGGCTTTTGATGGTCCCTGGCGCAGCTGGCACTGTTCGATGAAGCAAAATGACACCAAAACAGAGCGGGTGAAACGTAAGGTCAACGTAGGTATGACTTGGGGTAGAACACAGAGCAGCGGTCGAGGGCACAGCTTCTGAAAAAAGGGCCTGGGTGGTTGGTTGCTGGATACTGTGGTTGAGAATGTGTGGCGCCTTGTGGGGTGGATACTGAGGCCTAAGACCCGGCTTCTCGACCCTGATCCTGGGGGCACCCCGCCCTGCACGTTTTGGTGGATTCCCTGCTATTATACACACCCTGGCCCTCTGTAGGGGCTTGTTAAGGAGCCGATAAGTTGAACCAGGGAGCAGGGAGCGAGTGGTAAAAGGGGTCGGGTCCTGTGGACTGGGGTTGAGAAACACTACCCTGGAACAACGGGAGCATCCATAGGTGCCTTCTCTTGATTTCCAAATCCAGACCTTCAGATGAATGCTGCAGTTCTTTGTTTTCGTTTCCCACTGAAGAGATGCTCCATAAGATCTGGTCCTTGTTCCATGGTGTCCATCATCTGGGCTGTCCATCCTTTCCTTTTAGGTCCACCTTAAAGGAAGCAGTGGTATTCAAACGGGGTCTATTAGAACATTTAAAAATCACCTACCCACATGTGGGCACATGCGTCATTGATGTTAGCTTGTCATGTGTAGCGGTACTATATGCACGGCAGTGTTTTGGGGCAGGGCATGGTTAGAGTGGTCTGTAACAACGTGTATGGACTGAGTGGTGGTTCTCAAAATGAGCATTTGCTTACCACGCTGTGTCCCATACCTTGCTCTACGACGATGCTGCACTGGTGTCAGATGTGGGATAGGGCCCATAAGCAGTCTGAAGATGAATAGCATCAGCACAAACTCAAAGGTGGAGGGCATAGAAGACCGGGTCCGGCCAAGGGGTAACAAGATGGGCGGCAGAGATGGAGAAAGAGGCAAAGAGTGGAGGTTATATCGCCATTGATCCTGGCTGGGAGCTATGGCGAGGGGGAAAAAAAAGAGACCCAGCAGCTCTGTCCCCTTCTCACCCTGAGGACATCTTGTCAATAGCTGGCTGTAAGAACCTGATGGTGGAGCAGCATGGCGGCATTGTGCCACTGACCACAACACTGAGCAGCTTTACACGCTTGGAGGAGAACACTAATCCCCAATTCCATTCCCTTGTCTAACAGGTGCTCTGCAGATGTGGTGAGCAGAGAAGGGAGCCATCCAACACACCCAGATAGGAAGATAAAGAACTTAGCTCAAACTTAGAGTTGTGGGCGCTTCCTGGACTAGCACATCCCTCGGTCGCACCTGGATCGAACAGGGACGCAACAGACTGGCCACTTTTATTTGTTTAGAAAAACCTTTTGGCAACTCCACTTTGCTACGTTGTACAGGTTAGAAGAGAGCGGGTATCCAACTGGATAGGTCTATGTTGCCTTATTGCATGATTTCTCTTATCATACACACACGCCGTAATGAATTATGATAATCATACCAGAAAGAACAAATAAACAACAACACAAGTGCGGAAAAATTCTTTAATATCACCAAGATATAGAACAACCAGTCTACCACCACCCATTTAATAAATGATTACCTCCCATTACATGTCGATTCGAATTTGTATTCCAACCACCACTACGAGAACGCCCAAATCACATATAGAAAAAAATATCTCTCAATAACCTAAATAAGACACTACATGCTCGCGATGGAATTCTACACAAATGTGGTGCCAAGCACGCTACAAACAACCACTTGGCTTATTAACTCACAATACATCTAAAGGTAATAGGTTCTACCGATAATTCGACCAAGTTCCCTTAACAGCTTTACCTGTTCACCATAACAGCATGAGTGTCTCTAAGCTTTTTACAAAAGCCTATTTTACTTAAAGAGCCACCTGACTCACCTCACTTCCTGCTTAGCCCTCTCATGCTGAGCATGTCAAATTAAAAGACACCACTCGCTCTCAGGCTGTTTGCACAATTAGTTACACTCCCTCCAAATCATACAGGGTTTCTGCATTAACAGTGCAAACCATAATGATTTCCTACCAGTAATTAGATACTCATAATTGTAAAAGGAAAACCATGAATCAAATAAATTCCAAAAAAAACCAAGCCAAAAAATAAAACAAAACAAAAAATAGGAAAATTATGCCTCCACTAACAAAATTAATTTATGCACTGAATGTTCAACCACTGACAGCTTATGATGCTTTCCTCCACTACTCAGCTTTGAATTTACAGAGGGCTATCTTAACTCTCCTAACAAGTCCATCTTGGTCAGAATTGTCCTCTACAGTTCTTGCCAACCTCTATTCATTCCTGAACTGGAAAAAAAAAAAAAAAACCTGTAAACTTTACAGTAAATTAAAGTGATACTGTAGAATATTTTACTGTAATTTCACACAACATAAAATACCAATAATACCTAAAAAAATACAGTATGATTGTGTGTATATATATATATATATATATATATATATATATATATATATATATATATATATACAGCTAATTAAAAACTGTTTTACTGTTAAATTACTGTTACAATTACTGGCAACTAAAATTACCAATAGGATAATGTAAATTAACAGTATAATTGTTATACTATAAATGTAGCAATTCTAGTATATATATATATATATATATATATATATATATATATATATATATATATATATATATATATATATATATATATATATATATATATATATATATATATAACCAGTTCAAATGTTTAATATGAACATAGCCACAGAGCTTAGTGTGATATTCAGTGACATATGGAAGTATTTTGCTGTGCACAATATTGTGTTCACTGGATTATTTCACTTGTGGTTTGTGCCATTTTAAACTTACATCATGAATAGTAATGGTCAAGAAAACTTGCAATAAGACGTTAGCTAAGATGTTTGTATCTTGTCCCAAACTGTTATGAAGCCCTTCCCCAATGCTGCACCACACACCTCTTGAACTATTTTTGTTACCTTTGAACGAACTTCATAGTAGATGCTGCTTCCTCCTAAAACTCCAAGTTTAAGGTGTAATAAATGGCAAATAAAGCAGCAAGGCCTTCAAAAAAAAACTTGACCCCAGGACAACCTCTGGGTTCATTTTATCACCTGTAAATATTTCAAGAAAACACAATTCTGTTATGTACTACAACAACAACAACACCAACACCACGACCACCACCAACAACATTATGTTATGAAATAAAGCAAATGTATACTGACAAACTGGCAGAAAGACAAGACAGTGACAGATTCAAAGAAAACATGCCAATTGCAAATTTATCTAGCTAACTGGACAGGGTTAAGATTTTCAAAACTATCGGGTTATACAATGTTATAGTTAGACATTTTAGACAAAATGCTGTCTACTGAAGACCCAAACTTAAAATCAAAGCAAAAATGGAGATACATACATTTACAGAGAGTAACAAGGCAAGAGAGTGAAAGGGCATGTGTGTAAAAGAATTTTAAAAGACCAACTACATGGAATACAATATTTGTTTTGTTTTCATTAAGTAATTGATTTTGAGGCAGAAAACATTGTTCAATCCCATTCAAAAACTAAGCTGCAAAACTAATTTACTTTATTTTTCAAAGTTTCCATGAGGGGAAACCAATGCATTAATATACACTCAACTACCCATTTGCACTGCAGTTATAAGGAACATTTTAGCCTGAATTGCTTTTTGAAGAAGGCATGATAAAAAGCAGCCATATACTCATTGCGTCATAAAATAATGTTCGCAGGGAAGAGTCATCTAACCTACTCAAGGAAAGGGCAAGAGTAGAACTAAGGAGGCTTCTCACTGTCCTTATCTGCCTTTCCCAAACTCCTCCAACATGGCTAGAGTAAGGTGCATTCATGTTAAAATCACACTGGTTATCAGTAAGAAATGCAGCCACTCTGATCAATGATCAATATCCTTGAGGGCTTCCTTAAATTCATTTTTGGCACCAATGAAATTCCTTCCTTGATCAGACTTTATTAGGCGTACTGCCCCTTTTATTGCTATAAAGCATCGTAAAGCATTGATAAAGGCATCGGTGGACAAATCATCTAGCATCTCTGTATGCACTGCCCGTGAACAAAAGCATGTAAAAAGAAGGCCATAGCTCTTATGAATCCAAAACAATCCATACCACAATATGTAAACCGTGGTGATAGATTTACTCGCTCTTGGGGGAACTCTGCTGCTTTCTGTTGTTCCACTGGTCTCCTGAATCTTTACTTCCGGCGCCGACGCGAGTGGCTGCCTGTTCCAGTAGCTCCGTCCGTATTGTGTGTTTTTCTAGAGTTTTCTACCTTTATTTATTTGTCTTTTTGCTTCTACACACGTCTGGTGTGCATCTTATCTATATCCTAAGGATATTTTTATCGTTAATATGCGGGACAGCGCGGAATATCGTGTTTATTCCCGCGAACAACTGCTGGCCCTCCGACCCATGGGACGAGGTGGCGTGGTCCAAACAATACCGGCGGAACTTAGGCGGAAGTATCGAGGCTGCAGGGCTGGAGCTAAGCTAAAGGCTAGGAAGACGGAGAAGCGGTGGAGATACAAACCCTCGGTTCCGTCGGTGGTTATGGGGAATGTCAACTCGCTGACCAACAAAACCGATGAGCTGGCATGTCTGGTGATGAATCAGAGGCTCTACAGGGAGTGTAGTCTGTTTTGTTTCACCGAGACTTGGCTCACCCCCGACACTCCGGATGCTAACGTGGAGCTACCTGGATTCTCTACAGTGAGGGCGGACAGGGACCCGACGCTAAGCGGGAAGCGCAAAGGTGGGGGACTCGCACTTTTTATTAACACCAGATGGTGCAACCCTGGACATGTAAACGTGAAGGTGATCTGCTGTCGGGACATTGAACTGTTAGCGGTGAGCCTCCGTCCATATTACATGCCGCGGGAGCTCTCACACGCCATTGTTGTCTGTGTTTACATTCCGCCTCGGGCGGAAGTGCAGGCGGCGTGTGACGTCATTCACTCCACCGTCGCAGCGCTACAGACACAACACCCTGACGCCTTCTATGTGATTTCTGGTGACTTTAATCACGTTACATTGGACTCTACCCTGCCTGCCTTTTTCCAGTTTGTGGACTGTCCCACCAGGAAAAACAGGACCATCGACCTGCTGTATGCTAACGTGAGGGATGCATACAGGGCTACCCCGCTACCACCGCTGGGGAAATCAGACCACAACCTGGTTTTCCTACAGCCTCAGTACAAACCACTGGTACTGAGGCAGCCCACTACCACACGCTCATTCAGAGTTTGGTCTCCTGAAGCAGAAGAAGCCCTGAAGGACTGCTATGATACCACTGATTGGAGCGTGCTGCTCTACCCACACGGAGAGGACATTGAGGGGGTGACGCACTGTGTTACGGACTACCTGAATTTTTGTATGGATGTTGCTGTTCCCACAAAGACTGTACGCTGCTTCCCAAACAACAAGCTCTGGATTACCAGTGACGTCAAGGACATCCTCAACCAAAAGAAGAGGGCGTTCAGAGATGGAAACTGGACAGAGCTGAAGCGTGTACAGGGGGAACTCAAGATCCGACTTAAAGAGGCCAAGGAGTCCTACAGGAAAAAGGTGGAAAGGAAGCTGCAAGACAACAACATGAAGGAGGTCTGGGGAGCAATGAAAACCATCACTGGCTGCAAGAACAACAGTGGCAGCTCAGTAGATGGGGGTGTGGACAGAGCAAACCAGTTTAACAACTTCTACAACAGGTTTGACTGTCCTGCTGCTGCTGCCCCCTCCTCCGACCCGTCTGCAGCATTCACCACCCTGTTGTCACCACCATCACCCTCACCTCCACCATCTCCGTCACCTTCACCACCATCACCCTCACCTCCACCATCTCCGTCACCTTCACCACCATCACCCTCACCTCCACCATCTCAGTCATCACCACCATCATCAGCAGGAGGACAGAGCAACACCCACGGTTCCCACTGTCCCCCAGCCTTCACGGCAGACCAAGTCAGGAGACAGCTGAGGAGACTACACCCCAGGAAGGCGGCCGGCCCAGACAAAGTGTGCCCCAGAATGCTTAAGGCATGTGCTGCCCAACTGGGGGAGCCCCTCCAGCATGTCTTTAACCTGAGTCTACGTCTCGAAGGAAGGTTCCTGCCACCACGTGGAAGACAACCTGCCTCATGCCATACCTCTAACTTTTTTACACAGGAGCTCAATTTAATGGTTGTCGAAAAGGCGAGCGGGGGGGGTGGTGGGGGTCGGGGGGGGGGGACGCGGGGGCGGGGGTATAAGGGGTGCGTGAGAGGGTCAGTTTGTGTTTATCGAATGCATAATTCATCCCACAGTGCCGCATGGAAACAGGACGTGTTAGCTCAGGCTAGTTTCAAGGCTTGTGGTGGGGACATGCATAAAACGCATATTGTCAGGTCACCACCAAAGGCTGGGGGGCCATCTGTAATCGTAGGCCTATGCCCCTGACATTTCACATGGAGCTCAAACAATGAAAGGGTGTGCACTTATGCGCCAACAGAGCTCCTAAATTTTTTTTCCGCTCAGTGTGTCCTTCCAGCCAGAATGGCGGGACTAACAAACAAAGGTCGAACCGTATCGTCACGGACACCCCCCCCCCCCCCCTCTTCCCATTGTTTTGAAGCTGTATGCTGGCCGCTCGTGAACGTTCCAATTCTCTTCTCTCAGTCACTCTCTGCATTATCCCTCTCTCTGATCTCCTGTCCATGCTTCTCTGTCTTCTCTGCAGTCCACTCTTATACTTACTCTACGCATTCTCTATCTATCCTCACTAACTCTCTCTCTCTCTCTCTCTCTCTCTCTCTCTCCCTCTCCCATCTCTACAGTCTCTGCTCTCTCGATCATCTTTCTACCTACTTTAACTCGTTTTCTCTTCACCTTCCTGCTCTCCTCTGTGCTCTTTTCTTTCTTTCTTTCTTTCTTTCTTTCTTTCTTTTTTGTATTCATTCTCTCTTTTATCTATCTGCCTGTCATGCTCTCCTCGTCTCCTTTGTTTTTTGGCTACCATAATTCTTTGTCTAATTGCTCTCTAATAAATTCTACCTTTCCTTTTTCTGTCTACATACTCTACATTTCTTTCTCTCCCTCTCTCTTTCTTCTTTCTTTCTTTCTATTTCTTTTTTTTTCTTCTTTTTACCCTTGTATC
>JAMWET010007079.1:0-20039 GCA_024036415.1 Prochilodus magdalenae | reverse complement strand
GAGGCTCGGAGTATCCTGTGAACTATGACCCATAATATTAAACAGCCCAAGAAGATCTCTAAACTGTCTCAGAGTTAACAAACATCAGTCACAGACCAATCAGACAAGGACATGTTCACAGATCAGCCAATCAGGAGTGGTGTTAGAAGGGGAGGGACTCTAAATGGAGGAGAGAAGGACGGCTCCAGAGTCAGGTAGGCTGATCAGACTTTATTCTGAAATGAAATGAAGCTGTTATTTTAGTAAACGGTGGGAAAATGGAAAGATACAAGACCAAAACAGAAACAGTGAATCTTCAGCAAGACCAGATCTGCTCAGAGCTCCGTTTACAAACCTCAGGAGGGCTTAACTGTTCATCTATTAAACATTAATGTGCAGGATATTCACTAAAACACTCTCTAGCTGCTAGCATACACGCTAATAGTGTTAGCATTACCTTTGTGAAGTGTTTACACAGTGACAGCTGTATAAATATCAATGTTCTAGCGTTCTAGACTCCATTCTGGTGCTCTTAGTGCTCTGTAATAGTGATTATAGAGACTTTCCTCTCACCTGGAACGATAGTTTCTGACTGCTGGAGAGATCTGCTAGATCCACACAGTGCACTTTACTCACAGAGAGAAAACAGTGAGATCACAGATAAGCTCCTGATCTGCACTGGAAACATTCAGATCACCTACAGTCCTGGCTCCTCTCTCTTTGGGGAGTTTAGTTCACCACTAGTTTCTTTGAAGGGCTGTGGTTCTCGTGTTGGTGTTCCAGATGAAGACGAGAGGAGTTCAGTCCTCCAAACTAAACAATCAGAGCTCCACCTGAGGTTTGTGTAAGCTAAGCTGAGTTAGCTTCAGTTGAAGGAGAGCTTACGGTGTAGCTTAGCAGCGTCTCTTACATCTATAAGCCTCTAATTAGTAATGAACCTCACCTGCTGCTGGTGAAGTGGAGGATCTGTGTAGTACTGCGCCATCTGCTGGTCACTGTGTCTGTCTGCGTTATTTGCTGACGACATTGTAGAACTGCGCCCTCTGCTGGTGATGAGGAGGGACAGTGCAGAAATGGTGATGCTGGTGATGAGGGCGTTCTCGCTAATGATAAACAGTGTCCCCTAGCACTGCAGTGGATCAATTCTATATTATCATAGACAGAAATAAACTAGAAATGAGAGAATTTCAAACAAATGTATATTTGTTCCGTATATGTGGATCTCTATCGTTTATTATATCTGACTTCTACTGCTGGTTGATATTTGGTAGCTAGGCTCGTCTTGTTCTGGTATTTCAGGAAACAGTTCAGATGCTGTGAATGACCCTCAGAGTTTGAATGTAGCAGTCAGTCCTACAGACAGTGTACAGGAAGTATATGAGCAGGTACAGTAGATAAGGACACTGCTGTTCAGATATTCACATCAAGCGTGAGCCAGTTTCACATTTCAGTCTCCATTCATTCACCTGTTTTCATCCATAGTGATTCTGGAAGTCTGTAAAAATCCTCAGCGAGAATAATAACTGAGCATTAGCCCTGTGGGGACGGGGTCAGTTGTACATGGGGAGGTGGGGTAGTGTAATTATTACCAGAGGCTCAGTGAATTCAGTCCTGTATGAAAGCTCCATGACGCTCATTTTACTGACTATGCAATCCTGCCTACAGTCTACATACGTGTTATGAACATGTAGCTGCTGATTTTCTAGCTGAATCTCATCGTTACTATTAGTCGGTCATCATCCTCTTCTGGGTCGGTGGTCAGAGGGGGCTGTTGGCTGGATAGTTTGTTGGTTGGACTGGTTTGGTTGTTTGGCGGATGTGTTTTTGGAGGTGATGCCAGTGTGTAAATCGAGTAGTCACTCCCACCTCAGTCATGTATGCTGAGATTTCTTATCCCGTGTGAATCAGTCATAAATATTACAGACGTCCTGCAGTACAATTACATTACTCCACCTCCCCATGTGGAACTAACCCAGTAGGGCTCTATGTGGTGTTTGGAGAGTTTAAGGTCTCAGCTTTTGTTGGGTCGGACTGGTTTTGAGCAGCTCTGCTGTTCTTTATGGTTCTACTGTGGCGTGTTGGATGGTATGGGTTGTTGGAGCACTGTTCTTTGTTCTGCTGGTTGTGTCCTGATGTTTACCTGGTTAGTTAAAGTCTACACTAATACAGTCTTCTACATGAATAACAGTGCTGTCAGTAGTGACATCTAAACACCAACCTGCAAATGTCTGTATCTCATCAACCTGCTGAGTGAGGATTAGTGAATAGCAGTTTCTCAGATTTCAGACATTAACAGTGTAGAACGTGATGGAATGTTCTAGATAGGATTTCTCATAACCGAACATTTATAGTGTCATTGTTTTCACTCTCTCTAACAGTGTGATGCTTTCAGGATGCTCTCTATCCAGGAGTCTCAGCTGGATTTGGTCTTCTGGATCTTCATTCCATCCTGAAGTTTCTGGTTCTTCTTCTGCAACAAGTCTGGATCATGGAGCCGGACTTCCAGCAGTGCAAATGACCTTCCCACAGTGCAACACATCAACAATTTCATTAGCTTACTGATGTTAGATGGGCGTTTTGCATACATTTGCATATTTAATGAGCAAGCAGCCAATCAGAGAAGCCAATTAAAATGAGTATTTATAAGGCTTGGTAGTTGAACGGTGTTATCCATGACGGTGAAGACGAGAAAACGCTTGAATTTTGCAATATTTCCACCGCGATTGAGAAACCTAGTCCCAGAGTATAAATATAAGCATCGCACTCAGAACACGCCTCTGAACTTCCTGTGAATTTTTTTTCTTTCATGACTGGTCTTTTCCAAGCTGCTCCCCTGCCCGAGGCGCAGGCAGTGGTGTCCACCGCCACGCTCCCCTGCCAGAGGCCGAGGCGCAGGCAGTGGTGTCCACCGCCACGCTCCCCTGCCAGAGGCCGAGGCGCAGGCAGTGGTGTCCACCGCCACGCTCCCCTGCCAGAGGCCGAGGCGCAGGCAGTGGTGTCCACCGCCACGCTCCCCTGCCAGAGGCGCAGGCAGTGGTGTCCACCGCCACGCTCCCCTGCCAGAGGCCGAGGCGCAGGCAGAGGCCAGGCGCAGGCAGTGGTGTCCACCGCCACGCTCCCCTGCCAGAGGCCGAGGCGCAGGCAGTGGTGTCCACCGCCACGCTCCCCTGCCGCAGGCAGTGGTGTCCACCGCCACGCTCCCCTGCCAGAGGCCGAGGCGCAGGCAGTGGTGTCCACCGCCACGCTCCCCTGCCAGAGGCCGAGGCGCAGGCAGTGGTGTCCACCGCCACGCTCCCCTGCCAGAGGCCGAGGCGCAGGCAGTGGTGTCCACCGCCACGCTCCCCTGCCACAGGCCGAGGCGCAGGCAGTGGTGTCCACCGCCACGCTCCCCTGCCAGAGGCCGAGGCGCAGGCAGTGGTGTCCACCGCCACGCTCCCCTGCCAGAGGCCGAGGCGCAGGCAGTGGTGTCCACCGCCACGCTCCCCTGCCAGAGGCCGAGGCGCAGGCAGTGGTGTCCACCGCCACGCTCCCCTGCCAGAGGCCGAGGCGCAGGCAGTGGTGTCCACCACCGGCAAGTGTCTTGTTCTCTGTCAGGTCTAGAGCATCCGATCCACGATAGACCTCAGATGCTCTTTGACCTGCCCCACAAGGGGTAGAGAACAAGGCAGGGTAAATTTGGGCAGGCCTGAATGCCCCACCCCCTGTTCAGCAGGAGAAGCAGCACGCCTTCTGGTCCGGCCCAAAATGAGCCAGACTTGGCGCATGCCTTCAGTGGGCATAAAGCCCACCCCCACCTGCCAGGGTGTAGAACAAACTGGGTGGGCCCAAATTTATACCAGACATTGAAGTGAACACAGTTAATAGTTTAAGACAAGTTCTCAACTTGATGGTGAGTTTTGGTGGTGTTCTAACATCATACGCCCATTTATCATTCACCATCAGTGAGAAGTGTAGTGCTCAGAGCTAAGTTTGAACAGTGTAGTAGTCTGGATCCTGTTGTAGTTTAGTTTTTGGTTGGTTTCCTAGATGAGTTCTGATCCAGTAGTGGTAGACTACTTGTGTTTTCAGGGCAAGTCTGTGTTTTCTGTGAGTCCATGTCACATACAGTCAGACAAACTGAAGAGACACTTAAGTCATACTGACACTCATAGATTTCAGTTTGGCCCAGGTTTGAGTTTAGTACTGGGCTTCTCGTTGATGGTAAGTGCTTCTAAGGCCCCCCTGTTAATTAAAGCTCAGGTCTTATTGATTCTTAACACTGCATAGCAATAAAACTGTATTCCTTACAAAACCAGCTGCACATTAAACACACTGTAACGCATTCTGTGGAGCTCAAGAGAAAAAATAAACTCTATAAGCTCAGGAGAGTTCTTCTTGAAGGCTATGACCATTGTGCGACTAGCCTTCACATTAACGGTAACAGCTCATGAGACCCCATAAACATGAGGGTTTGAATATCATGTGATTGATGGTTCATTAAACTAATACTCCATGGATTACTGCTTCATGTGTGAAGGTTCTGTTCTTGTTTTAAGAGGTCTGCGATCACTGTTAGCTTTAGCTTTATCATGCTAGCCCTTTAGCTCTCAGTCACTGATGTAAAAGTGATATGTATCTATTGGAGATGATTAGCTGCAGCTAGAACCCAACACAGATTACTGATAAAAATAACTAACAGCTAGTTCAGATAATTCAGACACTGGTTATGGTCAGAAGCTGGTCAGTTCAGTCTACTCTGACTATTGACTCCTGTCTCTGGAATCGACTCTTTGATTCTTTGACTCATCAGTGAAACATTTTTTTGAAGCTTTTGTTGGTTCGTTGGCACCAATCCAAAATATCACTGAAACGTCAGAGTCAATTCTGACAACTGATTCATTTCTTTGGAATCGACTCTTTGACTTCCATATAGGCTGTATCAGCGTTGTGAAAATGTTGGCTCCTTTAAAAGTGAGGGCGCATTAATGACACCTGGTGGTTATAAGGATGAACAGCACCTTTTTGCGGCCAGGGCGCTTTTGTTGGTTTGTTGGCACCAATCGAAAAATGGCACTGAAATGTCAGAGTCGATTCTGAGAATTGACTGTCCGTGTATCGACTCTTTGATTATTTGAATCATCAGTGAAAGTTTTTGTGGCCAGGTTGGTTTTGTTGGGGTTTTTTTTGGCAAAAATCGAAGCTAAAGCAGTGAAACGTTTTTGTTTTGTTTGAGGTGGTGAGGCTTGACTCTAGGTTTTCTGGATACAGTATAAAGGAAAGCTTCACTGCTTCAGTGAAAAACAAGCCTAAATCATTCGCCATTCAACCAACAAAAGAACCCAGGCCACAAATATCTCACTGGAGCAGTGAAGCTTCTCTTTATGTTGTATCAGCTCTTTGAAAACGTTGACGCCTTTTAAAATAAGGGGGCGTTAATGACACCTGGTGGTTAAAAGGATGAACAGCACCTTTAACAGCAGACTCTGTTCTGGGAGGGGTTTAGGACAGTTCTATTAGTCCCATTAGAAAACGAAACCATCAGGTTTTAATACTAACACTGAAGAATCACACCCCTGTTTATAGCCCATCTTGGTATCTTCCACTGTACTGGAAATCACCAGCCAGCCTGCTTAACACTTTGTGCAGATGTCTTGTTTCCGTTACTGATTTCCATCACTAGATTTTCTAGAGTCAGCTCATTGAATCATCACTCCTTTAGGTTCCTGGGAGAACTCAACAACGACCTCCGCCTCATACCCCTAAGCCTCAGTGCAGAATTTATTCTCCATGAGATCCAAAGTAACTGACCCACCCATAGAGGACAAAGAATGAAGCAGGGCAAATTTAGGCAGGCCCGCTTGACCCCACTACACCACACACAGTTTGAAACAAACTGGCCAGTCCTGAATTTGAAAGTCTTACTACAGCTCACACAGCCACTACTTAATAACTAGTTCTCTTACTGATGGTAACTTTTGATGATTGGTCTGACATGGGTATATGCTAATTTACTCTGTATCGTCTCATCACTCAAACAGACGTCCCTCTTTTATTTACGTGTTCAAGAAACATAAGCAGTGCAGTTCTATGCAGTTTTAATGCTGTAAGGATTTTGTGACTAGCCTTCACATACATGGCTAGAGCTGAGAAGATCCCGCCATCTGCTGGTGCCGTTGTAGAACTTCGCCATCTGCTGGTGCCGTTGTGGACCTGCACCATCTGCTGTTGATAGTATAGCAGTGCGCCATCTGCTGGTGATAGTGCAGAACTGCGCCATCTGCTGGTGCCGTTGTAGAGCTGCACCAACTGCTGTTGATAGTATAGCAGTGCCCCATCTGCTGGTGATAATGTAGAACTGCACCATCTGCTGGCGATGAGGAGGGACAGTGCAGAAATAGTGATGAGGACGTTCTCACTAATGATAAGCAGTATAATATACACTGAAAGGGGGTGGGGTATATATAAGCAATATATGCCCCACCAACCTTCATCAGTATCTCCCCTCTGGTCCTCCTCACACCTCACGCATCCAATATCCACCTTCACTTTGTGCATGTGCTCCTCACCATGAGATCCTGATTTGAATCGATAATCTCCTAATCGCAGAGGCCTGGCATCTACCAGTGAGCCACAGGGTCTCGAACACAACTTGTTCTTTTTAAACATTAGTCTCGGTGTTCCGCCTCTCTTCACCATGAAAAGCTTAGCTTAAAGGAGGATTAGAACCCACAACCTTCTGCTCTCAGACACACAGCTTATACCACTGCACCACACAATGCTGAGCTGACCTTTTTATGGATCCCAGAGAGAAACCGTTTCACCCAGCAGTGTACAAACACACTACAGGGACTACTGCACCTGCCTGACACAAGTACACGGTCTTCCTGGTGAGAAGAGAAATCCTGCTTTGTGAAGTTCCTCCCAGGTTATACTCGGGGACTACTGAGAACCAGACCTCCGAGAAGATCCTTGTTTTGACCCTCTACAAAGTGAGAACCTGCCTGTGTTTGAGAAATATTGGAGGGAAGTATTGAACTTACTTCTGTTCAGGGTTGATTGAATAAGGGCTCTAGACTGAAACTTGCCCCGTGTACCCAGTGTAGATCTACTGAGTGTGTTTGGTTGACTGTTAAACCTCCCCAAAAAGAACTGGTATGTGGTGGCTGTGTGGGATAAAGCCCTGCCTCTGATAGGAGATGTTGCAGGTTCAAACCTGCCCTTGTCTTTTCTGGTTGTGGTGAAAGAGTGATGGTGACTCCTCGGACTGGAGTGGGAGCTCCATTACTCCTGCTTTCCTTCTCTCAGGAGTTCCAGGTGGGAAGCCGGCCTGTTCTTATTCGGTTTTACATCAAGAACTAATTAGGGCAGTTGTGGGCTGGATGTTAGTGAACCAGCCTTGTGACCAGAGGATAACCAATTAAAGTAGACAAGACTGAAGTGCCCTTGAGCAAGGCTCCTAACCCCAACTGCTCCCCAGGTGGTGTGAATAAGGTTGCCCACCGCTCAAGGCAAGTGTGCTCATTGCACCCCAGGAGAGAGTTTGTGTGTGTGTTGGGGGGGATGCTTTCTTACACGATTAACAACCCTTCAGTGGAATTCCTTTATTATCCATTCATTCGCTTATCCTCCTGGGTCACAGGAGCCTACCCCAGCACTCAGGCCGCCAGTCCATGGCAGGACGTCTCATCTCCATTTCATTAGACAGCAGATCTTTGGACTGTGTAATGAAAATCAGAGCACCCAGAGAAAACCCACACAGCTCCCCACAAGGCCCTGGACGCCCCAGGCCGGAATCAAACCCAGGCCCGTCTTGCTCTGAAGCTCTAGAGCTACAGGCCAGTTGTGCTCATTTCTCAGAAGACTCTGTCACAGCTTGCTGTCACTCAAAACCCGCCGTCCAGCAGCTTATCCCCAAATAAGAGAAATGCATCCTCTGGTGCAGTCATGATCATCAGACTGTCGATCTGCAACGAGGTGGAGCTCGTGCTTTAGCAGACTCAGGTAAAACTCCTCCTCTATATTCCGACCTTCTGACAGGAAGGAGTAGAGCTTCCTCATCTGCTCCTGGGAGGTTTTAACAGGTGGGGAGAGAGAGAGAGGAAGAGAGAGAAGAAGAGAAAGGGAGAGAGGAGGGGGAGAGGGAGGGAGAGAGAAAGAGAAAGAGGGAGACAGACAGAGAAAGAGGAGGAGATGAGAGAGGGAAAAAAGAGGGAAAGAGAAAAAGATAGAGAAGGAGAGAGAATGTGAGGGAAAGAGACAGACAGGGAGAGAGAGAAAGGGAGAAAGAGCGAGGGAGAGAAAGAGAGGGAGAGAGACAGAAAGCAAGAGGGAGAGAGAAGATGGAAAGAGACAGAGAGAGAGGGAGAGAGAGCACTGAACAGTGAACATGCAAGGTCTTATCTAAGATGTACGTCCTCTGCATACTGAAGAAGCAGCTCCCTACACAGATCTGTTTATCTGCCTGCAGCAGTGAACCCTTTAGACCTCCACTGGAGTAAGGAGAGTAACAGTACTAAAGTATGTACCTTTAGATGTACTTAAGTATGGAGAGTAACAGTACTAAAGTATGTACCTTCAGATGTACTTAAGTATGGAGAGTAACAGTACTAAAGTATGTACCTTCAGATGTACTTAAGTATGGAGAGTAACAGTACTAAAGTATGTACCTTCAGATGTACTTAAGTATGGAGAGTAACAGTACTAAAGTATGTACCTCCAGATGTACTTAAGTATGGAGAGTAATAGGAGTATGGTTTATTATGGCTCTAATGTTCTATTATCATTTCTGGAACAGGACTCTTCATCAGCTCAGTGTAGGTGAAGAGACTCTAGTGTCTCTCAGTCCACCAGTCTTTAATAGAAGCTCATTCATTAGTCTGACACTGACGTCTATTCACATCATCATCAGCACAGAACCCTAAAGGAGAACAGGTTCCATTAGCTAGAACCAAGCTCTGTCCAACAGGTCCTAACAAGCTCCAAACAAAATGACCCCTGTACACTGAAGTTACTGGAGAGTAACAGTACTAAAGTATGTACCTTTACAGATGTACTTAAGTATGGAGAAACACACACTACTGAGTTACTGTACACCAACACACTACTTAAGTATGGAGACACATTACACTACTGAGTTATGTACACTTACACACTACTTAACACACTACACTTATGAGTTCTGTACACCAACACGCTACTTACAGTACACTAACAGATGTACACTGAGTTACTGTACACCAACACTACTACAGACACTACACTTACACTTAGAGTTACTGTACACCAACACACTACTTACAGTACACTAACACACAGTACACCAACACACTACTTACAGTCACTAACACATTACACTTACTGAGTTACTGTACACCAACACATTATTACACACTAACGTCTATTACACTTACTCAGCACAGACTACTTACAGTACAGGAGAACACATTCCATTAGAGTTAGAACCAAGCAACAGGTCCTTACAGCTCCACACTAACCCCTGTACACTTACTGAGTTACTTACACCAACACACTACTTACAGTACACTAACACACTTACTGAGTTACACCACACACTACTTACAGCACACTAACACATTACACTTACTGAGTTACTTACTGAGTTACTTACAGTACACTAACACATTACACTTACTGAGTTACAGTACACAACACACTACTTACATTACTACACATTACACTTACTGAGTTACTGTACACCACTTACACACTACTTACACACTAACACATTACACTTACTGAGTTACTGTACACCAACACACTACTTACAGCACACTAACACATTACACTTACTGAGTTACTGTACACCAACACACTACTTACAGTACACTAACACATTACACTTACTGAGTTACTGTACACCAACACACTACTTACACATTACACTTACTGAGTTACTGTACACCAACGCACTACACAGTACACTACACACTACTTACTTACAGAGTTACTGTACACCACACACTTACAGTACACTAACATCTTACACTTACTGAGTTACTGTACACCAACTCGCTACTCACAGTACACTAACACATTACACTTACTGAGTTACTGTACACCAACACACTACTTACAGTACACTAACACATGCTACTTACAGTACACTAACACATTACACTTTAATGAGTTACTGTACACCAACATACTACTTACAGTACACTAACACATCACACTTACTGAGTTACTGTACACCAACACACTACTTACAGTACACTAACACATTACACTTACTGAGTTACTGTACACCAACACACTACTTACAGCACACTAACACATTACACTTACTGAGTTACTGTACACCAACACACTACTTACAGTACACTAACACATTACACTTACTGAGTTACTGTACACCAACACACTACTTACAGCACACTAACACATTACACTTACTGAGTTACTGTACACCAACACACTACTTACAGTACACTAACACATTACACTTACTGAGTTACTGTACACCAACACACTACTTACAGCACACTAACACATTACACTTACTGAGTTACTGTACACCGACACACTACTTACAGTACACTAACACATTACACTTACTGAGTTACTGTACACCGACACACTACTTACAGTACACTAACACATTACACTTACTGAGTTACTGTACACCGACACACTACTTACAGCACACTAACACATTACACTTACTGAGTTACTGTACACCAACACACTACTTACAGCACACTAACACATTACACTTACTGAGTTACTGTACACCGACACACTACAGCACTAGTCCACTCCAAACCTTAACTGGTGAACTGGCTCTTTTGCTGGAACTGGATTGTCGTCCTGCAGCATCGCTCAACCGCCCTTTAGCTTCCAATCATGGACTGATGGCCAGACATCCTCCTGCAGGACTTCCTCGTTTACAGCAGAACACATGGTTCCATCAAGTATGGCATGTCGCTCGGGCCATGAAGCAGCAAAGCATTTCCACACCATTAGTGTCTGAAAACTGATGAGACCTCCATCCAGAAGCTTCCAAACCCAGTCACGTTTTTTCTTGGCAGAACTAAGAGCCCTTTGGAAGCAGAACACAGATATACCATCAGGCAATTAGAACAGTCCCATAATCCTTCTATGCTTAGAATATTAGATATTAGGAAAGAGTAGAACTTGGAAGCTGCTTATTCCAGGACTAAATGAAGATCTTCATTTTAGTCACTCTATCCACAACTGCTCTCTACAAAGCCTGAGTGCTGAAGCTCTCAGAAACTGCTGACGGTTAACACAAGCCTCCGGAAGAGTATGTAACCACACTCCTTCCTTCCTGCTAGAAACCTCCTCTGTGTGCTTGAACGTGCCACACACTCATTTTCTATATAGCCAGAGTGAAAACATACTCAACTCACGCACAGGACTCGTCAACTCGTCCACTGGATATAGCTCAGAGCAGTTCTAAATCGAAACTGGGTTTTAGCCACTGCTGGTTGACCCGTATGACCATACGCTTCCATACACCTGCAGATTCAGCTACTTACCTCACACTATGGTCTTTGGCCACTCCCAAATGCCCAGTCACTCCTGTTAGCCAATCATTAACATCTGCTCTGGAGTCATTTTCCACACATGGAAGGAGACCCTGCCTGCACTGTAGCACCTCTTGTGGTAGGATGTAGCGCAACGCATAACACGGCTACCTGCCAGTGAGCAACCACCCCATGTGGAGGATGGGGATTCTCATTCCAGCTAACTATGGTGGGCTACACCAATAAGAGCCCTTGGGCAAGACTTCTAACACCACGTTGCTCTACCTGTCAGAGGAATAACCTTGGAAGTAAGAAGTAAGAGCGTCAGCTAAATGCCGTAATTGAACAAATGAAGTAAATTAAATCTACGGATCCCGTCACTCACTCAACCCATCAGTCATCCTCGTGTAGCGTCACCTGCAGGAGCTCCTAAAGTTACTACCACCTGAAATACGCAAGGTGAGCTTGGCTTAAAACTGTGCAATATTTAAAACTATGTTCCAATAGTAAAATTCATTACATGGAATTCTAGGCTAAAGCTAACATAGTATGTTGGTCAAATTACAAGATAATAAAAAGACAGATCATGAAGACTCAGATCGAAAACATAAAGCGGCTAGAAAGCACATGCAGCTCGTTTGTATTGTCAGAGGCGTTACTCTGCACAGTGCTCATCTTCCCAAGATCCTGATTTCTATTAAGTCACTGTCGAAACAAAACCTCATGTCATTTTGGAGTTTGGTTATTGGTTCACTCATCATGTTCTGATGCAAAGCCAACACTGACTGGAAACAGTAGCTGACCCTACAAACCGATCTGACCTGCAGCCCACATGCTATTTCATTTACAAACTCCTGAATTTTTCATACTGAAGTTTTCATATAACTCACCCCAGGCCACATTCTCCAGTCCCTGAGCCGGCGCTCTACTCCGGAACCCACTCTCACTTCACTGAAAAGCCCTGCCCGTGTGTCTCAGACACTGCGCCCCTCACAAACCACGTGACTGCTCTGAAAACGGATTCACACCAATACCAAAACTCCTGTGGTTTGGACTACGCGCCAACAGCCCTCCGTCTTACCCTAGAACGAGTGGGTGGAGGTGATGCGCAAAGCAGCCACAGGTGGATTATGTTATGAACCAAAATGGCTTTCTATAGTACGGATGACGTGCATTGCTGTCAAACCACCTAGCAGGATTTCAAGGCCCTAGAAAAGACAGGCTGAGATGAAGGTAGCGTAATAGCACACTGCAGTGTGTGCTGGTCGCAGCTAGCTGAACACAGTGGGGGGCTGCACTGCAATCCAGTGCTTGGCTTTGTGCCTCTTTATGCTTATACCTGGTACAGGTTAGGGTTATGTGGATTTGAACAGAGGTGCAGAACTGTACCCAGGGTTCCAGCCATGGGAGAATGTGATGCCATGATGATGCTGTGTTTGGATATTCCACAATATTCCATGATATTCCACAGTCAGTAAAAGCTGGTAGAGGTGGAGCCTTCTTCTATCCAGCCATCACAAGTGCTATAAACACTTAACCATTTCCGATATACCATTTGTGGGTCAAAGGTCACTGAACGGACAGACTGAGGCAGATCTAGCCGGAAGCTGGGATATGGGAATTTTATTGCCAATAATATATATATATAAACGTTCACGCTGGTCGAGGAGGAAACCAAACCCTCTCTGAAGGATTCCATTTACATCCCAGAGACTGATCAGTAGGATTCCCCTTCTTACGATCCGGTAAAAGACAGAGTTACCCAAAACAACACAGCGTTCCAGTTCCAGCATGCTGCAGTCCAGGGTCAACAGACTGGAAGTCTATCTCGCTCCTACGGCTGGGGGGGAAGTTCTGCCCGTTCTGATTGATTTCACCTACAGTTGTTGCTAAAGGAAAAAGGGGGAGGAGGTGGTGGAGACATCAGAGTTTAATGATGAGGAGAAACTTCCAGGTAGGAGACGTTCGTTTCCTCTGGGGACAGGAGCGTTCGTTGTGAAAACCGGAGAGTAGTCTGATTCCACCTACATTAGTGGCTCCCCCATCAGGGAGGAATGGGCAGAGGACACAGGAAGCACCTGAAGGGACGTGAGATGCTCACCAGAGACTCTCACACACATTTACGGTCGTCCAAATGCCTGGTTTATTAATTACTTGAGAAAACAGACGAGCCCAAGAAGGGCTCTAGAGATTTATCATACTCATACTCATCATCAAGAACAGAACAGCTGCACCGAGAAGGACGTGTGGGACTGCACCACCCTTCTGAACTACTCCATGACAGTCTGGCACGACACCATTGCGGTCCTTGGCGACACTGACGTGGTGTTAGAGGCAGTCCGGGTCTTGCAGCCATCTGTCAATGGTGCTGGCGCTACCAGGATGACTCCCAGAGGGCATCACTGCTCGCTAACTCTCCGCCCATGTTGGACGATTCGTTGACTCTCGGTCTGTGGTTGGTGAGTGTCTCCCAGAGCCTTCATGTCGCTGGTGGGTGCCT
Organism: Prochilodus magdalenae; assembly: GCA_024036415.1. NCBI lineage: Eukaryota > Metazoa > Chordata > Actinopteri > Characiformes > Prochilodontidae > Prochilodus > Prochilodus magdalenae. Next base: position 6,074 of record JAMWET010007079.1, on the reverse strand, counting down.
TATTTTATCCACTGCTGCCAGCAGCGTCCGATGGTAGTATCCGCACGACTGGTATGGCCATCCTGCTTCACAGAGCCCTACGGCGCAACTGAGGCACATACCAACACACCAGCACAAGTCCGAATGGAGAACTGGATTAATCAATTTTAAAAAATTATTTAAAAATAAATTAAACATTTTTTTATCAAGTATCGGTAACCCTTTACATTAATCGTCTACCATTACAAGTAATGCAATAACAAAGCGTGAATATCGTTAACACGTTAAGAAAACACATGAAGTGTTACGTAAACCTGCATGTAACAGCTGTAACAGCTGTATTCATTCATGTTAATTAATGCGGTATGGCAGTTACGCAGTCCTTAATGGAGTAATATATTAACACCTTCCACATGATCCACATAACCTTCACGCCGAACTGAAATGGAGGAATACATGGGTTTCCCAGTTCCAGGACTTTGTTACTACTGTTACTTTAATGTCACATGTCATGAAGCTGTGGAGGTGGCCAAAGTGTACTTACCACCACGACTGGGGCTTCTACGATATTCAGCTGAAGGTCACAAACGAAGGATGGTATACTAACATTAGTAACATCATCATGACTTGGGTGAGTACAGGTGAGCACTGTAAGGGGGGTGGGGTTAACATACCTGAGCGTATGTCAGCTTTCCACACCGGCTCCTCCTCCTCCTCGCTCGTTAAACGCAGCTGGAAGTCTTCATTCACATCTTTAATGTACACCTCAAAGTAGTTGGGGGTTTGGGTGGTGTATCTGTAGACGTGCTGGTCGGTCATGTCAGAATATTATGACCACCCCGATTTACATTTACATTACATTTACGCCGTTACGCTAACGCTCTGATCCAGAGCGTCTTACAAGGTTAATCATTTACAGGTGGGCCGATGTTAGGAGTCTTGCCCACGGACTCTTATTGGTGTAGCACAGTGTAGTCACCCACACCCGGATTCGAACTGGAGTCTCCCACATAGTGGGAGGCGGCTCCCTGGTGGGTAGCGGTGTTAGAACTGTTAGCACTGGGACCCCCCAGGGCTATGTGCTGAGCCCCCTCCTGTACACACCCTTCACGTATGACTGTGTGGCCCCCCAGAGCAACACCAGTATCATCAAGTTTACTGATGATACTGCAGTCATCAGACTGATCACTGGTGGGGATAAGACAGCGTACAGGAGGGAGGTGGCTGAGCTGGTAGACTGGTGTGACCACAACAATCTTTCCTTGAATACAGACAAGACCAAGGAAATGATTGTTGATCCAAGGAGGAGGAGGCAGGAGCTACACACACCCCTGTTCATAGGTGGGACAGAGGTGGAGAGGGTGAAAACCTTCAAATTCCTCGGCGTTCACATCAGCGAGGATCTAACCTGGTCACATCTAACCTGAGGTCCAGAACAGCCAGACTGACAGACAGTTTTTATCCACAAGCCATCAGGCTTTTGAACACCTCCTCCCCGCTTCCGCTCTGAAACTGGCTGAACTCTGACTCTGACATGCACCCATTAATATGAGCACAATACACATTCTGCTGCTACTGTTATTCCATACTGTTCAATTTTGTACTTCCACAGCGCACTTTACACATACATATGCACCTTACTTGCACCCATACAGTACTGTACTCTCCCTTCATTTACTTAGTGTTTTTCTTTACTTAGTGTACATATATATATATATATATAATACTTCTTATTTTTCTCTCTCCTTTTATACTGATATTTATTTTTTAAGACCGTCGGGAATGGAGGAAATGCAAAGTAAGAATTTCATTGTACAATGTAACAGCTTGTTATGCTGTGCATATGACAATAAAACTCTTGAATCTTGAATCTTGTAGTCCATCTGTTTCTCTCGTTGTATACTCTTACCCTGTTGTACAATGATCAGGACCCCCACAGGACCACCACAGAGGAATTAATACCGATCAATCGCAGCAACGTGGTTTTAATATTAGTCTGGATGTTCAGTACATTATTTATCTACTGTGTTTGTTGAGCTTCTTTAAAAGTAATATTGTACTTTGAACCTAAAGTGTTTTTAATAGATGTTAGTTATGCTTGTTTGGTGTTTTGATTTTAACAGTGACATGATAATTATTCATAAATTATATAGAGGTGTAAATAACCCAGTAACACTACACACCCAGTACACACAGTATTGGAGATTTGTCCTGTTGTGGAAACCCACCTGCTGCTGCTGCTGCTGTATGTTTGGATATTACACATAGCAAAAACATTATATTACCCAGTGAAAGTGTATTTTGTTAAAATCATAAAATCCTACAATCCATATCCATGTTAGATCATGTTTAGAGCGGGGAATTAATACCGATCATCACAGCAACGTCACCTTTACAGCGCGGAATTAATACCGATCGATCGCAGCAACGTCACGTTTAGAGCGGGTAATTAATACGTACGAACGCAGCCACGTCACGTTTGAAGCGTAGAATTAATACCGATCGATCCCAGCCACATCACGTTTAGAGCGCGGAATTAATACAGATCGAACACAGCCACGTCACGTTTGAAGCGCGGAATTAATACAGATCGATCGCAGCCACGTCACCTTTACAACGCGGAATTAATACAGATCGATCGCAGCCACGTCACGTTTGAAGCGGGGAATTAATACAGATCGATCGCAGCCACGTCCTGTTTACAGCGCGGAATTAATACCGAACGATCGCAGCCACGTCACCTTTACAACGCGCAATTAATACAGATCGATCGCAGCCACGTCACGTTTAGAGCGCCGAATTAAGACCGATCTATCGCAGCCACGTCACGTTTAGAGCGGGGAATTAATACAGATCGATCGCAGCAAGGTCCCCTTTGAAGCGCGGATTAAATTCCGATCGATCGCAGCCACGTTACATTTAGAGCGGGGAATTAAAACTGAACGAACGCGGCCACGTCACCTTTGAAGCGCGGAAATAATACAGATCGATCGCAGCCACGTCACGTTTAGAGCGGGGAATTAATACTGAACGAACGCGGCAACGTCACCTTTAAAGCGCGGAATTAATACAGATCGATCGCAGCCACGTCACGTTTAGAGCGGGGAATTAATACAGATCGAACGGAGCAACGTCACCTTTACAGCGCGGAATGAATACAGATTGATCCCAGCCACGTCACCTTTAAAGCGCGGAATTAATACAGATCGATCGCAGGAACGTCCTGTTTACAGCGCGGAATTAATACAGATCGATCGCAGCCACGTCACCTTTATAACGCGGAATTAATACAGATCGATCGCAGCCACGTCACGTATAGAGCGGGGAATTAATACAGATCGATCGCAGCCACGTCACGTATAGAGCGGGGAATTAATACAGATCGATCGCAGCCACGTCCTGTTTACAGCGCGGAATTAATACCGATCGATCGCAGCCACGTCACATTTAGAGCGGGGAATTAAAACTGAACGAACGCGGCCACGTCACCTTTGAAGCGCGGAAATAATACAGATCGATCGCAGCCACGTCACGTTTAGAGCGCGGAATTAATACAGATCGATCGCAGCCACGTCACGTTTAGAGCGGGGAATTAATACAGATCGATCGCAGCCACGTCACGTTTACAGCGCGGAATTAATACCGAACGATCGCAGCCACGTCACCTTTACAACGCGGAATTAATACAGATCGATCGCAGCCACGTCACGTATAGAGCGGGGAATTAATACAGATCGATCGCAGCCACGTCACGTATAGAGCGGGGAATTAATACAGATCGATCGCAGCCACGTCCTGTTTACAGCGCGGAATTAATACCGAACGATCGCAGCCACGTCACCTTTACAACGCGGAATTAATACAGATCGATCGCAGCCACGTCACGTTTAGAGCGGGGAATTAATACTGAACGAACGCGGCAACGTCACCTTTAAAGCGCGGAATTAATACAGATCGATCGCAGCCACGTCACGTTTAGAGCGGGGAATTAATACAGATCGATCGCAGCAAGGTCCCCTTTGAAGCGCGGATTAAATTCCGATCGATCGCAGCCACGTCACATTTAGAGCGGGGAATTAATACTGAACGAACGCGGCAACGTCACCTTTAAAGCGCGGAATTAATACAGATCGATCGCAGCCACGTCACGTTTAGAGCGGGGAATTAATACAGATCGATCGCAGCAAGGTCCCCTTTGAAGCGCGGAATTAATACAGATCGATCGCAGCCACGTCACGTTTAGAGCGCGGAATTAATACTGATTGATCGCAGCAGGGTCCCCTTTGAAGCGCGGATTTAATACCGAACGATCGCAGCCACGTCACCTTTACAACGCGGAATTAATACAGATCGATCGCAGCCACGTCACGTTTAGAGCGCATAATTAATACAGATCGATCCCAGCCACCTCACCTTTGAAGCGCGGCATTAATACCGATCGATCGCAGCCACGTCACGTTTAGAGCGGGGAATTAATACAGATCGATCGCAGGAACGTCCTGTTTACAGCGCGGAATTAATACAGATCGATCGCAGCCACGTCACGTATAGAGCGGGGAATTAATACAGATCGATCGCAGCCACGTCACGTATAGAGCGGGGAATTAATACAGATCGATCGCAGCCACGTCACGTTTGAAGCGCGGAATTAATACAGATCGATCGCAGCCACGTCACGTTTAGAGCGCCGAATTAATACAGATCGATCGCAGCCACGTCACCTTTACAGCGCGGAATTAATACAGATCGATCGCAGCCACGTCACGTTTTAAGCGCGGAATTAATACAGATCGATCGCAGCCACGTCACGTTTAGAGCGCGGAATTAATACAGATTGATCGCAGCCACGTCACCTTTGAAGCGCGGAATTAATACAGATCGATCGCAGCCACGTCACGTTTAGAGCGCGGAATTAATACAGATCGATCGCAGCCACGTCACGTTTAGAGCGGGGAATTAATACAGATCGATCGCAGCCACGTCACCTTTACAGCGCGGAATTAATACAGATCGATCGCAGCCACGTCACGTTTAGAGCGCGGAATTAATACAGATCGATCGCAGCCACGTCACCTTTACAGCGCGGAATTAATACAGATCGATCGCAGCCACGTCACGTTTTTAGCGGGGAATTAATACAGATCGATCGCAGCCACGTCACGTTTTGAGCGCGGAATTAATACAGATCGATCGCAGCCACGTCACGTTTAGAGAGCGCGGAATTAATACAGATCGATCGCAGCCACGTCACGTTTAGAGCGCGGAATTAATACAGATCGATCGCAGCCACGTCACGTTTAGAGCGCGGAATTAATACAGATCGATCGCAGCCACGTCACGTTTAGAGCGCGGAATTAATACAGATCGATCGCAGCCACGTCCTGTTTACAGCGCGGAATTAATACCGAACGATCGCAGCCACGTCACCTTTACAACGCGGAATTAATACAGATCGATCGCAGCCACGTCACGTTTAGAGCGCGGAATTAATACCGATCGATCGCAGCCACGTCACCTTTGAAGCGCGGAATTAATACAGATCGATCGCAGCCACGTCACGTTTAGAGCGCGGAATTAATACAGATCGATCGCAGCCACGTCACGTTTGAAGCGGGGAATTAATGCAGATCGATCGCAGCCACGTCACGTTTACAGCGCGGAATTAATACAGATCGATCGCAGCCACGTCACCTTTAGAGCGCGGAATTAATACCGAACGATCGCAGCCACGTCACCTTTGAAGCGCGGAATTAATACAGATCGATCGCAGCCACGTCACGTTTAGAGCGCGGAATTAATACAGATTGATCGCAGCCACGTCACGTTTAGACCGCGGAATTAATACCAAACGAACGCGGCCACGTCACCTTTAAAGCGCGGAATTAATACAGATCGATCGCAGCCACGTCACGTTTGAAGCGCGGAATTAATACAGATCGATCGCAGCCACGTCACGTTTAGAGCGCGGAATTAATACAGATCGATCGCAGCCACGTCCCCTTTGAAGCGCGGATTTAATACTGATCGATCGCAGCCACGTCACGTATAGAGCGGGGAATTAATACAGATTGATCGCAGCCACGTCACGTTTAGAG
>JAMWET010007078.1:0-27372 GCA_024036415.1 Prochilodus magdalenae | reverse complement strand
TTGTTTTTTCTTTAAACCTTAACGTACCATTCTAAGGGCTGGAATCATCGTGTGCCGTCGTCAAACACTATTTAATTTCAGGCAGAGTTGAGAAAAAGACTGGAATATGCATAAAAAATGAATTCAAGAAATTAAGTATCAGTTTATTTTAAAGAACATAAGCTCACTGGACCAGAAATGAGTCACTCTGTATGGTTAGGGTGGCAGTCACTTTAGGCTCCTGCAGATGGTGCTGCATGAGGATGATGGGGCTATAAATACCTGTGGGGTGTGAGTGACAGGATCCATAGATTGAGAAGAGGTGCTACAGTGCAGGGAATGTCTCGTTCCATGTGTGGAAAATGACTCCACAGCAGATGTTAATGATTGGCTGAAAGGAGTGACTGCGTGTGGGCGTGTCAAAGACCATAGTGTGAAGGAAGTAGCTGAATCTGCAGGTGTATGGAAGAGTACGGTCATACGGGTCTACCAGCAGTGGCTAAAATCCAAGCGTTGCCAAAGACTTCAATGGTGTCGTGCCAGTCGTCCATGGAATGACTCAGAATGGCAGCGGGTCACCTTCAGTGATGAGGCCCATTTTTGTCTTGGTGAAGATGATCAACGAATCCGTGTGTGGAGGCACCGTGGTCAGCACCAAGATGAACAGTTTGTTGTAACGTCTAGAAGGCCCGGTGTCACTCCACCTTCACCCCTACCGCACAATCTGCAGGAACCGCGCAAGAATATTCAAGCTGCATGGGATGGATTATTAGAGGACACCATTAGGAACCTCTACAACTCCATGCCGAGACGTCTGGCATGTTGGGTTAGCAAACACGGCGGCCCAACGCTATACTAAGAGACACTACTTCTGTATGTGTAGCTCAATAATTATTGACCATATCAGTCTACATGTATCATCATTTATTGTTCCTGGTGTCTTCCTCCCCAATAGCATTGCAGTGCCACAATTCCTTCTGAGGTGCAGCTATTCTTTTGGGTTATAACAATATTATATGTGGGCAATCTAGTTCTTATTTTTAATTTTTATATTGCATTGTGGTTCATGACCATTTTCACCAAACCCTTCAGAGAAATGCTATATGACAACAATGCTCCCTCCCCCTGAAATGCTCAGTGTTCTCATTTCTGATTCTATGATATTTCAGAGAAATAATGGACCTCAATTTAAATCTGCAAGTATTGTTCCGGGACCTCCAAAAAGGACACCAGTCTGCTGTAGCAGCTTTAACAATGTGCACGGTTGTACTCAACTGCAGAGATGATATCCACTGGTTGTTTTCCCAGGAGCGTTGTATAACTATGTACTATTTAAACTTGACCAAGCCTTGTTCACTTGATTTTAGGTATATTCATTAAAACCCTTCCTAACTACACTAGCAACTAGTAGTGACTAACACGGCCTGTTTGTAATTCATGACGAGCTTCTTTATTTGAATTTTGCCAGAGGCTGAATGGTGCGGCCTTTATGGTACGTGTCCACTGCAAGCATCCTTCGGCAGAGCCCCACAGCTGGAGGGTTGTGTCTGTGTTCGACGCAGGACATGAGTGAGTTTGTCAGTTTGTTTGGCTTTTAAATACGTCAAACAGCTTCTCAGTTCAGCTGCTCTCTGTGCAAACTTCAACAGCTCAGTATAGTTTAGTATATGGGGGCTGGCTTCACAGGCTATCAACCCTCAGAGCTGGTCTGTATTAGCTGCTATAGCTGCACTTCCGTTCTGTCTCATGAACACAGATAATACCCGTATAAGACCTTCTGTCATGTGATATACAGCCCTCCACAGGTACAGCTGGTTCTTAGTGAGGAACAGAAGGTTGGGTTCTAGCTTTACTGGCAGATACAGTGAGCGTCTGGTTTATAAGAACAAGGTCAAGCAGCAAACACACAGGACAACACAGCTACAGACTGGCAGAGGGCCAAACCCCCTCTCTACTGACCGTGATGAGCACCACCTCATTCCAATGTCCATTAACCACCGTAAGATGACCTCAAGTGACCTACAGAGAGACTGGCGAGCGGTGGCTGGGGGGAAACGCACAGCGAGCATGGTTCTAAAAACAGGCTTCTGGAGGTCATTAGTGATTTTCTAAATAAACAGATCTAATACAATATCTGATCTGGAGTTTGGGAGACATGGTTCCAGTAGTGTAGAGAATAAAACAGAACTGAGGGATTTCGGTCCAACACAAACCCAGAACCTGTACAGCTAGAGACACTGATCATTTAGAGGTAGTGCAAATACAATGGATAGCTGGTTTGGTCTTTTGGTCAGTGCCGTGTGGCTCGCCCAAATAGTGTGCATGACACCAACTCATCCTTTCTCGCCCAAACGTTGCAGGAACCTCTCCTCAGAATTGTGCCAGAGAAGGCATCCACCACTCCTCCATCCACTCTTTCTTTGATGTAAGAGTGTGTGAACATTGATGTGGCCTACATCCAGAAACTTGTCCCGTTCATGCCAAAGCCAGTCACAGCTGTTGGTGGTGCTTCTGGTGGTGTTACACACTCTTGGTGAGCTTATATTGGGAGTTTATTAAACGGTCATCTTGCACAACCTGTGGTACCCCAGAAGCATGAAGGACGCTAGAGGCAAGACAGACAGTTGCACCAAGATTGAATGATTGATTGATTTTTATTCCCTCACAAACCAAAAGAATCTGCGACGAACTAAACAAGCTAACACTACATGGGGGGTATAACTTCAAATGAGAAATTCATATGCAGTGGACACGTAGTGTTAGGAGGAAGCAGATTCGAATCTCAAAACTAAATGTAGATGCTACACCGTCCTTCGGTGTAGGATAGGGTTCAGACAGCTCACGGTTCTTGAAGTAAGCAGATATCAGATGTATAGAATGTACTCAAGTACATGCATTCTTTATTTATCTTTTAGTTCAGATTCAAAATAGAGCTGGGTATAGAGCTGAATAGAATTTTTAAAATATTTTCACAGTACATAATACCTTACAGTGTTTTGTTTTCTCATATCTTATCAGGTGGAAAGTGCTAAGAATATAATGCGTCTATTTATTATCTTGTAAACTGCGTTGCAATAAATCCAGTTAAATTGGACCTGACTGTAAGTGTTACACGGCAGCATTCCGGTCAGGGGCTCCTGCTAGCGTGTTTTTCCAGCTGTTAGATTTTGACATGAATGTTTTTACTGCAGCTTATAATCCCACATTGCTGACGTGTTCTGTCTACTGGTATATACACGTCAGCACACTTGCATGTCAGACATTGCTGCGTGCTGTTAGTCATAAGTATTGGTATCCCCAATTCCCCAATAAATTACTTAGGCTAAATCCTACATAACATGCGCATGTGTCCCACATCTGGCAAAGATGTGGCACTGCTGGCTCACTGTGAGCATTGGCAATCTGCTGTGAGTCATCACATATCTACAACATGCATTTGGCCCACCTGTCCCAAAACATATCTGGTCGACTTCTGGCACAGACACAGCAGAGCTGCCTACTTCTGGGTGAGACGTGGCCCTAATGTGGGGCGTAATTGTCCCACATCTTGCTACCGGGAGCGGTAATGGGAAATAAAGGCCAGATTTGGGCCAGAACACTTTTGCTGTCTGGGATATAACACACATACTGAACACCGAACATCTTAACATCCCAGCAGACTTAACACCAAAGCACAATGTGACCTGAGCACAAGAAATCCCAGCCGACATATTTCCTGCCTTCACAGAGAGAGCCTCACTCGGCGCTGGCTCTGATTTCATCGCGTTGTTGTGAAACTGAGGTGTGTGTTTCTTTAAGGAGGATGTGTGCACGTGCACCGAGTGAATGAGCGAGAGAGAGAAAAGTCGTGTGAGCATGAGAGAGATAGAAAGAGTCTGTGTGTGTGTGTATGTGTGTGCACACGGGCTGAGAAGCTGTTGTCTGTCTGTCTGATGCTTGTTAAAGCTAACAGCTCTGTTCTGTTCTTTACTCTGTCTGGAGCTCTGTTTGGCTCGAATGCTTGAAACTGAATTACAGTCTGGTTTCTGGTTCCCGTCTACAAACAGCTTCATTAAAACCTAACTGTTCAGCATAAATTGTTCTGTCTTTTTTTTTTTAACATTTTTTGCCAAATAATAATAGTTGCCGAACATTCGGTGCATCTCTACTCCTTAGTCTATATAAATAACCACCTGAATACTGAGAATAAGAATATTTCAGATTAGAGTTTTAATAATGCCCTGCGCAACACTACATCCTGGCAAATACAGTGGAGTCGGAAAGCACCTCAGCACATGTCTAGAACGCCACATGTCTAGAAGACCTGCGCAGCACTACATCCTGGTCCTTTTTGTGTGCAGGGATCGAGATGTTCGACTCCTCCAGTTGTACAGTCTCGTTTACATGCACGTTTCGTCTGTTGCTGGCTTCATGTCTCGTCTTTTTGTGTACCTGATTCTTATTCTGTGGATGCGTGTGTTTTGTCCATAGGGCTATGAGGTGCGAAAGATCAGAGCGATCGATCAAGACCTGGGCCGACCTCGAGGAATCGGATACACCATCGTATCAGGTCAGTGAGATCACAGAGTCTCCTCTCTTTTCTGCAGGACGCAGAGGCTCTCCTTGCATCGATCACTCGGGTCTCCTCCCCTAACCTTCTCACACCAGCCCTGCTACTGATATTTGCCAGTTGTTTCCTGAAATGGTTTATTCATTCAGTTCCTCGGGTAAGGAAGTGGAGGTTCACCGCAGCAAGTTCTGATCCACCTGAATTCACCCTGCTAAGCTTGAACGATAATCCTCCGATTTTCAGAGAGTGCAGCAGATATGGTTAAAGGGACAGTAGAGCTCTCCATGCTCCATCTACAAATGTATTCTGTTGGAGTAGCTGTTGTGAGGAAACTGAGGCAGGCTGACAAAACTCCATGATCAAGTTTAGTTGCTGGAAGCTTAAATTCAAGTGAAGCTTCTGAAAGTCAACCGTCACATCTAGGGGTGGTACCGCCATACCTGCGGTTGGTATAGCGTAGGGGCTAACACCTTTGCCTTTCATTCTGTAGACTAGGGTTTGAGTCATTACCTGGGCTAGCACCCTACACTATACCAATAAGGGGTCTTGGCCTAGACTCCTAAAATGATCCAGCTGTAGGTCACTCTGGATAAGAGCATCTGCCAAATACTGTATATTATAGCTAAAAATAGAAATACAGCTATATGCTAGCTCCCATTAGCATTCTTTTCCTACAAAATACTGCTGTTACAGATCCTGACATAGACATTTTGCAGCATGTGATTACACATGGCTGATACCCTCCCACGCTGTAGGCTGGGGTTTGTTCCCTTACTGGACAAGCTCCCTACACTACACCCAGTAAGGGTCCTTGGGCAAGACTCCTAAAGCTACCTTATTTAGCCTATCTATGTAAGAAATGTGTAAGAAAGGATCAAATTGTTGAGGGCATCGGCCAAATACCGTAAATGTAAATATGTCATGGTGATATGTAAACTTTATGATAAGTAAAATAGAAACTAAACTGAAATACTAAATCCAATAAAAAAAATAAGTCACTCCCAGGACATTGCAGAATCCAGGCTCAACAACTCAACAACCATTTTAGTTTTGAGAGCTGTGCAGTGGAGCTTTTGATTCTAACTATATACTGTCCTGTAATATGGAAATTTCATGATAACTGAAACTAGAAATAAAATCTAAATATTAACTAAAACATGTGAACCTTTAGATCTAACTTAAACTGAACTGGAATAGAAACAAACAGTGATCAGTGAAAATGAAGAAACTGTACTATTCTTGGTATGAGACTCAGTCACTTCTAGGACAGTACAGAATCCAGGGCTCAACAGCCAGCAGAGATGGGCGAGAGCGGCACAGTTGAGTTCGTAAACAAGTTTCATGAAGCACCCAATCACAACACCAGTACAACATCATGTGATCACAACCAACCACATACTTTCAACTGATTGGTTTTAGTCTACACCATTCGCATGGACAAATTAATTTTGAAGATAATTGAATGGTTGAGAGACAACAAACTAAATGTCAGCATGCTGATGTTCCTGTAGCCAGTTGGTTTAACTAGCCAGCCGACTGTAGCATCTGGTAAAACATCTGCTTCAGTCTGCGCTTATTCCTCTTTGTTAGCCGGCTGTTATCATCCAAGTTAATGAATTATTTTTCTCTCCTAATTTGCAGCCGGTGCTATTTGAATGCATTGTGAAGTGATCTGCTTTCTCTCTTTTCTTCAGCCAGTCTTTTCCCCACATTGTTTTAGCATGGTTTTAGCAGGTGCTAGTGGAGTGCCAGCGTTCCTTCTAATGCGGTAATGTTAAACAGCCATAATCACAGCTGGAATAAAATATACAGTGGTACAATGGTGATAAACATACTAGAAATATGCAAATGCAACTTCACAGATTTATTTAATGGTGATAACAGTACAGTGGAGTCGCAAAAAGGCCATGCTACCATGCAAGCATGTTCATAACTGAGCTGTACAGTATAAAAATACATCCTATTCTAACAGTGTGGTCTTTCACACATGACCTGAAACATAAAGCATCCATGCATACAAGATAAATATCATTGGTATGTCATGATTTACACTGGCTTAATGTTTCTATTTGGAAAAAAAATATTTCCCATTACACGCTCACCGCCAAAGTAATAGTTGCTCAAATAGCTGCACCCAGAAGTAACAAACTGACGAGAATGAAACGTGGTATGTAGGTTTGACCATCATAAGCCAATGATTTAAGTTTCACGCATGTGACGTAAGCAAGGTCGTGTCTTATTGCTCTACCTGACTGACCCAACAGCCACAATGGCAGACATTCAGTGAGCAGTGATGTCCTCCATGAGTCATCCTGTTAGCATGATGCAGTACTACATGGACATAGACCGTTACAATGGCTGACCTTAACACCACGTCAACGTCACCAAACACTGCAATGGTGTCATGGAGTGACTCAGAATGGCAGCGAGTCATCTTCAGTGACAAGCCCCATTTTTGCCCTGGTGGAGACGACCAGCATATCTGTATGTGGAGACTCCGTGGTCAGCACCACAGCACATGTCTAGAACGCCACAGGCCTGGAGTCGCTCCACCTCCACCCCTACCACACAATCTGCAGGAACTGTGTGAGACTATTCAAGCTGTATTGAATGGATTATCAAAGGACTCCATGCTAAGACGTTTGGCATGTTGCGTTAGCAAACATGGCTGCCCCATGCTATGGTGAGAGACAGACTTCTGTATGTGTAGCTCAATAAATATTACCCATATCAGTCTTTATGTATCCTCATTTATTGTCCCTGGTGACCTTTATCTTCCTTCCCAACAGCACTGCAACCCCACACTTCCTTCTGGGTGCAGCTATTCTTTTGATGATGGTGGTGTAAAAACTTTTAGACTCTGATTTCAGGACTAAACCACAGCAGTGTATGGGAGTGACGTAAACATAACGCTAATTCTTAGGCATTTCTGATCCTCATCTCTCTCTCTGTCACATGAACAGCAAGTTTGTCAGCTTGTACAATAGGAGAATTTGAAGCCAGCAGGCGTTTTGGTTCTTTTCTAAGCAGAGGGAAATGCATTGAAATAGCTGTCTGTAATAACTGATCATATGCTGCAGATGTGGCAGATATAGAGAATGGACAGAAACTGTTTCCTTTAAGATGGTTCGGCCCAGACAAATGTTGAATTACGCTATAGAAATGTTCTGATGCGATCTGTAAAAGTCTGTCGGAATGATTAATCTTTGACCCTGTGGAGAAATGAAGGCTGCATTAATAGGAATTAAGGCTTCGGGATATCATTTTCCTTTTCCCATCTAAATCAGACCTGCCTAACTCTGCTCCTGGAGGCGTACCTCTCTGCAAAGTTCAGTTCTAAGTGTAACGTAACACCAGCTTTATTGATTAGGTGGATCTGGTGTGTTAGGTGTGTTAACCATGCAGGATGAAATGTGGGTGAAGCATAGCCGGGGCAGGATGAATCCAGACCACTGTTGGTGTTCGCTCTCTGGTAATGCATACTGGTCCCTATTTAACATTATACACCAGTTATGCTACTGTCCCATCCTAAATTGCCGTAAGCAGCAGTATTCCGCAGAAGTTCTGTAGCAGTGAGCGGAATGCTCCATCAAGAGTTCCCTCAATTTCCAACCCAATATTACACAACAGAAAGGATACAAAGCATTCTCCTGCCTTTCTCCACCTTAAACAACCTACACGGATAAGGCTGTCCTCTGGTAATCATTCCGTTTCACTAGTAACGCTAGCATCACCATGCCAACATTTGTGTGGCTTCATGCAGCTTAAGGACACATAACCGCTATGATGTGCAGAATGACACATGTAATGCAAGCGTGTGGTCACAGCTTTAGCTCCAGTGGATCTGATTGGTTGAGAAGTGTCTGTTGTCCACCTTAAATAAGAACTGCTGTAAAGTTTACCGTAACGCTGTATTGGTATTAGAAAATTCCAGTATCATGGTGCGTGACTGACAGCACTGGTAACAGCATTGCCAGGGCACATGGATGACTATGTGCGGAGAGGTTTACCGTAGTTGACTGTTAATTTAAGGTGGAAAGAGGCCTGGAATACCACTGGATTCATCAGGAATTCAACAACGAGAGGTTTGGCAGCCATAGCTACCTGCGCAGTCAGTGGCAAAAGTTGGGAAAGTTAAATTCTACATGGAGCATTCCACTTACTGCTGTGGTCATTGCAGTGTTGCCACTGGTGGTGGCATACTGCACTACAAACAATGAAATACTCGGTTTTGCATCATCCGTCTATTTTCAGCTTCAAATTCAGCTTTATTATGATTAAGGTTCGATCACAAGTCGTACAGTAGGGAAAGCTGAATATCCAGCAAACGTTCAATTTAAATCTACTTTCCTGAGCTATTCGTAATGTAAGTTGATGCAACGGTTTTGGCTAAATCAGTCGTCAATTTTAAAGCACAATGGTGTCCAGTTTAGGACTTTTTACTTATCAGCTTTAACTACTACATCAGTGGCCTTTGACCGAATCACAGCTTATTTAATTTGTTACTACCTCGTAGGTTCTAGTGTTTGAAAGTTGCATCTAAACGAGTGCAGATTTAGAAAACAACATATAATCAACATCCAAATCTCAAAATCGACCTAGATATGCTTTGGAGAATGTCGACATCCCTTTCAACCTAATCAGTTAAAGTTGGAGTTAAGTGTCGCTTTAAGTTCAAGGTTTATTTGTCATATGCACAACATGTCAGGACGTTTATGCATTGAAGTGCTTGTGGTGAGACATTTATGGCATTTAGCTGACGCTCTTATCCAGACCGACTAACAAGGTCCATCATATTACAGGTTGGCCAATGTAGTGTTAGGAGTCTTGCCCAAGGACTCTTATTGGTGTAGCACAGCATAGCCAACCAGACTGGGATTCGAACCCCAGTCTCTTACATGTGGTGGTGGGTCTCTAGCAGGTAATGTTGTTATCCACTGAGCAAGCTAGCTAGATAGATAGATAGATAGACAGACAGACAGACAGACAGACAGACAGACAGACAGATAGATAGATAGATAGATATTTGCCTATTGTTTAAAGAAACTCTGTGATGTCCATAGCAATAATCAAAGCTAGGGAGGTTGGGCATGCCACCCCATGCTAATGCTATCTTGAGAAGACTATACTCAACCTGTACCAATCAACTTGCCAACAAGTTTTAGCAACACAATATGATGTTTTGAGAAAAAGCTGTTTCTAGTAAGATTCCGTAAACCTGGTCCAACCTATCAACCAAAATCATAAAGGCTAAATCATAAATACTTCATTACCATTATATCTAATAAGGAACATGATTCCTAAATCTACCTTTTAAAGCTGATCTGCTTTACCATGACCGATATGAACATGCATACAGCCCAGCTACTCTTACGATGCAGATTACGATGAGTTAAAGGGACAAGCAGATGTACTCTGGATGGCAGTATGTTAACGAAGATGCTGTTAATTACTACAGTGATGGATCATTAATAATATCAGCCCAACACACGTAGATATCGTGATTTTAACCGCACTGTGTCCATCACCTCCGTCATCTAGTGCATAGCTCAGCTGTGCTCACGATCCCTCACTGTGCCCATCGTGTTATTTTTCAGCCTGACTGCTAGTCAGAATGAGGAATTTGCAATGTGCAGTCTGTCCACAAACGTCCACCGTCAAGGACAACGGTGGCCACGCATCATTGCATTTCCAAACATGCGCACACACAGTTGGCTAGATGCCATTTGCTGGAGGTTTCAGGCCCAGATATACCCAAGACAGTCTTCTTAAAGCATTGCGGGTTTCATCACAGGTATAAAACCGCCATATAAGCATGAACACCATTCCAAGTCGAATGTTTTGAAGTCTGTTGCGTATTAAAATATGGTTTATGGGGGATCCATGCTTTCATTCGATTTACTGGTGGGCGTGGTAATCATCTGATTGGCTACACATAAATTAAATAAACAAATAAACAAACAAGCAGACAGAAATGGCCTCCGAGGTGGTCTCTGACTATTGCACAGTATTGCATTCTTGAGTAGAACTGACAGTGACATCGTTGCCAAATGGTGGACGGACACATGGTGGAACTGGCCATAGAGGGAGTGGGCCCTGTGTGGAGTGGGCACCAGAATGAAAAGCCCAGAGTATCCGAATGCCCACACATGTCTCGTACAGGACCCACCTATGCTGGTTTGCATGATTGGCTGCAGCCTTTGTGCTGCGAGCGTTAATTTTAGGCACATGGCTCATGCTGCGCCCTCATCAAGTCACATTTTGTGCTGCGCCTTCCCGCGTACGTGTATCTGGCCCCGAGTCGGGTCTGTGCTGTTTTTTATGTGAGGGTGTAATATATAGTCAGGATTTGGAACTGTTTGCTTGTTAAGTCTGTATATGAGCATGAGACAGTAGCAAAAACTCTAAACACCCACAGCACGTCTGCGTCCATATGCATCCTCCACAGATCACTTTCATTGCTATCAGCATGAGGCAGATTTAGAGAGGAGAGGGAGAGGCAGAGGAAGAAGTGCAAGAGGAAGGAGTGAGGGAGGACAGAAAGAGAGAAGGAGATTTGACCATGTGCTGTGTGTGATATGTTTGAGTCATAAGTTGGGCCTGTGAGACCTCTGTTCTGAATGACTGTAAATATCTGAGAGAGAGAGAGAGAGAGAGAGAGAGAGAGAGAGAGAGAGAGAGAGAGAAAGAGAGAAAGAGAGACAGACAGTCCATTTCTTTCTCCAGGTTTCTTTCTGGCCGTGGGTGGGAACATGTCAAAGGAGCTTTCCCACTACTACACTCACGCTGCTATAGAAAGGAACAGAGAGAAAAGAGTATAAAGGGATAGAACAGAGGAGGGGTGGGGGTTGAGAGGACAGTGCTAGGTAACTGCGAGAGAGTGACAGAGAGAGAGAGAGGGGGGAAGAAAATGACAGACCATTAGGACTGCTGTTTCTTACTGAAAGCGAAGCATCTCAATTTCCACAAACACGATCGAGTCTAATGGCAAAATCAATTGCATTAGTATCACTGATGTAACCTTTCAAAGGCCCTGTAGTGATTTGCTCCGTCCTGGGATGTGCCATCACCCAGCCGCTGATTCCAGGTTTTCAGAAATCACAGCAGCTCGACACAAGCTCTAACATCCTCAATGCTCAGGATTCACACCGGAGTGCTCAGGATTCAGACTGACAGATTTAAATAGGTGCATGCTGAAGAGGGTTTGATTGCATACTTACGGCAGTCATTCATAGGTTTTAGCTGGTCACAGTTCTTTTAAGCCTAACTGACAGAGGGAGGAGCTTAAATGGTTGTGTGGTCATGGAAACATGGTACTGTGTTTCAGAAGGGTCAGAGTTTTCAGCCTCCATCAAGCAAAGAAAGCACCTATGGAGACTGAGCTGAAATTTCTGGAACTGGGTTAAGAACACATCCGGTGCATTGTTAACCCTGGAAGTGAGCCCTGCTAGCGGGATCTTGAAGATGTGGGTCGGGTTGACTTTGAGTAGAATGTTGACAACCTAGAGGCGGGTTTGGAGTCATACCTTGATGTGGGTCAGGTTGGGTTCAGGCGGAACTTTGGTAAGGTCGAGTTCTGGATTAAAACTTGATGGAGGTCGGGTGGACTTTGAGCAAAATGTTGACCAGCTAGAGGTGAGTTTGGACTCCAAGCTTGGGTTGGGTTTATGTTGAATTTTGTTGATGTCAGGTTCTGACTTGGATTGGGGCAGAATTTTATTGAGATCATGTTTGGTTTTCAAACTTGATGGGGGTCGAGTTGACTTTGATCAGAATTCATATAAGTTTGGCTCAGGTTCGGACTGAAACCCTAGAGATGTGGGTTGGGTTGACTTGACAAGCTAGAGGCTGCTGTTTACTTGAGCCTTTATGTGGGTCAGGTTGGCTATCGATTTTTGTTCAAGGTGGGCTCAGACTCAAAACCTGATGATATGGGTGGAGTTGGGCCAGAAGAAATTTTGTTGAGCACAGGTCAAGTTTGGACTTCAAACTTTGATGATGTTGGTCGGGTTGGGTTTGAGCAGAATTTTGACACGCTAGAGGTGAGTTTGGACTCCAAGCTTGGGTTGGGTTCATGTTGAATTTTGTTGATGTCAGGTTCTGACTTAAAAATTTCAGGTTGGGTTGGGGCAGAATTTCATTGAGGTCGGGCTCAAACTTGATGGGGGTCGGGTTGACTTTGATCAGAATTCATATAAGTTTGGCTCAGGTTCGGACTGAAACCCTAGAGATGTGGGTTGGGTTGACTTGACAAGCTAGAGGCTGGTGTGTACTTAAACCTTTATGTGGGTCAGGTTGGCTATCGATTTGGGTGGGCTCAGACTCAAAACCTGATGATATGGGTGGAGTTGGGCCAGACGAAATTTTGTTGAGCGTAGGTCAAGTTTGGACGTCAAACTTTGATGATGTTGGTCGGGTTGGGTTTAAGCAGAATTTTGACAAGCTCAGACTGGGTTTGGGTTCAGACCTTGATGTGGGTTAGGTTGACTTCAAACAGAAATATGACAAGCTCAGTTCAGATTCACATGCGAACCTAGATGTGGGTCGGTTTGAAACTCCAACCTTGATAATGTGGGTCGGGTTGAGTTTGGAGCAATTTTTTTTCAAGCTTGTGTTGGGTTCCTACTCAGACTTTTAGTGTTGTGGGTCAAGTTGAGTAGTGATGGAATTCTGTTAGACTCTGGTCAGGTTCAGACTCAAACTTCGATGATGTGAGTTGGGTTGGGTTTGGATAGAATCTCTCCTGGGCTTGGGTCTGGGTTGGTGTGATAACTAAGCAGGAAGAGACGATGGACACAAACTCAGAGTTTGTTGAGTCCTCTTTCTACTAAGACATTACCAGGGGAAAGAGTGCAGGCTGAGACGATGAGAGCTGGAATGTCCATAATAAACAAGAATACAAAAAAACAAAACCTGGGAAACACAGAGGATACCAAACAGGAAACACTTACGAAGCAAGAATCACATTAACACTTACAGAACCACGTGTTAATCAAAAGATTTAAATCCCTTGTTGATCCCACAGTGGGGAAATTTAGTCTCCGTATTTAACCCATCCGCAAAGTGAAACACCACAAACACACTCACTAGTGAACACACTAGGGGGCAGTGAGCGCACTTACCTGGAGCATTGGGCAGCCACGGCGCCCGGGGAGCAGTTAGGGGTTAGGTGCCTTGCTCAAGGGCACCTCAGTCGTTACTGTAGGCTCAGGGAATCGAACCGGCGACCCTCCGGTCACAAGGCTGGTTCCCTAACCTCCAGCCCACGACTGCCCCCACATCACATCACATCGCCAGACAAGGACTGGGAGCAAACAGAGGGGTATATATACAACATGGCAGATGCAGGAGCACCTGTGAGCCAAAAACTGGGTACAGATAAGGGGTGTAACAAGAGGGCGGAGACAAGGAGGAGCTAGAAACCAAAATAAACAAAAGCACATGGAAGAGGACGGGAACATAGGGCAAGGTAAACAAAGACAGAAACAGGCAGGGAGGGAAATGGGAAAGGCGTTTGGACTCGAAACATGTTGTATGGTTGACTGAAACTTGGTTTAACACACACACACATACGCAGAGATGAACTGGCTGTGGTATAATAAAACAGTTATATGTATGTATGTATGCTGTATGTATGTATAACTATCTACACAACCTGAGCACATCTTCACCCCTGCAGAGGTAACAGATGAGCAGTCCTCATACGTGTGCACGTGTGTACATGTGTTATTTCAGTGCTTCTTCTAAGATGATACATATGTGTATAAATGTGTGTGTGTGTGTGTGTGTCTGTTCCTGGGTGTCCTCTGTGGGAGTCTGTGTCCTCAGGGACTCGTATCATTAGTTGAGTAATTAAGATAAACGGGTTTTTAATTGCCAGGGTGATATGTGTTAATGATCTAGAGAGTAGAGATTAGCATATCCAACACCCTCTCTCTCTCGCTCTCTCTCTCTCCCTCGCATGCACACTCGGAAACTGAGTGCCGCTAAGAGGTTGTTGTTATTGTTGTTGTTGTTGATGTGCTGTTTACTGTTTAATCACCTCTGTAATCACCTCCTCCCAGCTGCAGGCTGCAGGGCCCTATCTAGAACAGCAGCCTGCTGAAATCTGCACACTGACATATTTCATAGTAGATCCGTTTTGGCTCTGTTTAACCCCTAAAGCCTAAGGGAACCTGTATATGGGCCTACAGTTCAATTCAGTACTCTCATAACGTACGGATGAGCATTAGATTAGATTAGTTATAGCGTAATTTAGTTGCCATGGTTACCTAATAAGTTAGAAATTAACAATAAAATTGCATTTTCATTATTTCATTCCCTCAGTGTAGTAGAATCCAAATCCTGCATTGACTGTATACGTTTTGTTTGTTTGTTTACATGTCCATGTATCCTTGCTGATGCTACATTGGTGTCAGAAGTGAGATAGCTAAAGCCTCATAGAGTAGTTGGACCAGCTCTGTCTCTAATGTTTGGCAGACAAACCTCGATTCAAGGGGAGACAAAAGATTTTATTAGGCAAACAGGAAGTCAAACTCAACAACCAAATCAGAGCATGCATACCAGAAGGGGAGGAAGCAGAGCCAGAGACCATGAGACAAGCAAGGGTCGAAACCAATCAGTCTAACAGAGCCAGGAAACAGGCTAAAGGGATATTCAAAAGACAAAAGCCAATAAACAATGAAAAGACAAAGAAAGACAAAATATCCTGGTATGCCTGGTATGCAGGAGAAATGCTCAGTAAGCAATACCTCGCAAACAGTGAGTGCCTACAGACTGGTATATAACCAGGGGAAGTTAACAAGGGACTGGTGAGACTCAGGTGAGACTAAATGGGAAGGTGTGTCATGATTGGTGGGCTGGGGTCACATGGGTGTGGAGTCATTCGAAGATGACTGACGGGAGATGTAGTTCAGAGCGTCAGAGCTAGGGGGAGAACAAGGAAGTGTAACACTGTCTGCACGCTTAGCATCTTCGCATTACTCTCCTGCATTCAGCAAGTCCCGCCTTCTGATCGCACACAGAGGAGCATGTGGAGCACTTGCCCACTTCCAGCGAGAACGGCGGCGACTCCACCTCACCCCGCCACAACTCTTAGACTAGTTGGACCAGCTGTTGCTACATTGGTGTCAGAGGTGAGCTCAAGCCTGTCAGAGCAGGTGGACCAGCTCTCTCTGCATGCTCTCCTGCATCCAGGGTCACAGGAAGTATGATATGGTCAGAATATCTTCCATTGCAAAGTTTGCTTAGTTAGGTAATAAGCTTGTGGAGGCTACCCTTGCTGAAGTTACATTCCTTCTGCATGCGCACTTTATGTTTGTAAGAGCGTTTAACTGAATGAGTGTGTGTCTGGGTTAAGAGCTGTTGGCACGGTGTTATAGCCTGGACCCTCTGAGCTCCATAAAGCCATCCTGCTGCAAGAGAAAGTGTATGTGTGCAGCTGAGAGAGAGAGAGAGACATGAAACATGTCTGACTTGTGTGTCACCCCTCTTCTACTGAAGGCCTTCAGAGTGCACTCATGTCTGCAGAATACATTTTTTAATCGCCACAGGAGAGGGACGTTCCGAGGCCAGTCTTTAAACGTCTTTGGCTCTGAGGGAAATGGACACTGTGACCGCCACATCTACAGATAGAACCTTCTCCCCGCCTACAGCTACAGTGCCCCGTATGGGCCAGGCTTAAAGCCCTACAGAGTCTCCACAGACATCCTGAAAGAGATAGCAGTAGGATGTCGGCTATCAAGCACCCACTGAGAGCACATTTACATTTAGTCCCTCTGTGTTCTTAGGTCTCTGGTCTACAGTTAAAATGATGCCACCAATTTTCCTTTTTAAAGACTTGGAAAACCCTATTCCTAATGCATTATATAAATGACAGGAGGATGTTTTAAAACAATCTACAAGTTTGTTAGCCGTTTTCTATTAGCTTTCTGGCTAATCCAGAAGTTAATGTTACTGCTAGTTGTTGCTGGAGGGATGTACCTCGTCCAAAGCTCTTTTAGTGAATGGCACATGTCAAACAGATGTCCACACGAATGCCCACGGGAGATCAAGGACTTACCTAGCAGATCATAGCCCAAAGCATCAGGCCCTCTCTCCAGCACATCTTCTTTCCACAGTGCAGTCGTGAGCTATAGGTTAGGGAGCCAGCCTTGTGACCAATCAGATGCTGATGATATTCCCTGATACGACAGGGCACAACCAAAGTGTCCATGAACAAAGCACCCAACCCCCAGCTGGTCCCTAGGTGCCTTGGATAAGGCTGCCCACCCAAGTGTGCTCACTACTTGCTTGTTTCGCTTTACAGATGGGTTAAATGCTGTAGACAAGTTCCTTTTCGTGAGAAACATAAATTGTTCTATATATTCTATGTGTGAATCCTCCCACATGTGGTGGTGGACTCTAGTTCTCTCTTCGTGGGTAGTGGTGTGGACATCCGGTGAGAACACATTCCTTCCATAACCATCATTAAACTTTTCTATGACACATATTTACGGCATTAAAAGAGCGACTTACAAGCTTAAATCCACTGAGTGTTAGTCCCCAAGGACTCGGTCAGCACCAGTCACCCAGACAGGGATAGCTCCAGTTAGCTGCCTCTCTCATACATCCATGAGCTATACCAACACTTGACTAGTGCTCCTGAGAGATCCCTCGGTCAGTCCAGACCAGACAGGATAGCCTTAGCTGCCCTCATACATCCATGAACAGTTGTGCTCCCTCCTCGGACCACTGCTGTTAGGTAGGTACTCCCCACTGCTAACCAGGAGCACTTCACAAGTCTTGCTGTCCAGTCGACATGGCCGTTGTTGCCGAGATATGCCTTTTTGTCCCGCATCAAACTCATTAGCTAAGAGAACCAGCTGTCTGCCTCCATCTCCATTCCAGACGTCGACATGCTCCCTTCATTTGTGAGTGGTCATGATGTTTCAGCTTATCCATGTGAGCTTCCTGCTTCTCTCCTGACACTGAAAAGGCCAATACCGTGTTCCTAATGGCCTGGTTTGACTGGAAATCCTGGCTGGAATAAATGAGAAGGAAGTCTCGGCAGCTAGCGCTAACAGAAGTGATCATGCATTCATTAAACACATTCAGGAAATGCATCCCGCCCTGACGCATGCTTGCCAATCCCGGCCCCACTGTTCATCTTTCCCAATTTTTTGAGCCTGTACAGTGAGCTACAAATGCCACAACCTACAGACATCTTGCAGGTCAGCCAAGCTGTTTCCCGGCTGGACGGCTAGATAAGCAGAAAAGGCGATTATTCTCCCTTTCACACATACACGCTTCTCTTTCTGCAGTGTCGCTACACTCTCCTGCCCAGATGGCAGCCTAGAAAGGTGTATTACAGCTTTAGCTTAGTCATGTTCTCCTATAGGATCTTTATCTAGCCTCTTAGCGCTCCCTTCCACTCTCTCTCTCTCTCCACAGCTTTTCAATTAGCTACGGCAGGGCTTGACCTTGTCCTGCTAGCTTCGCTAATCTTACAGAGGGGAGCACACACTCTCTCTTACACATGCGCACACACTTGCGGAGCCTCATTTGGCACACGGTTCGCTCATGCTTTGTGTAGCCTATTTAAACGCACTAACCTGTGACTGTTGCCCACAACAGCAGCGGGGCGCGCGACCTGGAAAATCCGCTTTCTCAGACACTCTCACAAAGCGTTGGCGCGTGATGAAAGAACAACACGATTGCCTTTTTTTCCCCCTCTTTCTTTTCCTCCTATCTTTAATGGAATCTCACTACTTTGTCTGGGCTAACTCGCAAAGCAAAGACCACCTCTTGCTTTTCTACGATACGGAGAGTAGTGGACATGCTATTTATAAATGCCGTGTTGTCGGCTTTTGACAAAGTTTTATAGATGGTGATTATTTCAGAAAGTAGAGAAGCGCAGCTTCAGATATCCTCACTCATCCTCAAAAGGATAGCGGCACAAGTAGCTGCACCCAGTAGGAATCAATCAACATGAACAGGACTTGGTGGGTAGGTTTGACATTGTCAGACATGCAAATGATTCAAGTCTCACGCTCGGCCGTGCATGTGACATAAGCGAGGACCGGCCTTATCATTGTAGCTGACTGACCCAACAGACCCGCTTGTGAACATTCAGCGATCAGTGATGTGAGTTATCCTGTTAGTGCCGGCACCATTGGCAGACGGCTGCATGATGCAAGACTACATGCCGCTACGTCAACAAAGACTGCAGTGGTGTCATGGAGTGACTCAGACTGGCAGCGTGCCATCCTCAGTCACGAGCCCCGCTTATGTCTTGGTGGAGATGAGCAACGCTGTGTGTGGAGATCCCTTGGGCAGTGCCGGGTGAACGATTTGTTGTCATGCATCACATGTCCAGAAGGCCTGGTGTCACTCCACCTCAACCCCTACCGCACCATCTGCAGGAACTGTGTGAGAATGGTCAAGCTGCATGGGATGGATTATCACAGGACTTCATTAGGAACCTCTACAGCTCCATGCCAAGATGTCTGGCATGTTGGGTTAGCAAACACGGTGGCCCAATGCCATACTGAGAGACAGACTTCTGTATGTGTAGCTCGATAAATATTGCCCATATCAGTCTACATGTATCATCATTTGTTGTTCCTGGTGACCTTTATCTTCCCTCCCAACAGCACTGCAACCCCACGCTTCCTTCTGAGTGCAGCTATTCTTTTGATGATGAGTGTATTTGTCCATACACACCTGCAGACCTGGCTGAGTTCAGTCATCTGTAGATGTGCCATAAAGAAAGTAGCTGACAGCAGTTGTGATCTATTTCTCCGATTGTGATTATTCCTCCTGGGAGCTGAAGACTGTGGATCGATAGATGGCCTTATGGTCTGCTTTGGAATAGGCTTTAGCCATTAATAACGTGTGTGCGTGGTTGTGTGTGTGTGTGGTTGTGTGTGTGGTTGTGTGTGTCTGTGTGTGTGTGTGTGTGTGTGTGTGTAAATAAAAATTATGTATTTTTTAAATTTTGAGTTTAAAAGGGATAGTAGCAGAATGTACGTACACTATGCAATATTAGTCCAACTGACAGAGCTGTGCTATAACAGCCAAACATAGTCTTAATTAGCTTATTAAGCATACATGTATCATGTACACATAATCTACATACTGAACTACAACAATAATAATACTGAGCCTTATAGAACAGTGAATCACCGGTGTATTGGGCAAAATGTGATATACTAGAGGAGGAAGGAAAAGGGTAACTGAGTAAAACAGCAGTTTCCAAAAGTGGAACCACAAAATAATACACATATAAAAGATGTAAAGGGAATTTAACCAGATTCTAAGACCTGAAGCTGTCTTTAAAGATATGAAAGGTAATCTCCTGAAACGAGCAAAAGCTCTTCTAGTGGACACAGTGCACTTACAACCTGTTATTACTCGTCTCCTTCTTTTTCTTCTTCTTGTTTATAATAATAATAATAATAATAATAATAATAATAATAGACTCTATAATAATAAACTCTGTGTGTCTGTGTGTCTACATGTAGGTGATGTGTTTAAGATGAGGGCAGAACTGTGTATAGCCTCAGCCCTGCCTTGTTAGAAGGTTGTGTTTTTGAAGTGTGTGTGTGTGTGTGTGTGTGTGTGTGTGTCTGTCTGTGTGTGTCTGTGTGTGAGTGTGTGTGTGTGAGTGTGTGTGTGTGTGTGAGAGAGGGAGAGTTGGAGGGGAGGTCACAGACTGTCTCTAGTCCTGACGCACAGAACAGTCCTACATTTTTAATCTACTTCATGACACACACACACACACACACTCCCACACACACCCCCACCCACCCACACACACACACACACTTACACACATACACACACACACACACACTTACTCACACACACTCACACACACACACACACACACACACTTACAGACGTACACACACACACACTCACACACACAAACACTCTCACACTCACACCCACACACACACACACACTTACACATACACACACACACACTCTCTCTCACACACACACACTCACACACACACACACACACACACACACACACTTACACACATACACCCACACTCACACACACACACACTCACACTCACACCCACACTCACACTTACACACATACACTATATATATATATATATATATATCTTCTTTTCCTTCTTCTCTCCCTCTATCCTGTCTTTGCTCTTCATTAGCTCGTCATCAGGTCACCGCTTCCTGCTTTTCCTGAGCCAGCGAGGCTTAGATAAAACACACCAATTGACATTCATGAGAGGCTGATAGTGGGAGACTCAGGGGGCCGGTAGGAGCCAGAAAAGCACCCTCAGACACAGTCACGGGATTTTCAGTGGTCATTACTGCTGTTATGTATGTGTTATTCTGGTATTCTGTGGATGTTGTAGTGAATAATTTTCTGTAATGTTGCAATATTTCCTTCTTTCTCTCTTTCTTTCTTTCTTTCTTTCTTTTCTTTCTTTCTTTCTTTCTTTCTTTCTTCATATTTTTATTTTTATTTTATATTGTTTGATGTCCTGATGGCTTGTAGCCTGTAACTTCAAGGGTCCTATGTGGAACTGTGGATGTTTCATATAATGAATGTATTGTTTAATATAAGATTACTTCATCATAATATTAAATTATATAGTTTTAGTAAAAACACATCAATAATTGTAGGGCATATTAGATTTGCTGTATGTAGCAATATAACTGCAATAGCTATATTATAGTCCATATTGTGCAGACCTTATTTACACTTGTAGGATGTAGTTACGGCTATGCGGCCCACCGTTCCTGTTCTACAGGGATAAAGTCATTTGAAATTCCTTCTGACACTTCAAATTAGGCCCCTCTAAATGTTCGGAAATGATGCTAATCACAGGCACACGGAACCCTGCATTAGTCCAGCCAGGTCTTCATAATTCCAGAGGCTTTCAGAGGGCTGTGAGCACGTTCTCCTTTGCAGAATGAGCAGGCTGTGGAAGTGCAGCACGTCTATTCACGGGCAATTTAACATTGACATGAAGAGCGCGGGATGGCATGTATGTTGTGTAGAATGTGTGATGGTGTGCAGGTTTTGAAGGGCGAGCGAGGCTCTCATTATTACCTATCACATCACACACAGCCTGCTGGCTTTCTCTCACTTCCTCCCTCACTCACTCACTCATTCACTCACTCAATCACTTATTCACTCGCTCACTCATCCACTCATTTACCTTCTAACCCATTCACTCACACACCCACCAATTCTTTCACTTGTTCGTCTTCAGATTCACTCCCCAATCAGTCGATCAATCAGCCAGTCACTTATTCGCTTGCACACTCTCACTCACCACTCGTTCACCCTCTCACTCACTCCCCCCTCACTCACTCACGCTCTCACTCACTCCCCCACCCATACTTTCGCTCTTTCATCTTCTCACACTTACCAGTCAGTCAATCAGCCCGTCACTCGTTCACTGATGCACAACCTCACTCATTCACTCACTCACACACGCTCTCACCCTCTCACCTACTCCCCCACCCACACTTTCACTCTTTCATCTTCTCATACACTTAGCAGTCAGTCAATCAGCCCGTCACTCATTCACTGATTCACACCCTCACTCATTCACTCACTTACACACGCTCTCACCCTCTCACCTACTCCCCCACCCACACTTTCACTCTTTCATCTTCTCATACACTTAGTAGTCTGTTAATCAGTCAGTCACTCTTTCACCTATGTACACCCTCACTTACCACTCATACACCCTCTCACTCACTTACCCCCTCACTCACTCACCCACTCACTGCCCCACCCACACTTTCATTCACTGACTCCCTCACTCACTCACTTACTCATTATTTTTCCTCACTCACACACTACCCACTCACTCACGATTCACTCACACCTTAACTCACTTACCCAACCACTCACCCATTCATCTCGTTCTTCCTGTACCGGAGAGGTTGCTGCTGCACACATACCGAAAGAAAGGAGAGAGAGAGAGAGAGAGAGAGAGAGAGAGAGAGAGAGAGACAGAGACAGAGAGAGACAGAGAGAGGGAGAGACAGAGAGAGAGAGAGGGGGGGGGGAAGAGAGTGACAGAGGGGGGGGGGGGGTAGACAGAGACAGAGAGAGAGAGAGAGAGAGAGAGAGAGAGAGAGAGAGAGAGAGAGAGAGAGAGAGAGAGAGAGAGAGAGAGAGAGAGACAGAGAGAGAGAGAGAGACACTTTTCTGTGTTGAATTAAATGTGTGCAGATTGAACTGAACTGAAGGCCGGAAGCTGTGCTGATGTGATATGAGTATAATCGTGTGAGAAGAATGTACACGTTTGGATTGCAGTTTATTCACGCCATCACTTTTATACTATTAAATAATAATCACTTCTTTCTTTCCAGCTGGAATATTCCAGACACACGGAGAAATAAAGAGAAACAAACAACAGATTTAACACCGTTACGGTGAAGGACATATTCCTCAAGCTGTGTATGTTACATGAAATAGTAAAATAATAGCTAACATGCTAAACATGTTCTAATCTATTTATTTATTATTTATTATTGGTCAAATATATTTTATTAGAAATGTATCAGCACCAGTAATGACTGGACATTGCATCTCCCATATCATCTAGTTAGTATGTCCAGTTATTATAAATATTTAAAGCTACAATTCCAGATACACAGTTATGTGATGACAGTGCTGATGTATATTGTTGAGTACAAATAATCAAATGATTATGGGAGCACCACTCTGTGTGTGTGCGTGTGTGTGTGTGTGTGTGTCTGTGTGTGTGTGTGTGTGTGTGTGTGTGTGTGTGTGAGTGCAGTCACTCGTATAAGTTGTGGATGCCTCAGCTTCTCATTTTCCAGCTCACTACTGGCGATAATGTGAAAGCTTTGGCAATCTGCCCGTGTTTCACATCTTAGTATTGACCTGTATAAATACACAGACACACACACGCACACTCAGCCACACACACATGCTTGTGCACACCTACTCGCACTCTTGTGGTTGTAGTGCATTAAAGCATGCAATTAATCTTCTAATAAAGCTGTTTCTTCACATGGTAATGCCATTCACTATTATCAGTGTTGGGGCTGAAGTGGTAGAAGGTCTACAGTAACAGTGTGAGTTCTTACAGAAGTGGTGCTCCTGGAGTTTTCCCTTGGACTGTTCTATACATATGACCTAAAATATAATCAGATCCTAAAATCAAAAATCTTCAAAAACAGATACAAAGAACCTGATTCAACAAATAAGGCAATATATATTATAACTGGCCATATTGTATTTGAAGAACAGGGATCTGGCAAAGTCAGATCTTCCTAACTCATGTTTGTGGAAGTCTATCATGGCACAAAGACAGGAGAATTCTGAGGACCTCATGAATTATGGATGATGTTACAGAGCAAGTGCAATGCAAGGAGAAAGTCACTGATCTCCAATTAGTGCATTGCTTCCCATCAGAAGTTTGCTAAAGATCATGTGGGTAAGCATGACAGATCAGGCCAAAATTAAACTTTCTGGTTTGAATAAGAAGCAGTTTGTCTGGAGAAAGGAAGAAACACTGCATTCCAGGAGAAGAGCCTTATCCCATCTGTGAAACATGGTGGTGGTAGTTTCATGGCTTTGCTGCATCTGGGCCAGGGTGGCTTGCCATCGTTGATAGAACAATGAATTCTGTATTCTACCAGTAAATTCCAAAGTGAAGAGGTCTGAACATCTGTCCATGAGCTGAATCTCAAAAGACTTTGGGTCATGCAGCATGGTGATGACCCTAAGCACGCAAGCCGTTTTACCAAAGAACAGTTAAAGAAGTGTACAGTGAATGCTTTGGAATGGCTAAGTCAAAGTCCTGACCTTCATCCAATAGAAATGCAGGAGAAGGACCTGAAGTGAGCAGTTGATGCAAGGAAACCCACCAGCATCCCAGAGTTGAAGCTGCTCTGTACGGAGGAATGGGCTTAAATTCCTCAAAGCCAACGTGTAGGGTTAATCAACAGTTACCAAGGTTCACATCTCTGTGCCACTCATGGATATGCAGTATTGGATCATTTTCCTCAATAGATAAATAAGCAAATACAAACTTGGGTTCTCCTTATCTTCTTGGGTATCTTCTTGGGTCTTGTTCCGTATCGGTTCTTAAGAATGTAGAACCATCACAGGGGTTCACCAGCTTTCAGGCACCACTGCAGTTAATTCCTGTGTATTTACAACATGAATTTTCCTCATGTGTAATGTGTGTCCACTTTTGCTACCCGTGAATATGATTAGTGGTTGGTGGTTGGTGTAGCTTAGCGGATAACACCACTGCCCGCCAGAAAGCCACCACCACATGTGGGAGACTGGGGTTTGAATCCCAGTCTGGGTGACTACGCTGTGCTACACAAATAAGAGTCCTTGGGCAAGACTCCTAACACTACATTGGCCCACCTGTAATATGATGGACCTTGTAAGTCGCTCTGGATAAGAGCGTCAGCTAAATGTAAATGTAAATGTAGTGCATGTGTAGGAAGTGCTGTAGACGTTCTATAGCCTATACTGAAACCACTAATTATGCTGATTTGAAACTGACGGATAAAGGACCGTGTACTGAAGAAGAGCACCTCACCTTGACCAGGGTCCGCTCGTAGGGACAAGTGTCTTGGTGTTCAGACCAAATCAGCCATTCGTTATTTTAATCAGCAGAACTAGCCGTCTCGTTCAAATAGGCACAATGACAAGCCGTTTTAATGATTGGCTGTTTCTTCCAGAGCGATGTCCGCACCTCTCTGTGAGCAAACATTGTCACAGTCATAAGGAATCTCCAAACCAGCCACTCTACAGGGTTTTCCATGGATTTGGCCCTTTAATCTTAGACGTCTGATGTGTTTAAAGCCTCAGAATGCCTAGAAGGTGTAGGAGAGGAAGACCACCTACTGTTGTGGTAAATAGGAAATGAAAATGATCAAATACAGAGAATTTCAAGCTGCTGCAGTTCAGATTCAGTTTACCTCAGGGGGCTTTGATCGTCGCAGGTGATCATTGTACTGTGTCTTTCTGTGTCTGTTGTATTATTAACTCTAATTTAGATGCTGTTGAGTAATCACTTCATCACCGTATTGCCTAGCTAGACCACAGTATGTGCCTTCAGGCTCAGTATTTTCAGTTGTGGACTAAAGGAGGTGCGGCTTACCGCAAACCGACAAACCAAATATGAAAAATACTGACTAACATTCTGCAATTAATCTTCTAATAAAGCTGTTTCTTCACATGGTAATGCCATTCACTATTATCAGTGTTGGGGCTGAAGTGGTAGAAGGTCTGCAGTAACAGTGTCAGTTCAGTGGTGCTCTTGGAGTTTTCCCTTGGACTGTTCTATAAATATGATCTTAAAAATTAGATACAAAGAACCTGATTAAACAAATAAGGCAATATATATTATAACTGGCCATATTGTATTTGAAGAACAGGGATCTGGCAAAGTCAGATCTTCCTAACTCATGTTTGTGGAAGTCTATCATGGCACAAAGAAAGCAGAATTTTGAGGACCTCAGAAAATGAATTATGGATGATGTTACAGAGTTGCAAGGAGAAAGTCACTGATCTCCGAAAAGTGCATTGCTTCCCATCAGAAGTTTGCTAAAGATCATGTGGATAAGCATGACAGATCAGACCAAAATTAAACTTTCTGGTTTAAATAAGAAGCAGTTTGTCTGGAGAAGGGTAGAAACACTGCATTCCAGGAGAAGAGCCTTATCCCATCTGTGAAACATGGTGGTGGTAGTTTCATGGCTTTGCTGCATCTGGGCCAGGGTGGCTTGCCATCGTTGATAGAACAATGAATTCTGTATTCTACCAGTAAATTCCAAAGTGAAGATGTCTGAATGTCCATGAGCTGAATCTCAAAAGACTTTGGGTCATGCAGCATGGTGATGACCCTAAGCACGCAAGCCACTTCATCACCGTATTGCCTAGCTAAACCACAGTATGTGCCTTCAGGCTCAGTATTTTCAGTTGTGGACTAAAGGAGGTGCGGCTTACTGCAAACCTACAAACCAAATATGAAAACTACTGACTACCATTCTGGCCTGCTTAGCCAGGCAGGTACACTATTAGACACCAAATCAGAATCATTTATCATTGTTTATTAATTATTTATCATTTACAGGTACAAAAAGCAAAAGCACAGACAAATTAGAGAAGAACAAAAGAACAGACTGAACATCAGAAATGAAAGGGCATTAAAGGGTTAATCCATATCCCTTACGATCCCAGACGGCCCCCATTGTTCTTCTGTCTGTATATGTTGGCTTGAAGCATCTGCACTGTCTGGTGGACCCAAGGCCTGGTTTGACAGTCGCTGCTACACATAGGCTAAGTTTAAAATTTTACTTTCACAGTGTTGACCTGGTAGACTACCACAACTGCCCCCATCCAATAGTCAATATATAACGCTTTCATTTTTTAGAAAGAGAAGACAGTCAAGCTCCACCCTTATGAAACGATAATATATGGCAATGTATTGGAAAATATAGTGCAATATATTAAATAATACAATGTCATATATGGGAAACAAGTGCATATATTTTGCATATTGTTACACAGGACGGGGGGCCAGGATGCAAATACAAGTCTTTTAATGACTCAGAAATAAAACAAAACCAAAGAGACTACACAACAGATCAGGGCTACACATCAACAGACAAGGAGAAACTTACAGGGGGATTCACTCAAACAACAAAGAGACAAAGGACCGGCCGCGAGAAAAAACATCCAACAAGAACAAAGGGCACGACACCGGGTATATCACAACTAGGGCTGACGAGAGACACCTGGGAAGGGGCGGAGCTAGAACTGAGACCAAACTAGAGGGCGGAGACAGGAGGAGCACAGGACCAAAATAAAC
>JAMWET010007077.1:0-33182 GCA_024036415.1 Prochilodus magdalenae | reverse complement strand
TTTTTTCGCCTCCGCTGCGCGTAGCAAATGAAAGACGCCTGCCGCCCCCCTCCGCCTACTCGCGGCGGGGCTCCAAGGGCCCCTTCTTTTGCTTCCCCCCCCCCCCCCCGCCTTTTTCTATGGTTAGTATGTCCCTTTTTTTTTTTTTTACACCGCAACAGCAAAAGCGTTTTCAAAAATGACCTGAGAAGTCTCTACATAGGGGTGTCTGAATTTGACATCCAAGGGCAGAGGCCGTGCCATCTGTGGTCCTGGTGCATCGGACTTCTGCATTGCCTTATGGATTCACTCAGAGGGAGAGGCATCCTTGCTGGAACACTATGACAGGGTCGAGTAATAGCAGTCAGTCATGGAAAGTTACTTTGGATCGTGAATCACTGTCCACTTCATGCTCAATGCTATTCCATGGCTTGATAGAGGAGCGTAAAGGGGGTTATCGGTGTCTTTGATGAACTTAAGTGGGGTCCACACTCTGCTTAGACCGTCAGGCACTACAGTGTCATTGGTCTGGGTGTTAAGAAGGACCTGAGTGTCTTTGTATGTACCTCATACATGATTGCTCAGGAGTACAGACATCAGGAATTAGGATTTGGTTGCTGGTACGGTGGTGGTCTCCTGATTGGTGGACCATGCGTTGTTGGTGGGCCAGTTCAAAACCCTGGCCTCATGTGATGATAGATTGTCCTGGAAATCGTAATCCTTGGCAAGATGGGCTTGTGCCTTTTGGAGGAATTACTCTGACAGCTGGCATTTACAAGGCTCCCAAGTACAAGCAATCCGGCTTTACACTATACATTTCCGGCCCTAACCTGCAGTCTTTTGCTGGGGCATGTGCTACAGGTGCCAGAAAACTGGGAGATCATGCCCCACGGTTTCTTAAGCAAAGCTTGGCGATGACTGTGCTAGTTATCTTCCACATGCAGGGCATATGACTGTAAGACGTCACACATCAGTGGTTTGCACTTCTTCCACAGGACGGTGGGTTAAAAAAGGGCAGGAATTCCACAGGTGTCTCCTACAATCCCCACGTTTAAAAATGCAAAAGGATCGGTCTGCTACTCAAAATGGGGGCCGAGTTGGCGCAAAGTTTGCAAGGACCCTGATGTACTCTCATACTTTTGGCATTACATATACTTTTGGGCACACCAAAGTTGTGCAATGCGATGCAGTCTGCATCAGTGCTAGGGCCCCCCCCCCACCCCCAAACAAAACAGCAGTAATGAAGTTTCTTCCGGCAGTTTAGCAAATTACAACAATTAATAATTTTCACTTCCAAGGACTGAACAATGTAGCCTCTTATTTTCCATACTTACCATTAGATACAGATTGAACTGTAAATGGAATTTTTTGGCCGTGCGATTGTATAGTGTCCTCTGTGTTTGCTCATACTTTTAGCATCTGTAAAATCAAAAAAAACTCAATTTATACATCACGAGACTGGGTTCTGTTATAATAGTGACAGGGCCACTTTAAGGTGTTTACTGTCTATCAGAGATTGAGGTTACCATAATGATCACAGCGGTTGTACAATTTTCAAAAATGTATCCATTAAACTCTGACTTAATGTCATAAACTACATACCACTGCTGTATTATTATTATTAATTATTATTATTATTTATTTATTATTATTATTCAATCAAACAAAGCACTTTTTTCCAAATGCAATAGCTTCTCTCATGTTCAGCAGGAATGCCAATAAGTAGTCCTCATTATAATTCTAATAAATACTATGGAACCAACTAATATTGATTTATGTGTGACACTTAACATTATTAGGAGAGAGAAGAACATGAATAGAAATATAATAGACTAGAATAGAATAGAATAGAATAGAATAGAAGTAATTTTATTGAAATTGTATTGAGACAAATTTAGTGACTAAATATTTTCGACAATTTAGTGTGTTTCTCCAAGAAGAAAGTCATAAACAATATATAGAGGCATTTACATTACAATAGAGATAGATAAGATATTTACATATGAACAGTGCACTCAAAGGACGAACAGGAGAATCTTTACCGGAATATATAGGAAGATATCTGCCTGCTAATTATAAGTATTTCTAGTATTGTGTTTATCCTTTAATATTGAGTATTCAGAGATTGCTGATGGAACTTTTTTTTGCAAAACTCAGTAATGTGCCTATATGTGTATGGAGTTAGAATACAGGCATGGTGATTAAATCTCTGGGATTTAGATCTATGGTAACCCATTCAAAATGCTAATGTCGATACAAAGTGTTTATACTATCATGACAAACTTGTATACTTGTTTCAGATGTAACGATGGATAAGCACAGGTCTCTATCTTCACTCCTGGATTGAACTCTAAACTGTGACAGTGCCCTGTCACATTAACAGGGAAGGGCTGGCAGGTTATAGTTTCCTTGTTTTCTGCCTATTAATTAATTATACATCATTACTGTACCCATTATATAATGTACATGCTCGTTTTTTGCCTTTAAACCACTAAAGTTTCTGTTAAATAGCCCACTTTTTGCAAAAACGAATGTGGGCACTGTGAACTAGGTTGGTTTAGGAAACTTAACCTGATGAGATAATGCATCAGAACTGTGCTCTTATAGACGCTGCCTAAACCCACTGGAACCACATCTTTGTCATTTATATAATGCATTATTTTAATGTAATGTATATACTTAAATACAACATTGTATGCAGGTGCAGATTGGCTGTCAGTCAGACGACTTGGACGCAAAGCAGATGAAACTGAAAAGAGCTCCTGTGGGTCCTGTGTGAGTTTTCCCGCTGGAGAAAGAGAACACTGAGTGTGGAATCTGTGGGGAGGACTCATAATACCTGAATCGCACCTTCTAAAACTACAGTGTGCGAGGTGGAGATTTGTCATACAGACAGCCAATAAAAGCTCCGTACTAATACAAATCTGGTAACTTGATTTACTAGGTCTTCTTGTTAGTACGCCGTCAGTGGAATACTGTGCAGCATGTCCCTTCAATTCTGAATCATTCTCTCAGGAAAGTACCAGTGTATGTTGACTGGTGTCTCAGATCCGTAAAGCACCAGCACCTTGGGCAGAGCTGGAGTTTGAGAATCTCATCAATCAGCTTGCCGTTCAGAGATGATCCGAAACCTGGATCATCCAGATCCAGAGTGGCGAAAGCTCTGGATTTCCATTACTGAGGGGTGTAAGCTGAACCTGGCTGCTAAGCTGGCAAAGGTTTCCCCGCAAGTAACGCTTCGTTGTGGTTGATGTTACAGATCTCTGCGGGTCTGCTATCCTATAGTGTTTTAGTCAGAGATTACATTAGTGACTAATAAGACTTGGCACTACAATGATTACATATTTAGCATCCAAACCATCTCCATACAACTTAAATCAGATTATGAAGGATGGTGGTCTTGTTTCCACAGGCTTCATGCAACTCTGGTGTACCCCAGCATGATGCACTCTGACGTCAGGCCCAGACCCAGACTTGCTGAATCCCTTCTGGTGCTAGTAAAGGTTGTTTTTTTGGGGACCTCTTCACGAGTTGGGCCTACAACAGTGCAACGTTTAGTGTGGGAGTTCCAACCACATACTACTGAGTGTACCTGTAACCTGTGGTCTGTATATGTACACGAGATGGTGCTGGGCGTGAACCGGGCAAATGCTCATGTACATATGGCAGCAGATGAACGACTGAGCCGAATTAGGAAATACATCACAGATGGCAGACGTCTGGAGGACTGGCATGTCTGGACAGCACTGGAGACATATATGCAGGTCAGTGATGTACTGGAAGCCATATACAAGTCAATCTGACGTTAAATATTCACGACAAAAAGCTCCTGGTCGAGCTTGATGTGCACTCTTCAATGGATCGTGTTGATAACCTTGAAGGAACCAGAGATACTGACACCAGCATCTCAAAGTTGACATGTCCTAGGCAGCCTTACCAAGACACTGACTTCAACCTTTACAGGATTATAAGGTGTTATGCTCCATCTCCACCAATACATGGCTTTTTATTGTAGTTTGGAAAACCAGAGATGTTGACATTCACATGATCAGCAACTACACAACATTAAGCTTAAATTGAAAAAAAGTGATTTCAAATGAAATATTTTTATGTACATGAGTAAAGTCAAATTATAAATACAAGTAATTGTGATGACGGACAGACAGCTATGTTTATTAAACATACTGGCAGCAAAACAAAGCAGCAACATAATCAAAGCTGACATAACCAATAGGGCAAGGACTGAGTCAGAGAGGAAAATGAGCAGAAGTCAAAACCAGCAAAACAACCAGACCAGCAAACCGTATCCAAAGGGGAAAGACAAAAGAGTAAACCAGAAAGGGACTGGGATATGGTGGACATGTGATAGAGCCGCCCTTTGGTGGTGGGTTATGGGAAACGGAGTCCAGGAGATCGGGGATGAGAGGAGAGTTAGCAGGCGTGACAGATAGAGTGATACCAGGCCTTCTGGACATGTGATGTGTCACACATTCATGACTGTTGGGTCATTAGGCATTGTCTACTCATGTCAGACAATTTGTCAGGTTCTGTTCTCCGTAGTTCGTGTGGGTCTTCCAGATCCTTCAAGTCGCTGGTGTGTGCCTTTGTCTATCCACTGTATGCTATGGTAGTATTGCATGACCGGTATGTGGGGTAAGACCATTCCGCTTCCCAGAATCCCTCTCCAGCTCTCCATCTGCTTGAATTGGGTGCAACTATATTTTAGTTGAGTAGTAGTTTAGTAGTTTTAGTTTAGCGATGAGTATAAATTGACTATGTCGTTTACTGAACATGATACATACAGTGTAAGATAACATCATGATGTCACTTAATAAATATAAAGTGGGTTTTTTATATAATATCTTTTCAACTTTTTATTTCCCATTTGGTGTTAAATCTCACCGAAGAAGTGACACCACTGATTACCAGGCCACAGTTAAACTGTTTGTGTGTGTAAGTGAGTGGTCTAATATGCCAGTGTGTGTACATTTCATAACTCCTGTCATTATGGCAAAATGTGAATCATTTTGCATAGCACCATCGTTCATGTCACCTTCCTGCTCCCCTGATTCTATCAGTCCCTCTTAGTCATCACCTATAAGCTTCATCCTTGTCTTGTCTGTTACAGCTGCAAGAAAAGTTTGGCTGGGATGCCTTCAAGAAAGTCTTTGCTGCTTACCATAACATGATTAACATACCACAAGACAACATGGGCAAGATGAACTTGTACGCGGAAACCTTCTCCAAGGCAGTAAGGATGAATCTGGCCTCCTTCTTTAAAGCCTGGGGCTGGCCCATTCAGCCCAGCACTGAGGAGAAGCTGTCCAGCCTGCCTGAATGGAGGGACCATCCTCTGATCCAGTATAAGTAGCTATGGCAACCATCATAGATTACAGTGTGTATCTTCGATTATAAACATTTCATGGCTCAGATAGCCTTCAGAACTCATTTAAAGTACATACATTCATTTTAAAATAAGGGCTTATAAAAGAGCTTAAATGATTTTCCTTAGTTTGTCTCTCTTCTCTAAAATGTATTCACATAGATACATTAATGGTACACATTTGCTTTTGGGATGGGTAAAAATCAAAGAGTCTTTCATGTTTATGATTGATAGATTGATGGATAGAGTTCTATAATGAAAGCACGATTACTAATCTCCACAATGCTGGGATGCACTGTAAGAAATTATCTGGATAATGTTACAGTGCATGTATACTGTGTACCAGTTACCAATAATATTTTATTAAATGCTGATGGTAGTTATAAACTACCCTGTCACTCAAACTGAACACCAGGAGTTGGAAAGATTAAGATGCCACATTACCTGATGGAGTCTTCTTCCTGTGTGGATACTTTCACTTACTTAGAATTATCTACTTCTGTCACAAAGAATCGCTTTACTGCCCATAGTCATAAGATGTACCAATGTTGACTTTACTTACAGGATACTTTATTAATCATTATTTTTATTGGCTCTTGATAATAATACATTATAATCACTTTGCTTACAGCACTGTTTATCATAACATGTTCATTGTGTGCAAATATATACTACTGTGCACATCTGGATTGGATTATTGGTTGATTATAATAAAATGACACAGTAATGCTTGTCATTTCTTGTAGTACAACAGATACACATGTAATGTAAAAATAAAAAGGGACATCAAAAAAAGAACATCTGTTTCCTGACTATATATATATAAATGGATATATGCATATAGTGCATATAGTAATGCATATAGTAATATCTCACCTCTGACTTGTGCTTTCAATAATGCAATCATGTTCTGTTCCTTAAACCAGTCTGATGAAACATAGATTGTAAAGACAGTGTAGCTACAATGGGACATGCAGCAAGTATTTTCTTTTTTTTACTTCCTATTAATATATCTGTACATCACATTCATATTTGATATTATATAACAACAAACTGTGTGGAACAAACTGTATGCTTGAGTGTGCAATGCTGGGTGCTTGAAACAAATCCTTATATATATATAAACAAACCCCAGTATATATATATATATATATATTTATTAATATAAAACAGTAATAAGTTTTATTTACCAAACATGACTTGCATATTTTGTAGTTCTTTATGAATAATAAGAGAGAATGATAATTGAGTACATGTATATAATACACAACATTATTAGGAGTTATTCATCCAATATAAAGTAGCTCTGCTGTAATTACCTGGGCTGTATCAGGATTGTAAAATACTAATGCACTTGTTTCTGTTTCATTTTTGAGCTGTTATGTATTTAAGGCATCAGACACAGTGTGAGGTACAGGCAGTAATTACACTGAAACTCAGTGGTTCTACCGTGGTAAATTCAAATTCCTTCTTTCCATCTTGTTTCTTACTTACACACCTCCTACACCTCCATTAGATCATAACATCAACTCAACATGGTCTTCTGCTTCATATGTAGGCCCACCTATAGACACATATAGTTACCCCGGAATAGATGAGGTAAGTCTATTTGATTACACTACTGCCTTATTACCATTACAATCACTCACTTAGCTGGTCTCAAGAGACGGTTGGAGACTGTCATGACTGCATCATGTGATTTCCATGGACAGATCTCCACTGGTTTAACTGGGTGATAGCAAACAGGATGATCCACATCTGAAAGAACCGCTGGAGGTCGTGCACATCTGTCTTCAGTCGGCT
Source organism: Prochilodus magdalenae (assembly GCA_024036415.1). NCBI lineage: Eukaryota > Metazoa > Chordata > Actinopteri > Characiformes > Prochilodontidae > Prochilodus > Prochilodus magdalenae. The sequence continues at coordinate 26,017 of JAMWET010007077.1, read as the reverse complement.
TATCATCTGTTCTGTTCTGACTCAGGCGACAGAACAGGGCATTAGGAGGATGCACAGTGTGGGGTTGAAGGGGTTAAATGGGTATCCATGTTTTCCTTTCGGACAATATTTCTCAGTAGTGCTGCATTTACTTAGTATCACTCATATATTAAAGAGCCCATATATTAAATATATATGAACCATATGTACTTAAATTACAATATAATATCATCAGGGACAAACAGGACCGACGCACGCAGAGCTAAAAGTCAGATGGGCTTTATTGAGGAAGTGAATAATTGAGCAGAGCAACAAATACACAAACAACAATACATGACAAACATAGAGGGAGAGACAAGGTCAAAGTCAAGGGACAGGCTGAGGTCCGAACCAGTGTAGTCAGGGAGTGAGGTAACCGAAGCAAAAGGGCTAGACAAGAGAGTGAAAGAGAGGTTGATGACCAGAGGGTAGATCAAAAGAGAGAGCTGACAAGGGATAAGCAAAAGAGGAGGCCAAAAACAAAGAGAGTCATAAAACCAGAGTGAGAATAAACAGGGTAGACAGGGTAACGTTCAGAAATGGAAACTAGGTTTGGCAAAACGTTGCAATGAGGAAGTGTTTGCGAGAGGCATATATACACAGGCTAATTGGCTTCAGCTGGGTTCAAACTCTGGAGAACTAGAGCAGCGATTGATTGGACGGCTGGGGACGTGTGAATGCGATGTCAATGAGCAATGCCCTCTGGGAGGTCGAGTCCGGGAGAGTGGAGGAGCCAGGAAAACCTGGAAGTGTGACAAAAATAAATGAACACTATATGAAAATACAATCACTGACTGGAAATACATCTGAGCCACTGTATCCATCTGGATTCCTGACTGACTAACTAGTCTATGCTTAAGGTTTTTAGCGGAGCTAGCTAATGTGTAACTGGTTAGACCATTTAGGCTATGTGTAATGGGTCCACTGTGTGAAAAGCCATTGATGTGCAAACTTGTTTAACTACCCGAGTGATAAAATTTAAATAAGTAATTGGGGTATATCCCTATATGTGAAAATAGTGCTAACATATGATGTATCCTTTTTTTTGACTCTGGTTTTCAACACTGGCCTGCTTCTCTCTCTCTCTCTCTCTCTCTCTCTCTCTCTCTCACTCACTCCTAGCCTCGACCTGTTTATTATTGTCCTGTGTTTGTTGTTGAACCTGAATATCAAAGTGTTTAATAAAGACTGCTTGACTTTTAGCTTGGCAAGCCTTGCAGTACGCTCGTTTCTGACAGAAGGGTGGTGAATGTTAATGAGAAATTTGGCCAGTCATCCAAACACTCTTAGCCTTTACAGAAATACAGTAACTTACCATGGTTTATGGTGACCAATCAGATAGCAATGTGAGCATTCGTCTCTTTTCATTCTACGGGATTTTTGAGCAGTTTCCCTCCCTTACTTTGTCAGTAAACATACCCTCAAGTCTAGCTGTACACAGCATGACCTGAAACACACCTAATACTGTCTTCCACAAAATAGTTTCTCAATCAGATCATACTTCATTTCTATAGTTTGTGGATATCAATAATGTTCAAATGTTCTAAATGTCATTTAATCTACATTAAACTACTTTCGGTTAATGAAATAAAAAACAGTTAAGTGCATGTTACAATTTAAGAGACAACTAGACATTGGACACATCAGTCTTCAAATCTTGATTTTTAACAGTTCTCCTTAACTTTCATTTCTTAACAGGAAGCTTGCAACATAAACTAGTTTATTATGTATCCCCCTTAGACGCATTTAATAGTCTTCACAGAGTACTAGCTCCCGCTATTGCAGCCTTCTGTTGCCGTGCAAACTATGCTAACTACCCGTGTCATAAAATATTTTAGAATTACTTTGGATATACATTTAAGGCATTTAGCTGGCGTTCGTATCCAGAGCGACTTACAAGGTTAATCATATTACAGGTAGGCCAGTGTAGTGTTCGGAGTCTTGCCCAAGGACTCTTATTGGTGTAGCACATCATAGTCACCCAGACTGGGATTTAAACCCCAGTCTTCCACATGTGTTATGCTGAGCTACACCAACACCAAATGCAGGTTATGAACTACTGCAATAACCTAGACTACATAAAGCTGCTTAACGCATAATGAGCTAATTATGTAATAAGCTAAAACATGAAGATTAAATATGTAACTTTATCACTTAAAATATATATTTTATATACACTGACACCAGCACAACACAAACTAACACACCACCACCACGTCAGTGTTCCTGCAGTGCTGAGAATGATCCACCACCCATATAGTACCTGCTCTGTGGTGGTCCTGACTATTGGAGAATAGGGTGAAAGGGGATTAACAAAGTATATGGACAAACAGATGGACTACAGTCTATAATTGTTGAACTACAGGATGCATGTATATGGTTACTGGTGCTGACAAAATGGAGAATGTGTGTAGATACAGAGAGGTGGTTTTAATGTTATGACTGATCGCTGGATATCCATCCCCATGCATATCAGTCGGCTTATCATATGTTCTGTTTTGAAACGCTGCTGCTTTTGTCTCCTTAAACATATCTTTGGCGATCATAGCCAAAGGGTTTCGGTTTTTGTTGGATCGGTTCACTTGATTCCAAATGCCACTGATTGTGGAGCTGCATAGTTTGGATGTTGACTTTCATGATGTCAGCATTTCATGCCAACAGTTCTCTCTAACTTTATTCATTCTGTTCATTATGTATCTACCTTAGAGGTCTTTTACCGTCTTCCCTTTTTTCGTAAGAGGTTTGAAGAGTCACATGATTTGTTATCTTCTGGAATTGCCTTCACCTGACTCAGGCGACAGTGTATACCTATTTTACCATAAGTGGTTATTATTTTCCATCTGTCTCTCCAGCAGGTGGAAAATGAACTAGAATTAGAACCATAGGTTCCATCTGTTCTGTTTGTTTTTAGATGTGCAGTGGGAAACGCCTTTTTTGTTAGAGTGAAATGTCAGTGGATAGGACGAGGAATAGGGCATTAGGAGGGTTGGACAGTGTGGGATTTAGGGGGTTAAATGGGTTTCCATGTTTTCCTTTTGGACGATATTTCTTGGCAGTGATGCATTTGCTTACTACCAAACACTGTAAAAGAACCATATTTACTTAAATTACAATAGAATATAAATTACCACTATATGGAAATACATTTACTGACTGGAAACACAGCTGGGCCACTGTATCCATCTGGATTCAGCTATTGCTGTGCAAACTTGTTTAACTAGCTGAGTAATAAAATGTCTTCAGAATTAAATAAGTAATAGTGCTTATACCTGTAGTCCCATTTTTGCACTGAATGTGAAGATAAGCTCACATACCCCTCATGATGGCTCTTCCAGAGTGAAAAATCTCAAGTGTCATAGACACAAATAACCAGAATTTAATCTATGATATGGTGGATGTGGAAACGCATGTTTAAACCATGTTTAATTATAAAAGTAGATGACTACAGAATTGAAACTGAGCTCACCATACTAAATAATTCACCACCCGTAGTGCCTCTTTAAAAAATACTTACTTGGCACACTGTCAAGTTGTCCATCGATAAGGACAGATTGTATTCATGACCCTCCTGAGGCCCAGACTTGCTCGGTGTGCCATTTTAATTTCTCCTAGCTATTTGTGATTAGTAGGACCTAACAAGTATAAAAACTAAACATTGTCTCTGTACAGGAAGTTGTTTTGGCGAAAAACAATGTCCAAAAATTCATATAAGGCCAAAGGGTCAACGTTTTAAAAATGATCATGGTGCAGAGAAATGTAATGTCCTCATATGAGGGCGCTGGGGTCTCAGGAGGTTAATAGACTAGTGTGTGTCTATGCAGGGGCTTATATTTTTCTACTGCTGCTGTTAGATTGCGGGTTTAGTGGAACGGAGGGGCTGTATATGGTATAGCTGTGACGGCAGCTCAGTAATTGTTTTGTTCCTTTTTATGTAAGCAGGGTGGGAAAGTGGTCAGCAGGGGGCATATATTATTAAAGTCGCTTAGGAAGTTGACGATGTGCTTTTGGCAGGGCGCTGGAGCTAATGACCTTGGGTTATTTTTTTCTGTTTTTGTTTGTTTATGTACATTTTGTTTTTTTTTTCATTGATATTTCATGAAAAGTTATTCTTGTATTTTTTTTGATGGGTTATTGTCACAACTGCTGGCTCTCCTCTCCTTCCCAATCTCCCGGACTTCATTTCCCATAACCTACCACCCGAGGACGTCACTATCACATGTATATATACATTTAGCTGACGCTCTTATCCAGAGCGACTTACAAGGTTAATCATATTACAGGTTGACCATTGTAGTGTTAGGAGTCTTGCCCAAGGACTCTTATTGGTGTAGCACAGCATAGTCACCCATCCCAGGATTCAAACCCCAGTCTCCCACATGGGGTGGCAGCTCCCTAGAGGGTAGTGGTGTTATCTGCTGAGCTACACCAACCACATGTCCACCATCTCCCAATCCCGTTCCATTTCTCAGGTCCAAATCTCCAGAATATTGATTTCACCTGTAGCTGATTAGCCTCCTCTCTCCCACTGACCCGTTGTGAAGTATTGCTACATCGTGCGTATTGAGCGGTTTCCTCTCTGTTGTTATTCTCGTTTGTTTACCTGATTTGACTTTCTGGTTTACTCTTTGGTCTTTCCCCTTTGGATACTGTTGCTGGTCTGACTGTTTTGCCTGGTTCTGACTTCTACCCGTGTCTTTACTCTGACTCAGTCCTTGCCCTCCTGTTTGTGTCCACTGGTACCTTGTTGCTGCAGTGTTGTGCTACCAGTCTGTTTAATAAACCTAGCTTTGCTTTTAGCTCAGCGTGCGTCACACCCTGTCTGTCCATCCTCACAGTTATGTATTTATCATGGCAGAGAAAGCATAGCAGATCTGCTTAGGGCACTTACTGACATGGGTCAACAACTTCATGCAGAAAATACAGTACATTTCCAAAAGTATTTGCTGGTCTGCCTTCACGCGTGCACAAACCTGAGTGACAACCTCTTTTTTAATCCATAGGGTTTATGATGTTGTCAGCTAAAACAGCTTCAACTCTTCTGGGAAGACTTTCGTGTCGAGTTTCGTGTTTGGTGTTTCGTATCTTTCGTGATTTAAAGGATTTGAGTTTTGTTGGATCAGTTCACTTGATTCCAAATGTCGTGACTGTGGAGCTGCATAGTTTAGATGTTGACTTTCGTAACGAGATTTAAGGCTACCTGATTATCTCTGTTTAAATTTTGTCTTGATGTTAACAGTTCTCCCTAACTTCATTCATTCTGTTCAGTATGTATCTACCTTAGATGTCTTTTATAGTCTTCTCTTTCTTCGTAAGAGCGGTTTGAAGATTCACATGATTTGTTATCTTCTGGACTTGCCTTCACCTGACTCAGGCGACAGTGTATACCTATTTTGCCATAAGTAGTTATTTTCCATCTGTCTCTCCAGCAGGTGGAAAATGAACCGGAATTAGAACCATAGGTTCCATCTATTCTGTGTGGCCACTGTATCCATCTGAATTCCTGACTGAGTTAACAAATTAGATCATTTAGACTATATGAAATAGGTCCACTGTTTGATTATTCTTCCAGAAGTGAGGTCAGAAACTGATGTTGAATGAGAAAGCCTGGCTTGCAGTCTCCGCTCTAATTCATCCCAAAGGTGTTCTATTGGGTTGAGGATAGGTGCAGGCCGGTCCAGTTCCACACCGAACCCACTCATCCATGTCTTTATGGACCTGTCTTTGTGCTCTGGTGTGCAGTCCTGAAACACACCCCACACCTTAATCCCCCCTACACCAAACTTTACACTTAGCATCATGTAGTTAGACAAGTACCGCCAAACCCAGATTCGTCCATCGGATTGCCAGATGGAGAATCATAATTCCTCACTCCGGAGTCTAATGGCAGCGTACTTTACACCACTGCATTAGATGCTCTGCATTGCGCTTGGTGATGTAAGGCTTGGATGCAACTGCTCAGCCATTGAAACTCTTTCCATGAATCTCTCTACGCACTGCTGAGCTAATCTGAAGGCCACATGAAGCTTGAAGGTCTGTAGCGATCGACCATCATCCATCTGGATTATAACGACTAGACTTGTTGCACAGGTTCCATCCTATCACTAACTACTTTTATGTGATAAAATTCTTTGAAATTACTTGCGATATACACCAAAGGCAGGTAAAGAACCATGGCAAAAATCTAGGCTACTTGATCCGCAAGAAACAAATTCATGTAACAAACTCATATAAGCTGAAACATCATTATATATGTGCCTTCATCACACGCTTGATTTATTTCCATGTCAGAATGAAGGTGTGAATGCTTAAACACGTTTGATTAATGCCAAATAATTGTGCTCTCATTTTTGCCCTGGATGTTAAGGTCTCCTCGTAGTGTTTGTACAGGTGAAATAACTCAAGCTTCATAGATATGAGAAAACAGATATTAGTCTACACTATGGTCGATACAAGAATGTACAAACCGGATTCCAAAAAAGTTGGGACACTAAACAAAATGTGAATAAAAACTGAATGCAATGATGTGGAGGTGCCAACATCTAATATTTTATTCAGAATAGAACACAAATTACAGATCAGAAGTTTAAACTGAGAGAATGTATAATTTTAAGGGAAAAATATGTTGTTTCAAAATTTCATGGCGTCAACAAATCCCAAAAAAGTTGGGACAAGTAGCAATAAGTGGATGGAAAAAGGAAATTGAGCATATAACGAACAGCTGGAAGACCAATTAACACAAATTAGGTCAATTGACAACATGATTGGCTATAAAAAGAGCTTCTCAGAGTGTCAATGTCTCTCTGAAGCCAAGATGGTAAGAGGATCACCAATTCCACCATTGTTGTGCAGAAAGATCAGCAATACCAGAATGGTGTTACCCAGCCTAAAATAGCAAAGACTTTTAAGTTATCATCATCAACCATGCATAACATCATCAAAAGATTCAGAGAATCTGGAACAATCGCTGTGCGTAAGGGTCAAGGTCGTAAAACTCTACTGGATGCCCATGATCTCCGGGCCCTTAAACGTCACTGCACCTCAAACAGGAATGCCACTGTCAAGGAAATAACAGAATGGGCTCAGGAATACTTCCAGAAAGCATTGTCAGTGAACACAATCCACCGTGCCATCCGCCGTTGCCAGCTGAAACTCTACAGTGCAAAAAGGAAGCCATTTCTAAGCAAGCTCCACAAGCTCAGACGTTTGCACTGGGCCAGGGGTCTTTTAAAATGGAGTGTGGCAAAATGGATGTCTGGAAAGGCACCATTAATGCAGAGAACTATGTTCAGGTTCTAGAACAACATATGCTCCCATCTAGACGTCATCTCTTTCAGGGAAGACCCTGCATTTTTCAACAAGAAAATGCCAGACCACATTCTGCAGCAATCACAACATCATGGCTACGTAGGAGAAGGATCCGGGTACTGAAATGGCCAGCCTGCAGTCCAGATCTTTCACCTATAGAGAACATTCGGCACATCATAAAGAGGAAGGTGCGACAAAGAAGGCCCAAGACGATTGAACAGTTAGAGGCCTGTATTAGACATGAATGGGAGAGCATTCCTATTTCTAAACTTGAGAAACTGGTCTCCTCTGTTCCCAGACGTCTGTTGAGTGTTGTAAGAAGAAGGGGGGATGCCACACAGTGGTAAAAATGGCCTTGTCCCAACTTTTTTGCGATTTGTTGACGCCATGAAATTTTGAAACAACATATTTTTCCCTTAAAATGATACATTCTCTCAGTCTAAACTTTTGATCTGTGATTTGTGTTCTATTCTGAATAAAATATTAGATGTTGGCACCTCCACATCATTGCATTCAGTTTTTATTCACAATTTGTTTAGTGTCCCAACTTTTTTGGAATCCGGTTTGTATGTTTAAACCGTGTTTAACTGTAAAAGTAGCCTACTGTACTACCCGAAGTTTACACTGAGCTTTTCATACTGCATAATTCACCACCTGCAGTGCCTCTGAAAAGACACTACTTACCTAATTTAGGGGTTTTAAATGTTTTTCCAACAGATCTTATACTTGCTGCAGCAGGAAACTGTCCACCTATCCAGACATGTATGTAACATACTGAAAGGCTTCCTCCTTAAAACATTATATTATATTATATTATATTATATTATATTATATTATATTATATTACATTATACTATATTATATTATATTATATTATATTATATTATATTATATTATATTATATTATATTATATTAAAAGAGTGGTTATTCATATTTATATCTACTTTAAGTCAGATTTAAAGAAGAATGTGTCTTCTGTTTGTGTGATGTAAAGGTTCTGTTTATTCTTTCAGATAAATGAGGGTTTTTTTGTAACCAAAAGTAGTTTAATGTCGTTTAAATAATATTAACAACTTCCATGTGAAATATGATCTGACTGAGAAGCTGTCATAGACATACAGCTGTTTCAGTAAATCAGCTCACAAATCATGTTGTGTAAAACTAGACTTGAAGGAATGTTTAGGGGAGGAGGGAAGAAATTAGCTCAATTACCCCCTGAAGTGTGAGACGAGACAGGCATTAGTCAACAAAGGCTCACACACTGCTGGCTGATTTGTCACCATCATAACCACAGTAAGTTCAGTTAAGGTTAGTCAGGAGTTGGGCGTTAAGGGGGTGGACAGTGTGGAGACAGTCTCCCTTTAGACTAGATTACTAGTTACTAGATACATGACAGTAACGCACATACCTGCAAAGCATCATTAATGTTGAAAGATGTATATACACATGTTGGTGCTTTTTAAATGTCATATGTTTAGGGACATCTAGGCTTGTTTTGACATAACAGCAGCCAGAAACATTCTGCACGTGCTACAACAGGTTGCTGCATTATCAGAAAGAGAGGGTGCCCTTCTGTCGATAGATTGCAGCTGCTACACATGGAATGTAGCATGGATAACAACTCAACCAAAACAAACAAGGACTGACGATGTTTAGCGTGCATTCTCCTCCTGCATTCATGCAAACCTTTCTGGTCTGGAGTGTTTTTACTGCGGAAACTTTTGGGCATTCGGATTTATTGTGGTGTTTTTAGAATAGACGTAAAAATGCAGATGTAAAAGAGTGATGTGAGGCCATGAGATTAGATGTCTAAGATGATTTGATGCAATAAGATTAGATGTCTAAGACGATTTGAGGTCATGAGATTAGATGTATCTGAATGAGTGGCACAGCCACTGTTTGAGACGCAGTGTGTTGGCAGCCCTGATTGAATACTGTGATGAACTGTGTAGCTACTGTATGTTCATGATTATAGACCATAAATACTTTTTGCATACAGGCAGGCCTAAACTGCCCATCAGGAGGACCCTGGTTTCAGATTTCTCTGTTGCCTGGGTTTTCACAGCACAGTGCATCCACCTCCACTCAGAAACGAACACCCCGACTGACTGTCTGCCCCATGAACTACCAAGCACCTGGTCTGGAGGCCTTTTCAGAGCATGCATATAATAAAGGGAATTAAATGGGAGACTTGATTTTCTACTCGTTGGCAAGCTAGATAGTTTAGCCAGCGTACTAGACTACATGTTAACAAAATGGTTAACCGGGGTGGGGCTGAAAGGAACAATGAAAGCTGATGGCCTTGCCTTAGATTGCTAACGTAAGGTTAGCCAGTGTATGTATTTGCTGCAAGGTTTAACTGATCGGTGTGTTAGTTTAGATTCTGTTGATCTATTTATAATGAAAATTAATATAATACAATGGGAAACTTCAATTTTTAAAGTTATGCAGAAAAAAAGAAAACTATGTAGAGTCAAATGCCAGAATCTGTTGATTTTTAAATTAAAGGGAGTAAAAAAACACATCTACATGGAACTTTCAATGCATGATTACCATAAATGTAACATATGGACTACACAGGGGTTGGACAATGAAACTGAAACACCTGTCATTTTAGTGTGGGAGGTCTCATGCCTAAATTGGACCAGCCTGGTGGCCAATCTTCATTAACTGCACATTGCACCAGTAAGAGCAGAGTGTGAAGGTTCAGTTAGCAGGTAAGAGCACAGTTCTGCTCAAAATACTGCAATGCACACAGCATTATGGGTGACATACCAGAGTTCAAAAGAGGACAGATTGTTGGTGCACGTCTTGCTGGCGCATCTGTGACCAAGACAGCAAGTCTTTGTGATGTATCAAGAGCCACGGTATCCAGGGTAATGTCAGCATACCACCAAGAAGGACCAACCTCCACCAGCATCACGTAGTGACCTGGTCACTATCCTGCAAGAAGAATAGCTTAAAATCCCTCTGACCACTGTGCAGGACTTGTATATGTCATTCCCAAGACGATCTGACGCTGTATTGGCCGCAAAAGGAGGCCCTACACCATACTAATAAATGATTGTGGTCTAAAACCAGGTGTTTCAGCTTCATTGTCCAACCCCTGTATTTATCCGTTGGCTTATCAGCAGCTCTTTTTTAATTCTGCCTTTATTTGTCTCTAAACATTCCTTTGGTGATCAAAGCCATGGGTTTGGTTTTTGTTCTATCGGTTCTCTTGATTTCAAATGCCACTGATTGTTGTGCTGCATATTTGGATGTTGACTTTAATGGAGAGTTCAGAGTTAAGGCTACCTGATGATGTCTGATATGGTAGGGAACCTGAGCACTCTACATAATCTTTATGTCATAAAAAAGACAGAAGATTGATGACTGGAGATGAAGCAGCCGAAACAATAACAGGTTCACGTTCCATGTTTATTTTCAGGGAACCCCCTTATTTTTCATTAAATGACTTTCAGGGGATCCATGAGGTTAAAAGGCTGCAGGCTGTTACAAATATAATGCAGCACCACTCTCACTTGTCTCTCATTCTAGACTCACCCATCTTTCTAAAGGGTTTTAAATAAAACCTAATGAGATCTGTTTATTTAGTTATGCTACAGTGTTATGTACCAGTATGACAAGGATAAGACCATGTCAGGTTTTTCCTCAGCAAAGCTGAAACGTTGATCCAGAAAAACACTTACTGTATGTTTTTATTTGAGCCACTAACCATATATTATGATCTACATCTGTGTTCTTTTTCCACAGGAAAGGCAAAAATTTCAAAGGTGACCTGGAATTGCTTTTACAAGGGGTGTCTGAATTTGACATCCAGGGCCCTACTTCACCCTCCGATTTATTAGTGCATGGATCCTCAGCTTTTCCTATTGGATTAACTCCAGATGGAAATGCATTCCTTGCTGGAGCATACTATGGACAGGGACGAGTAATTGTTGCCAGTCATGAAGCTTACTTAGGTTATGAATCGCTGTCCACTTTCATGACCAATGCTATCCTCTGGCTTGATAAAGGACGTAAGGGGACTGTTGGTGTCTTACCTGAGCTTAAAGACGCATACAGGCTGTTGAGCAAGTCTGGGTATCAGTGTCAGTCGACTGGGTTTAAAGCAGACCTGAGTGTCTTTGTCTGTAAATCACACAATGATGCTCAGTGTAAAGAGATTCAGGAATTTGTTGCTGGTGGTGGTGGACTCTTGATTGGTGGACATGCTTGGTCGTGGGCCAGTCAAAACCCTGGCCTCAATGTGATGACCGACTGCCCTGGAAATCGTATCCTCCGCAAAATGGGGGTGTGTTTCTTAGATAAGACTCTAAATGCTAAGGTGTACAAGGCACCACATGTTATACAAGATGACATGGAATTCCTTTTACAAGGAGTGTCTGAGTTTGATGTCCAGGGTCAGGCTGTACCATCTGAGATACTGGTGCATGGTCCCTTAGCATTCCCTATTGGACTCACTCCAGATAAAAAGGCATTCCTAGCTGGGACCTACTTTGGACAGGGACGTGTTATTGTGGCCGGTCATGAAGCTTACCTAGGTCGTGAATCTCTCTCTACCTTCATGACCAGGGCTGTTCAGTGGCTTGATAAAAGGCGTAATGGGGTTATCGGAGTCTTACCTGCTCTTAAAGAGGCCTACTCCCTGCTGAGCAAGTCAGGACTACAGTGTCAGTTGACTGATCTCAGGAAAGGCCTGAGTGTCTTTGTCTGTAACTCATACAATGACACTCTGTCTGACAAGATCCAGAAATTTGTCGCTGGCGGTGGTGGCCTCCTAATTGGTGGACATGCTTGGTCATGGGCCAGTCGCAACCCTAACCTCGATGTGATGACAGATTGCCCTGGAAATCGCATCCTGGGGAAGATGGGCTTGTGCCTCTCGGAGAAATCTCTGAAAGCTGGGTTGTACAAGGCCCCACAACTTTTCAGCTACGCTCTAGAATTCCTTTTACAAGGGGTTTCTGAATTTGACATCCAAGGTACGGCTGTACCATCTGAGGTAATGGTGCATGGTCCTTTAGCATTTCCTATTGGACTCACTCCAGATGAAAAGGCATTCATTGCTGGGGCATATTATAGACAGGGGCGTGTCATTGTGGTCACTCATGAAGCCTACCTAGGTCGTGAATCACTATCCACTTTTATGATCAATGCTGTCTATTGGCTTGATAAAAAACCCAGTGGGGTTATTGGAGTGTTACCTGAACTTAAGGAGGTCTACAGCATGCTGAACAAGTCAGGAATACAGTGTGAGTTGACTGGGTTTAGGAAAGACCTGAGTGTCTTTGTCTGCACCTCTTACAGTGATGCTCAGCATAAAGAGATTCAGGAGTTCGTTGCTGGTGGTGGTGGCCTCCTGATAGGTGGACATGCATGGTCATGGGCCAGCCGCAACCCTGGCCGTAATGCAAAGACAGAGTTCCCTGGAAATCGCATTCTTGATACAATGGGACTGTGTCTCCTAGATAATACACTGACCACTGCCGTGTACAAGGCTCCAGAGGTAAAGCAATATGACATTACATCTACACAGCTGTATAGTTTCCAGGATCTGCTACATCGTTTTGCTGAGCCTGTGCTCCGCGGCCAGCAGCTGGGAGAATATGAGCAGCGATTTCTGAAGAAGTTTTCCGTTGACTGCGGCAAGTATCTCGCCATGCAGGCATACGACTGTGACGTGTATAACTCAGTAGTTGCACTATTTAAAAACACGATTAAGGCAGGATTTCCACAGGTGTCTTCTACATGTCCTGTTAAAAGTGCAAAGGATCGCCTGCTTCTCCAGGTGGGGACTGAGTTGTTCAACCACGGCAAATACACCAATGAACTTCTGTCCTACATCATCAAAGACATACCTAACCTGCCGCCTGTGTCTAACACAAGAGTCTGGATCAGTGCTAACACCACAGGTAAGGCATAGAATCGAATTATAATCATTTCCCCCCACACACTTCCCTGCTAAATCAACAGATATATATATATACCACAGGGGTTTGGTGGTTTATCACCAGTGCCCCAACCCCATATCCCTGTCCCTCTCACCAAGCATTATTTATTTAAATAATTCTTATTATTTACAACTATGTAATTTGCTTACATAACCACCAAATGGGTGAACGTATTATTTTCAGTACACCAGACAATAAATGTCTATCTATCTAACAATTGATAAATGCTAAATAGCACTGTAAGCTAGGTCAGCAGTTCTGGTAGCAGCAGTTATAGATAATTAAATATAAAGATTAAAGCTCAAGGGAAATAAACCTGTTTTGTGGTGTTTGGATCTGTAGTTAGCAGAAAGTTAGTTTAGCAAGCTAGCTACAGAAACGGTGCTACACACCAGGGTTGATTCTGCCTCAGTGGTGCTCTTCAGACACGATTTTAACCCAGCTCAGGTGGCCATACGTCCAGTTTTTCAGCTCCCAGTTCTCTGCCCGACACAATACACTCATTAATATCATTAATATTATGTATGCCATTGGCATTTCATTGGCTTAACAAGGTCATGTGACATAGTTCACCTACTGGCTGCCTAAATGCTAATCAATTAACTAGTAAGCTCCTGTCTGGCTCACAAATGCCATCCATTCCACCCACTGGTGAGTGGGAGACATTTATGTTATATAAGTTAGTTTAGGATTTTAATAATGTTCTAGTAACATGCCTGACTGTGATGACTGCGGTATTACAGTAATGTGGTTATCCCACATCCCTAGAACAGGTGTGTTATATAGAAGAACTAGCAGAACTCATGTGGACATCCAGGACAGAAGTTTAACACTCCAGGAGTTTAAACTGTTCAGGCAGGTTCTAACATGAATGTCCAGTGTCTAAAGAAAGTTCATATAATGAGGAAAATGATCATCTTGCTTTCAGATGTTAAAGAATGGATGAGCACTGGCCTCTATCTTTCTCCTGGAATGAAGACTAAAATTACAGTACCTGGGACAATCATAGCCAAGGGTTGGCAGGTATGACCTAACTGCTTTCTGCCCATTCTAAATGATAAGCCTCTGTAACCGAGACTAAACTAATTTATTAAACTTTATGGATATTTTGATGTGTGTTTACCACATATGCAGGTGCAGATTGGCTGTCAATCAGACGACTTAAGCAAAGCAGATGAACTGAAACGAGCTCCTGTGGTCCGTGCTAGTTTCCCATTGGAAAAAGAGAACACTGAAGTGTGGAATCTGTGGGGAGGACTCATATACCTGATCGCACCTCCTAAAACTACAGTGCACGAGGTGGAGATTGTCATACAGACAGCCATAAAAGCTCCGTACTACAAATCTGGTAACTTGATTTACTAGGTCTTCTTGTTAGTAAGCCGTCAGTGGATTACTGCAGCATGTCCAATCATTCTGATCATTCTCTCAGGAAAGACCAGTGTATCTGACTGGGTGTCTCAGATCCGTAAAGCACCAGCACCTTGGGCAGAGCTGGAGTTTGAGAATCTCATCATCACCTTGCCATCAGAGATGATACGAAACCTGGATCATCCAGACCAAGTGGCGAAGCTCTGGGATTCCATAATGAGGGGTGTAGCTGACCTGGCCGCTAAGCCTGCAAAGTTTCCCCGCAAGGAGCGCTTCGTTGCTGATGTTCAGATCTCTGCGGGTCTGTATCCTATAGTGTTTAGTCAGAGATTAAATTAGTGAACTAATACGACTGGCACTAATGATTACATGATTTAGTATTATTATTAATGAAAGATGGTGGTCTTGTTTCCACAGGCTTCATGCATGCAGGTTACCCCATTATGATGCACTCTAGGTCAGCCCCGGACTTGTTGAATCCCTCTGGTGCTAGTAAAGGTGTTTTTTGGGGACCTCTTCACGAGTTGGGCCACAACCAGCAACGTTTAGAGTGGGAGTTCCAACCTCATACTACTGAGTGTACCTGTAACCTGTGGTCTGTATATATACATGAGACGGTGCTGGGCGTGAACCGGGCAAATGCCCATGTGGATATGACAGCAGATAAACGACTGAGCCGAATTAAGACGTACATCACTGAAGGTCGGGATCTGAAAAATTGGACTATCTGGACAGCACTGGAGACTTATATGCAGGTCAGTCATGATCGACTTGATGCCAGTCTGACTCTAGAATTTATATACAGTGAGGAAAATAAGTATTTGAACACCCTGCGACTTTGCAAGGGGTCTGAAATTTTCATCTTAGGTGCATGTCCACTTTGAGAGACAAAAAAAAAATCCGGAAATCACGATGTATGATTTTTTAATAATTTATTTGTGTTTTACTGCTGCAAATAAGTATTTGAACACCTGCCAATCAGCAAGAATTCTGGCCCTCAAAGACCTGTTAGTCCACCTCTAAAAACTCCACCTCCACTCCACTTATTATTCTAAATTATTCTACATTAGAAGCACCTGTTTGAGGTCGTGAGCTGCATAAAGACTGTCCACCCCACACAATCAGTAAGACTCCAACTACTAACATGGCTAAGACCAAAGAGCTGTCCAAAAACACCAGAGACAAAATTGTTGACCTCCACAAGGCTGGAAAGGGCTACGGGGCAATTGCCAAGCAGCTTGGTGAAAAAAGATCAACTGTTGGAGCAATTATTAGAAAATGGAAGAAGCTAAACATGACTGTCAGTCTCCCTCGGACTGGGGCTCCACGCAAGATCTCACCTCGTGGCGTATCAATGATCCTAAGAAAGGTGAGGAATCAGCCCAGGACTACACGGGAGGAGCTGGTCAATGACCTGAAGAGAGCTGACACCACTGTTTCCAAGGTTACTGTGGGTAATACACTAAGACGCCATAGTTTAAAGTCATGCATGGCACGGAAGGTCCCCCTGCTTAAATCAGCACAGGTCCAGTAAGTTTGCCCATGACCATTTGGATGATCCAGAGGAGTCATGGGAGAAAGTTCTGTGGGCAGATGGTCTTAATTCCACTCGCCGTGTTTGGAGGACGAGGAATGATGAGTACCATCCCAAAAACACCATCCCTACTGTGAAGCATGAGGGTGAAAGCATCATGCTTTGGGTGTGTTTTTCTTCTGTGGCTGGGTCTTCCGACATGACAATGACCCAAAGCACAGAGCTAGGATAACCAAGGAGTGGCTCCGTAAGAAGCATATCAAGGTTCTGGAGTGGCCTAGCCAGTCTCCAGACCTAAACCCTATAGAAAATCTTTGGAGGGAGCTCAAACTCCGTGTTTCTCAGCGACAGCCCAGAAACCTGGCTGATCTGGAGGAGATCTGTGTGGAGGAATGGGCCAAAATCCCTGCTGCTGTGTGTGCAAACCTGGTGAAAAACTACGGGACCTCTGTTATTGCAAACAAAGGCTACTGTACCAAATATTAACACTGATTTTCACAGATGTTCAAATACTTATTTGCAGCAGTAACACACAAAAAAATTATCAAAAAATCATACATTGTGATTTCCAGATTTTTTTTTAGATTATGTCTCTCACAGTGGACATGCACCTAAGATGAAAATTTCAGACCCCTCCATGATTTCTAAGTGGGAGAACTTGCAAAGTCACAGGGTGTTCAAATACTTTTGACTTACTTTTCCTTACTGTATGTATGTGTGTTTGATATCTGCGATACCTTTGTCTTCAGTATCTGGTGCGGCCCTCTTGTGCAGCAAGACTTTATTCTTCTTTAACCAGCCTTTGGTAAAACGACTTGTGTTCTTAGGGTAGGTGTCTTGCTCCATGAACTCATGTTCTCCTTATATTCAGGTCACGGACCGATGTCCTCAACATTTTCCTGTAGAATTGTGCCGTGTAAATGGTTCCCCATCATTGATGAAAGAAATGAATGCTGAATTACACCAGTGTGGGACATACAATAATAAGTGATGGTACAAACCTACCTACCCAGTTTTATCCCCTCTCAGCTGTTGATGATGAGTTCCATTCTATCAGGTCCCTCTTAGTCACCTTTAAGCTTTATCCTTGTCGTGTCTGTTACAGCTGCAAGAAAAGTTTGGCTGGGACGCCTTCAAGAAAGTCTTTGCTGCTTACCGTGACATGATTTAACATACCACAAAGACAACAAACATGGGCAAGATGAACCTGTACGCTGAAACCTTTTCCAAGGCAGTAAGAATGAATCTGACCTCCTTCTTCAAAAGCATGGGGCTGGCCCATTCAGCCCCAGCACTGAGGAGAAGCTGTGTCCAGCCTGCCCGAATGGAGGGACCATCCTCTGGGTCCAGGTATAAGTAGCTATGGCAACCATGTTGTCATTCAGATAAACAATGCTTCATCGCAGAATATACATCTATAGATGATTTAGATGGTTCAGGATTCTCACTTACATTGATTTTAGGGAATGAGAGTATTACAGGTATTCAAATGTTACAAATGAGTTATGATTTTTTTTCCACAGATTTACTGTTCACTATACTCTGTTTGTGTTGATATACGTTTTATTGTTATGCCGTTTGTTTCTGAGATGGTGTCACGCCTCCACTTCTCCCCGGCTTCTCCGCTATTCAAGGACTCCACTTCCCAGAGGGCTACGCGCGATGACGTCATGTCTATGCGTCCCCAGTCAGACTCTGTGAATTCGCTCTAGATCGCACCGAGTTTTAACTGTGCAGCTGAATTCCAATTACTTCCTGTATTTAAGCCACTCACAAAACACTCACCACATTTTGCAAAGCTTTCCCAAACCTCGGTTAGCAAATTCTGAGCGTTTCTATCCTCGTATGTCTTACTCTGGTTTCCCGACTCCCTCGTTCCTTCACAGCTACTCTTTCGCCGTCTATCCCTTTTGCTCGCTGTCCTGACTCTATGGTTTGTTACCTCACCTGCTTTCTCTCTTTGGTGTTTCCCCCGCTCGGTTTTCCCCTTTCAACTTTGTTGCCCTCGCTGATTTTGTTCTACCCCCCCCCATGGTTCTGACCTCGCCTGTCCCTGACTCTGATTTAGCTTCATCCCATTGTTCGCTGGTACTGCGGTGCCCCGCTGTGATTGCCTGTGTTTAAATAAACCATTCTGGTTTTTAGAGACTTCTGCACAAGTCTTGTGTTAACAGATGGGTAAAAAAAAGAAATACGGTCTTAGGTTCTTTCAGATAGGCCTGAATGAGTAAAGTTCCTATAAGAAGGAAGCAGGATCTACTAATCAAGAGAAAATATTTTTTCCATTCACATGTTAATATTTAATTTCATTGTAATCAAAATAACATCTGGAAAATGTTGAACCTACACAATATGGATATACTAATTAAAATCAGCTTGGGGATCAGCTCTGGCAAGAAAAAAGTGTGAAAGATTGAGGCAGATTTCTTGTGATGGGTGTGCAATACAGTTGGGGGCTACATGGCGCTTCCGAAAAAGCCCCACACAATCCAAATTCATGGAGGGTTGTGTTGATTGTGTTATACTGAGGTTAGGGGGGAAAAACCGACACTCAAGTCAGTGAAAGATGATGTGTTCAGTTAGTCTGATCTTTGGTATTCTTTAGCGCTGGTCCTTCATAACCATGCAACTGTAAGTATGTCTGGGACAGCTCTGAAAACCTTTACAATATGCTACATAGTCTAAAAACCCTGTTTCCCGAGAGACTGGCAGAGAAAGTAAATTGTTGTTCATTCTAACCATGAATCACAAACAAGGAGGATGTTAATATGTGTCTCAGTTAATATGTGGAAGGATGGATTAGGAGAAGAGTAGAAATGAAAGCTCGTCCACAAGAAGAAGAACTGTAACACCAAACACTAAGTGTAGTTTCAGCATTGCTGTAGTGAGTGAGTGAGTGGACTGGGTGAGTGGACTGGGTGACACAGTGACTGAGCGCGCGTGAGTTGAGTGAACTGGAGTGACTGAGTGAGTGACCTGAGTGAGTGAGTGACAGCGAGTGCGTTGAGTGAGGTGAGTGAGTGATGAGGTTGAGTGAGTGAGTTGAGTGCGAGAGTTGAGTGAGTAACATGAGTGAGTAAGCGAGTAAGTGACGCGAATGAGTGACTGAAGTTGAGTGAGTAGTGAGTGAGTGACTGAGTAAGTGATACGTGATCTGAGTGACTGAGAGAGTCAATTGCAGCCAGCCAGCACACAGATGTTTGACTGGAGCACCAGCCACGTAGCAGACAACCCAACCCCCCAGACCAAAGTTCTACCCCTGGTCAGCTTTGGCCTCTTTTCCACTGCAGGGCCGAGGATAAGGGTTCTGAGGCATGAAGGGTCGCCATTCCAGTGGGTTTATCCTGACAGATACACAGGTCGGCATTAAGGGTGCCTACAATCTGGGCTGGAGCCCATTTTTCAGCCGCATCTAGCTAACTTTGATATATTCTGCAGTTTGATAAATAACAACTTAGCTTTACTACTGATTGGTCCTACGCACCTGCTTTACAAAACCCGAAAACAGTCAACCCTCTTCAGTTTCCTTCCCTTACCAGCAGTTTTGCTAAAACGTAGCAATTTTGTTGCTAATTTTCAACAATTCTTGGCCCTCCAAAAGTGATATAAAAAGATGCGAGAACAGTGAGCAACATAAGTGTAGAATGAATGGTTTTGTACAAACCTTAGCTGAGCTGGTTAGCTACCTTGGTTACATGAGGTAGCTGCCTCAGGCAAATGGAAAAAGAAGCAACACGCGCACGCGACCGGTCTTACAACTCCGGGCAGCAAGCACGGAACGGCACAGTACCAGACCTGAGCAACCATTTGGCTCAACAGTTTTGAAAAGTGCATGACGATTAACAAACATACCATCGCCCTTGCAGGTGTTGGTAGGGTCCGACGTGATATTACATCAGGGAGGTTGTCCTGCAAACTTTTTAGACCCGAACACCAAGACTTCGGAAAGTCTGAGACTAGCACATTACCTGGATGGAGTCTGCCTCCTTGCCTGCATTACATGTTCATGTCCTGATAGTAGATAATAATAACTACTATCACAATAGGAATCATTGTAATGGCCCAGTATGAACCGAGCTGAATGAGAAGATGGAATGGAGAAACATGAATAGAGCTGAGAGTCGCAGCTAGAATGAGCCATGTATGCAAATAGAGTGAGGACTTGGAGCAGTGCTGAATGCAGAGCTGAATGATGAGATGATTATGAAGTATAGGATGAATGTAGAAGCTGAATGAGAGATGAATGAGAGATGAATGTATGAGCTGAATGAGGGGCTTGAATGAGAGCTGAATGAGAAGATGAATGAGGGACTGCAAATGAGGGTACTGCACAACCCCACGAGCACCCCCAGATGAGAAAGAAGAGATTATATGAGAGCTGAATGAGAGACAGAACAGAGAGATGAAACGAGAACACTGATAGATTAGAGAGGAAGCTTCAGGGATTAGAGCTTGGAAACGCCTGATGTGTTATAATTATACTCACAGTACTACAAGAGGACTGATTGCAGAATTTTGCGGTGACCTCAACCTGGCTGGGATGGTTTTTATTTGAAGACTCTGTATGCATCTGATAAGTACTCCAGCTCTGAGTCGACTCTCGAACATCCTGTGTTGGAGAAGGACTGTTAAGATGTTGGAGAGCCATCTCGATATCTGTATCTTTGAACACAAGTCATAAGATCGACCAGATGTACATTTACCTACCCCAGAATTTTAAACTGTTAATAAATTGTTGCTTACCTCAATTTAAATTAAAATGCAAATCACCAGTGCTTTCACAAGTTCCCGTTGCGGGAGGTCTTGGGCAACACACCTGACAGTTATATCTGTGTTATTACCCACTCCTGATTAAGCAGAATGAGAGATGACGAAGAAAAAGACGAACATATTATAAGTGGAGAGGAGTCTTCAGGACTAGAGCGGGAAACACCGATCTAATTTACTAGCTAGTAAAAATATGGACTGAATGTTCAGAATGAAAATTGAAAAGTCTGTTTGCACTCAGTGGCATTCTGATATGGTCTTCAGCTATGGGCGACTCTCACAACAATGCTGTATCTGGAGAAGACTGAAACGGATGATATGAGAAGCATCTCACCTTTTGCCATCTCCGATATCTGCTTTAGACCAGAATATCAGTTAAGAATGAAATCAATGAAACCTCCTATAAATATAAAGTACTCTGAGACAATTCTATAGTATATTTAGATACTATGTGTATGATGCATTTATTATTTCTAGTATTTTAGCCTCGCAACAGCAATCAGAGCAATTTGCTGTAACCAGGGGTAACACTGATCCCCACTAATGAAACAATGCTGGTTATCATTGGGAAAGCGTGCCGTGTGGTATCCAACAGTGATGGTTACTCTAAACGTTAGCCGCACACACAGCCTTGTTTTCGGACACGGGCATTATTATGAAACCTCCACAGTTACATCTACCATCACACTGGACGTATTGGAGGAAGGGAATCTTCTAGTACAGTGCTTCATAAAAACTGTTCATGAAAGGTGTCTACTGCTCTGCACATTTCGCGTTTTCCCAACACACACTGATCCGAATAAACAGGGCCCATTGATAAGTTACTGCAGTAAGCAGGACAGTGTTTCACGGCAGGTTACATTAAACAACCCACCAAAAGCTCAATAATACAGGAGTCAGTCATAAGGGGGTAACCCCCTCTCTCATCAGTACAACTGTGCGTTGCTAACCTATGCTTTCAGGACAAGTGGCCTGGTACGGCAGGCCACAAAGGACCAGGGATTGAGAACACGGTTCGCAGAAGCCTGTCAATAAGTGTTATTTTAATCGTGTTGCTAGTTTTACTTAGGATTATGATCTGAAATTACAGTTTTGAAATGTTGTGTATTATGGTACAATAAGCTACTGCCCCCACCACACAACCTGATTATTGGCACAACAATCAAACTCGGGTGGCAACCTGAGGAAATAATCGGGTGGCAAACCCTAGTGGAGTGGTGAGGTCGGGAGGGTCTTGTCTCAGAGTAAGGACACTCTTCAACACGATCAAGTCCATGCTTGGCTATTCAGTGCTGGAAAGGCCTGAACTGAGTCCCATTTAGCTGATATTCCTGTGAAGACTCAGTCAGAGAATGTTTACCTTAGCTAGTAACAAATAGGTCAGAGTCTGAAAAACTCCCCTTCAGCTCACACTGCTCCAACAAGGGGGCTAGTGCTGGTGGTACCTGGAAAGAGAGAATATGAGGTTCAGCTACAGCCAGAAGGGCACTACACTAGCAAGACCAATCATTAAAACTGTATGTACTTTTTTTTTATTTTTTTTTTTTTTTTTTTTTTTTTCCCAAGAAGGTGCTTGATTTAGTGCACACTAAGCGCTTCGCAAAGAGATGGGTCTTTTGTCTGGCACTGCGTTTGAAGACTGCCACTGAGCTGTCCAGACAGCCAATGGAGGTTCTTTCAACCATCTGGTAAACCAGGACAATAAGAAGAGTCAACAAGCTGTACTTGACGCTCAGAGGGCTATGGGTTGCCATAATGGGTAGGGATAGGACTGGTCCATTTTTGGCTTTGTAGGTGAGCACAAGCGTGTACATAAGCTGATGTGCGGCAGCTAGAGTGTAAACCAGGGTGTGATGTACAGCTGGTGGTAGTGGCATTGAGTAAGTCCTGGGAAGACTGAAGCCAAGCCTAGCCGCTACTTTAATCTAAACTTAAAACCAAAAGGACTAAAATTGTTGGAGTATGGTGTGGTGAATGAGCGCTCAAGTTATTGAACTCCCATGTCCTGAAAATGACTAATGATGTAAGACAGTGAACATATAAGCAAACTGAGCGTCCAGACAATGTTAACAAATGTCAACTTTCCCTTTGTTGGTATAGGGACGGTGTTTAGACAGTCAAACAGTAACACTGAGGTTGTCCAGCGCGCACTGCTGTGTCTGATCCACCTCCCACCACAACCCCACCACTAAACACCACATCCTAGCTCATGATATCTGCGTTGTGGTGGTCCGACCATATGCAGAGAAGCAGTATTGGACGTATCAGTACTGTATTTGTAGAACTTATAAAGCTGCACCATGTGGTAAGTGGAGCTCTTGTAAATGGATAAGGAGTGTTGCTGTGCATTGAGGTGGTCATAAAATTTTGTTTATGGCTAATACGTGGGTATAAGCAAGTGTTAATAAATCGTAGAGGAGACGTAAAAGCTAATGTCAACACCCGACAGAAACGACATCAAAATTTAATGAGGAGAAAATTGAGAAATTTGAAGGAGATTTTAATTCATCCGATAGGTGGTTTCAATGTAAGTCCAAGAGGTAGGTGCCTGTTGAACTGACCCTTGGACTGGCCGCATGACCGGCTCCCTGTATGATGTGATGATCGTTTATTGGCTTATTAGCGCAGGGATGTCTCTCAATCACGCATACAGCAGGAAAGCAGTCAGGGTACACCTCAGCCTTATAAATTAGGCACACCGTCCAAAGACTTGTACACCATTTGTTGAACCTGAGTATCCACTGAACACGCCTTGTAATCCTCCGGGGCCTGGTCAGCTGGATGACTTGTTAGACACAGTGGTAATAAAAAGCTTTCAGTTGGAATAGCAAGAGGCAGTCATTGGTTGTGGGGGATGTTATACATCCATGACCTTAACTGACCTGGCACAACCTTCAGCCGTACCATACCATGTCAGCCTTCTGTTGGTGGGAGTCTAACACAAACCCACAGTGGGAGGGGAGAGGACGTCATGAGGTCTCCCTTGTAGACGGAAAGACTGTGGGTCAAGTTCGCAGTTCTGACTCTCCAAAAGGAAGTTGCGATCCTGGAACAATACACCTCACCCCTTTTCATCACCTTCATGACAAGTACTCATACAGATCAGATATCGCTGTAGCAAAGAAACGGGTACAGGACGCTAGTTTGTACCAAAAGCGATCACCTCTGTACACACTCCTCTTGTCGAACTGTGCGGCGACATAGTATTGGACACTAAACCTTGAGCACCAGCTTGGACATTACACTTTACACTTCTCCATACTACATATCACTGTGCATGGCAATATTATCATACCTTATAAGATCGTCGAACATTATTTATAATATCTTCTTATAGATACCCGTTACTGTGATTCGGCCTTTCTGATTGGGGAGGGTTGGAGATGACTTGTGAATGTGGAATACATCAGCGGCACTGTTCTCCCCCATAAATATTTATGCTCTTATGTTGTCATCACATTGTACCCATACACTACTGCAGAGACAGTGGTAATGATACTTTGTCACAGGCAGTATACTTTACATAGTTCACTGATGACTCTTCATTACATACTCCATTATGACCTTCTTCCGACTCATAAGTCAGGTGCTTTATTATTATTATTATTATGAGTTACTATGAGAGAGTACACACCAATTCTCATTCTACTATTGATGGACATTTTCTGTATAATTGTATTATATTGTTGCTTCTTACTGTACTTGGACTGCTGCATGACAGTTCTGTCCTATGTCTATACTATCTATCCCATCCCATCGCCAACCATTATATCGTCTATCTATCTATCTTACTATCTATGCTATCTATTTACTAATCTATCTAGTCATATCCGGTACTATCGATCTATATCCAGAGCACTCCATAACACATCCAGTCATTCTGTCTATTCCATGCACATCCATATATCCGTCACTATCTAGTCATATCTTATCTACACTATCACATCCATCTATCCATGTCACCATCCATCCATTCATAGTATCCTGTCGTATCCTATCTTATCTGATCTATCTATCTATCTATGCTATCTATGATTCGACCATACTTTATACGTCGTATATATATCGAGTACAATTCCACCCACCATCCGATATACCATCCACTATCTACATCATTCGTATCTGTATTCATATCTATTCTAGCTATCTTATCTATTCATCTATCATCTATGCTATCGCTGAGTTTTGTGGAAATTGATAAACAGTTGTTTCATGACAGTCATGGTGGAGTTTTTTTTATAAACTTCATGCAGCACACTCAGGGAGAACAGAGAACAAAATATAATGATGTGAACCCATATGTTAAAACCGAGACACTGTTGAGCCCTGCTGGAATGTCCTAGAGGGTCATCTATTCTTACATGCTGCTGTAGGTGCTTATCCACCTGTAGATGGCACTGCCAGTCCATTTGAATCCAAACCTTGTGTAACGGACTATAAAACACAGCAGAGGTGGTACGGATTTGTTGCTTGAGTAAATAGTAGAGGTGGTTATCTTTTAAATCAATACTGGATATTACTGCTACTTGTAGTGCCAAATACGAAGGTGGTGGATGATGAGAACACTCACCTAACATGCGATGCTTTTATTTATTTCCTGAAACAGTTGAACCTAGGGCCTCCGGCATCGTCACCATGCACAGACCATGGATATGTTGTTTAATAGAGTCTTGTTGGTGAACGGCTGTGTCTATGTAGATCACATGTATAGGATTAGTTGTAGGGTTGAAAAGGGTCACTACAGATTAACTACAGAGTACAGCAGTGGTACACAGGGGGGGGGTACGATACGATATACTGTAATCAATATGTTGTACAAAAAGGGGCCATGTGTCTGGCTTGATAGTGTCAAATTTGGCATGACTTCAAAAATGCTAGCTGAAAGTGTTCCACAGTCTTGTATATAATTGTGTGAAAACTAGGAAGTACCGTAGAGTTTATCTGATAATAGAAAATGGTTCCAGCCAACTCTAACTAGGATTAGAACTAGAACATAGGTTCTGTGGTTCATGCTGGGTCAGTCTTGGTGTGTGTCAAAAGTGTTTCTTAAACGTTGCAAGTGAA